>CM040245.1:244408426-244762528 GCA_022545495.1 Chrysanthemum lavandulifolium | reverse complement strand
TATAAACTAAATTTGATTTTGAAATAAATTTGGTTTATATGGTTTCTAAAAACAGAAACAAGAAAAATGGTTAATTTTAACATGCTAAATTTGATGTTACTTAGGATTCACTTGAAAAAGAAGGGCAATAGCGGACTTGCTCGTGTGGTAAAGGTGGACTATGAACTGTTCACTGATCAAGAGAAACAGGAATACGCAGGCGAGGCAATGGTGGGGAAAAAGAAGGCACCCTATCGCGTAGTATGTGATGTAAACTATTTTATTTAATTTCTGGACGAGATACCACAAATTAATAAAGAAAAGTTGGGGGACAACCCGTTTGCACATTTTTTGAATCTGAAGAATAAAAAGTTGCAACTGGATCAAGTAGGCGTTACTCTATCACTATGTCTTGAAGGCGATAGTGGACATGGACCTTATTTACAATTGTTGTCTAAGGGGACGGAGAAGGAAGTCATGGAGGTTACAAAGGAACACTTCCCGGCACTAATGGGGATAGTGGACATGGACCCTATTTCAGATAACCAGAATATAGATGAGAGCATAGTAGAGAAATTTTGCGTCCGTTCCAAAAAAAATAAGTGGGAAGATATTTTTGCATGACTAAGGTTAAAGATGTACTCAAAGATGTAAACGAGGAAAAATGTGACACCCTAGGCAAATCCCACATCGGCTGTGGCCTGGAGAGATCTTGGGCTCATAAGATAACATTCGCCTTTAAATGACACAACGCGTTTTGTGGTCTCATCGCGGTGGAGTTCTTAGAGCCGCGTTAAGCGTGCTCATGTGAGTAGTAATCGGCTTGGGTGACACGTCGGAAGTCTTCAAATGAGGCCACAAAAACAAAGTCGTGAGCCTACGCAAAGCGGACAATATTGTGGTCGAGATAAGGCGGGGTCTTACAAGTGGTATCGAGCCACTCACGAGCTGCTCGGGATGGTGGGCAAACCTCATCGAGGACGATGAGTCCCTAGGGGGGGTGATTGACACCCCAGGCAAATCCCACATCGGCTATGGCTCGGAGAGATCTTGGGCTCATAAGATAACATTCGCCTTAAATGACACAACACGTTTTGTGGTTCATCGCGGTGGAGTTCTTAGAACTGGCGGTTAAGCGTGCTCATGTGAGAGTAATCTTGGCTTGGGTGACCCGGAAGTCTTCAAATGAGGCCACAAAAACAAAGTCGTGAGCCTACGGCAAAGCGGACAATATTGTGGTCGACAAGGGGGTGTTACAAGATTTAATACTTATCAGCATCATTAAAGTTATAACGGATTAATCGCATTCACCTTCTTATAGTTGTAAGTATATTCTCATTTTTAGTGACGGACGGAATTACAACATTTTCGAGTCTTAATCATTAATTAGCCAAACTTTTGTATTACAAATGATAAATGGTAAACTTAAGGGCTTAATATGATAAATATCTTATTTGAGGGCTTATATGATCATCTTTCAAAGTATAGGGTTTATAAATGTCAAGAACGGATTTTAGGACTTTCTTTCAAAATAGTTTACACAAGCCTTCATAACTTACATGATTAACCAAGACTCACACGTAACATTGTTCGAACACCACCTTAATGAGACCATGCATACAATACTTTAATTCATGATATTTTACTCCTTGCATAAAATCATAACTCACGCATGTTTACAAACACACTTAATACTAGCTAGTTATACGTTAAATCAACGGTTATTAATGACCTCCAAAAACTTATTACTCTCACATGAAATAACGAACCAACACCCCCAGCTTTTAACCCTAGTCGACTACTATTTATGACCTAGGGTTTTCCCAAACTTTTAGTACCATATTAACGGGTATTTAATTTACGTGCTACGGATTTTAATGACCCATCTCTGATACCATAAATTGTAACACCCCAACCCGACAAGGGTAAAGATATCATAAATACGGTTTCATATCAGAACCTTAAGTACTATACAATAGCGGAAGCCTTTACAAAACTTACAAAAGAAAATATAAATAACTTAATAATCAAAATAAATCTAAGATCCTTATTTTCAAATCTTGCTCTCACTCTACTCTCAACCCGGATCGCTATCCCATAAGCTCATCTTGAATGCTTAAAACCGCCGCAGAAAAGAAAATGCTACCGAGGTTACAAAGCCCAATGAGCAGATATAACAAAACAAAAGCTAAACAGAACAAAGATACAACGAAATCACAACGAAATGAGAATGACGAATCATTGAGGATTCTGCGGAAGCACAAATATACAGAAATCCGAAAGAAACAAATGGCAGATAAGAACAACACATAGCACACTAATAACACAAACACAAACACATCAAGAAAATAGAGTACATATAAGCCAAACGAAAAGTCTAAAGGCTAACGAAAACAATTTCTAAAAAGTCAACATGGCATTCATACAATTCAATTAATCTACATTTAACACACTTAATCCAATATTGTAGCAGCGGAAATAGCAGTCAAATCATGGCAGTCACACATGCAAATAGAAAACATAGTAGGAAAACTATAACTAAATAAGCAAAATACATAGCGTAGCAATTAGCGAATTATCAAAACAGATATCATAATTAAACCATTTCCCAGATCAAATCTTAATATAAGCAAAGTCTAATCATAGCAGATCAATCATAAGCAAACAGATAACTAACGAATAGGCAAAGTTTACAAAATTAACTGAACAATCATACATACTAAACTTTCAGGATACTCAATTTCACACTAGCACATTCATCTCACAGATCAACGAATTCACATAACGATAAGCTAACATAACATCAGATGACAACATATGAATCATATTTAAACATATTAATCATATCCTAGCATGGCATACTGTAGTTACATAATCATATAAGAGCATAAACACATACAATAACATATAATAAACCTAATGCATAAATATAAACACTTGAAAATACCGAATCATAAATGAATACTTAACACGGACATAACAGATAAGGATTTAGTTAACTACCACGAGCCTAGAACATATCATATCGAAATATCTTTCTTATTGAAGGTAACCTCATAAACTAATTGGAGTAGCTAGTCTCGAATTTTGTGAAGACAGCGTATTGCCACGACATCATTCACGTAAACATATCGATAACGGATCGATCTAGGATGCATCCATATCGCCCAACAGACAGATAGTGGCCATACTATCAATAAACAGATAACGGAAGGGACATGGCGAACATCACTCTCGCCCTAGAGTCATGTCGAGTGCATCATCGACACGGACATGGAACCCCATGACTAGTGAAATATTGAATCGGGTATCAAACTAACATAGGTCAAACAGATTATCATAAATAACACAGATCATAATCAAGCACAAAGGTCAACAGTTAACATATCAGATAGTTCATATCATAAAGTTCATGTTCAAAGGTTCAGAAGTCAGAAGTTTATGTCGTAGTCACATGTCATGCTTTCATAATCAGAATTTCATAACCAAATGTTCACAATTCAGAAGTTCATAATCAAATATAGCAAGGTTCAACAAATGTGCATATCAAAGTCTTTCTAACATAACGTTCAAATCGAGATATTGCATGATTCAATAAAACAGTGTTTCAAACAAAGCAATGATCAAACAATCGAGAAAGGGTTCATAGCAATGGCATAGGAAACCCTAATAATTGAAAAAGAAAAGCTAACGAAAAGAAAACGTCATAAGGAACCTTTACTGAAAAGGTCAGAATATTTGTACCTTAAAGAAAATGAGAGAAAAACAAACGAATGTAGGAACACGAAGATACAACGTCGCGTCTCCTCCAACGAATCTACACGGATTATGATTTATTTAATACTTATCTTGTAACACCCCGACTTATCTGACCACAATATTGTCCGCTTTGCCCGTAGGCTCACGACTTTGTTTTGTGGCCTCATTTGAAGACTTCCGGCAGTCACCTAAGCCAAGACTACTCACATGAACACGCTTAACCGCCAGTTCCTAAGAACTCCACCAGAGACCACAAACGCATTGTTTCATTTAAGGAGAATGTTATCTTATGAGCCAAGATCTCTCCGTGCCACACCGATGTGGGATTTGCCTAGGTGTCACAATCACCCCTTAGGGACTCATCGTCCTCGATGAGGTTTGCCCACCATCCCGAACATCTCGGAGTGGCTCGATACCACTTGTAACACCCCGCCTTATCTCGACCACAATATTGTCCGCTTTGCCCGTAGGCTCACGACTTTGTTTTGTGGCCTCATTTGAAGACTTCGGCAGGTCACCCAAGCCGATACTACTCACATGAGCACGCTTAACCTTGGGTTCCTAAGAACTCCACCCGCATGAGACCACAAAAGCGTTGTGTCATTTAAGGCGAATGTTATCTTATGAGCCCAAAGATCTCTCCGAGCCATAGCCGATGTGGGATTTACCTAGGGTGTCACAAAACTCACATTAAAAGAGGATTTTCACTTATAGCAATGCACTATATTGTTTGCCCCCCCCCCTAAAGGGTACTACTCTTGGAAAGCACATGCGTCGTTATGTGAATGATTTAATGCTCTCAAGAGACAACTTTGAGCATCTTTGGCTATATCAAATCTCTTAAAAGGTAGATATGTTGGGAAAGGGAAGACGAAGATTATAGGGGATGCTTCTTTTTCTTGCATGTTAGTTTGATTAATTTTATATGGTAGAGTTCAAATATATGCGGCAGTTTATAATTTGTTCTATGTTTATGCAGTTGTACTTCATGTGGAAGCAAGATGAGGGGTTGGAACTGTTGAAGATTGTTGAAGAGCAGATAAAAAAGTTAAAAGTGAAATGGGAGGTAGCGAACCCAGCTTCGCTTAGTAACATCTAAATAAATGTTCTTCCTTTAACTGCTTTTCCCCTATTTATACCAAGATTATAGTCGTTAGAGTGCTTTAAAGGGATTTTCGGCAGCCCTTGGTGAATAATATTGTAAGAGACATGCAGGAAGTCTGTAAGATTATTGAAGATAAAAAACCCAATAAACTTGAAATATATAATGGACATTGATGAGACTTTGGCAAAAGTTATAAGTGAAGTTGTTGCTCTAGAAAGTCAGGAAGATAAGTTCGATAAAAGTGCCCCTGAATCTGTTCAAGATCGAGCACATGGATCTGATCAACTTTTACAAGATGAATCTGAGCAAATTTTACAAGATAGAGCTGCTACTCTCGAAAGTCAAGAAGATGTCTCAAGACCACAATCTTGCCTTGATATTGGTTCTTCTTTCGTTTCCTTGATATTGGTTCTTCTTTCGTTTACCTTTTGGTCTTGATACATCTTCCTGACTTTCCAAAGCAGTAGCTCTATCTTCTTGTAAAATTTTCTCAGATTCATCTGGTAAAAGTAAATCAAATCCATGTGCTCGATCTCGAATAGATTCAAGGGCACTTTTTCGGACTTATCTTCCTGACTTTCCAGAGCAACAACTTCACTCATAACTTTTGCCAAAGTCTCATCAATGTCAATTAGATATTTCAGGTTTATTGGGTTTTTTATCCTCAATAATCTTACGGACTTCCTGCATGTCTCTCAGAATTTTATTCACCAACGGCTGCGAAAATCCCTTTAAAGCACTCTAACGGTCATAGTATTGCTATAAATAGGGGGAAGAGTAGTTAAAAGAAAAATATTTTTTTAGATGTACCTAAGGAGAGCTGGGTTTACAAATCTCCCATTTCAATTTGAAACTTTTTATCTGTTCTTCATCAATCTTCAACAGTTTCAACCCCTCATCTTGCTTCCACATGTGGTAGAACTGCATAAACATAGAACAAATTATAAACTGCCACCTATATTTGAACTCTACCATATATAATTAATCAAACTAACCTGCAAGAAAAAGACGCGTCCTCCTATAATCTTCGTCTTCCCTTTTCCATCATATCTACCTCTTAAAAGAGTTGATATAGCCAAAGATGCCCAACGTTGTCTCTTGAGAGCATTTACATCATTCACATAACAAAGCATGTGCTTTCCAAGGGTAGACTCTTTGGGGGCTAACAATATAGTGCATTGCTATAAGAGCAAATGCTCTCTTAATGTAATTTTTGTCCTCGTTTACATCTTTGAGTACATCTTTGACCTTAGTCAGGAAAATATCTTCCCACTTATCTTTATTGGAACGGACACAAAATTTCTTTTCTACGCTTTCATCTATATTTTGGTTATCTGAAATAGGGTCCATGTACACTATTCCCATTAATGCCGAGAAGTGTTCCTTTGTAACCTCCATGACTTCCTTCTCCGTCCCTGTTGAAACCAAGATCTGGACTCAACTAGGGTATGAATAACAATGATTGAATATGCACAGCGGAATAATAATTGACACAATCAAAGTTACCAACAAGGTTTTTCTCATAAAACAATGATCCTCTATGGATATTTTTCCCTCTCTCTAAAGACGTTTTCCTGGAATGTTTTTCTCAAGAGTTTTTCTAATACAAAAGTTCTCAGTTCCTTTTATACACAAGGAACCCTAAATAAACAATAATATAAAATAAATGCATATAACTACCTAAAATAGCTCATGCAAATCCTAACAAAATAATCTTGATTGACTATATCGGTGGAAATACTATTCGTGAAACTCTTCTTAGAGAATCCATGTACTTGCAGATTCCTTGACATTATTTTCACAGAATTCCTACTTTGCGAAATTCCCAACAATCCTCCCTAAACCGGAATTTGACTAGGTTAAGTTCCGGTTTCTTGGTAGATCTTTAACACTTGAACAAGAGGATTGTACGAACAACAATGAAAGAAAGAATCAAAAGAAGAACACCTCGATGATACAAAACTTTGAAAGTCCGGATCTTTGCGGCAACAAATGACAACATGTACATCAAAACATATTAGTTTCATACTATTCTCATCACATCCAGGTGTGTTAACTCCTGTGAGAGGTGAATCATTGAAAATAATGGATTTGATGTCTCTTTACCAATAGCCATCACTACTGGAGTAGCCAAATGTTTAAGTTCGAAAACTATGGTACATTGATAACCATCTGATTTATTAGCAAATCAGCAACCATATAAATGGATTTGATATGTCTTTACCTGTAGCCGTTTGCTCAGGACTAGCCAATCCTTTGGTCACCCAATAGGGCAGCAACCATGTTGAATTGATGACCATTTCAACTCTCAGCAATGAAGCATAGGTGAGTTGAGTACCCTATGATTTTGAGCAAACCATTACGACTATCAACGGAATTGAGATGTCTTTACCAAAACCGTTTGCCTTTGGACTAGCCAACTCTTTGATGGAATGTCGTCATCATCATGATGAGTTGATTACCATTTATGGATTTCATGACCTTTACTACAAGCCATAATCCGTGGGCTAGTCAACTCTTGTGTCGAAAGACATGGTGAGATGAAAACCATTAGTTGTGTGGTAATTAACCAACACCAAAACCACGCAAGCAAGAAAGAGTAGCGAACACGAGACGGGTTAGAGTTTTTTTTTTTTTTTTTTATTTATTTATTTATTTATTTATTTATTTATTTATTTTAAATATAAAATAAAGAAAGAAGAAAAATAACCAAAACACGTAAAATAAACCATCAGCGGAAAGAGAAACCAAAAGCGGTTGTAGTGTCGCAGAAACACTAAGCCTCCCCTTACGCGTATGAGGATCCAACAAATGCAAAAATGGTTAGAATACAAAAATACAACAATAAACCTCCCTTAGGCTTATGCCTCCCTCAATCAATGCACGACAAAGAGTATTGTTCTTGGGTACCGAATGAACCTTTTCTTTGAGTTTTCCAAGAATAACCTTTTGAGGGCTTAACAGAGTTGCCACTCTAACTCCACCATGTGCCATATTCATATGAGATACATAAGGTGTATATGATGAAAATAAGAACCAAGAGGTCTATATGGCATAAGTCTAGCATTCTGCTCCACCAACCGGTGAGTAAGCGGTGAAGAATATCCTCCACCGGAGGAACTGAAAAGGCCTATTAAGCCTATTAGCGTAAAATGATGCATACAACTTTGGCCTACCGGTAGGAACCGGTTTACACCGCTCACATGTGCGACTTTGGGAACAAATGGGGAATACTAGCAACATTAGTCCATGTAGGTCTAAAGGTGCATTGGCCATAGGAAACACCCATCCTTTTCTCATGATAATCACATTCTTAATAAGATGGAGTTTACTACCACACACAAAACAAGATTTCTTCTTAATGAGACTTATTCTTAACACAACTTTGTTTATCACATTTAAACTTATCAGAAACAGAACTAGAAGCAAAATTGTGTTCAACAGAATAAGTAACTGGCTTTGTTTTGGGCTCATCATCAGCTACTTTGGACTTGGGTGTGGTCTTGGGTGTGTGCCTAGGTGAATCAGACTTTTCACTTGAATCACATGAGGCATAGTCAGTGGACTTTAGGTCGGACGACTTGTCACTTTCAGAACAAGAGACAGAGTCATTAGTTTTGCTATTAAGGTTTAGCAAGTCACTTGACTTTTTGCCATATAAATGGTGTGATCCATCAAAGTCAACTGTAATAGAAAGGTCAGTAGGCATATGTTCTCCTCTAATAGGTCCAGGGACGGCATGCAATTCACCTTCTTTTACATAATTAGCTAAACCTGCTGGTGTAGTTTTACGCCCATCATATTTAGCTTCAGGACCTACATATTTTTGAAAGCCTAGACCTATCCTAGATGTCTCAGATTGACTACCATAAATGTGACTAGCTAACTTGTTTCCATTCAATAACCATTCTTTATGCCTAGCAATTTCCTCATCTAGTTTCTCTTTAAGCTCTTGATTTTCGAAACAAGATTAGCTTTTTCTTTTCAGTGCATTTTAAATCAATGTTAGCACAATCTATATCAATTTGTAGCCCCCTTATTTTTTCCTCATAAGCTATCTGATTCTTTTGAAACCATACTTTTTGTCTTTCTAATGTTTTTAAGGCTTGTTTATAAGCCTCAACTTCAACATAGCATTCATTATATTTAGGTTTCATTTCATCATAGGCTTCTTTTAGTTCATTATATCTCTCATTACAACCAAAAACACAAGTATGTACATGAGAGATGCCCATAAAAGCAATTTGAGGACTGGCAAATTCTTCAGCATAACCTTTAGTATAAGCTTCCTTGCTCATCTCCTTGAACTCAGCCTTTCCACCATACCTTTCTTTGTGTGCATTCCATATACGACTTGCATCATCCATATAACGAAAATCTACTACATAATCAGCAGGAATAGATTTAAGCAAGATAGTTCTGGCCTTTGACTCTCTTTGTACAGCAATGTGTTCATCTGCAGTTGTTGGAGGAAGAATAAAGAGTTTTCCATCTTGATCACATCCAATCCTTTTCAAGCTGTTGCCATTTTGGATCACCTTCCAGATATTCATGTCATTATTCATGATCCAGTGTTCCATCTTCTTAGCCCAGACATCATACTCATCATTCATCAAATAAGGAAACATAACCTCATCCCTATTATTATCAAATTCTGCCATTTTATGTGATAACAGCAGTAAAGATATGTGATAGCAAGAACCAAAATGAATGTAAGCAGTAACCAACAATCAGTGCACCTCGAAAAAATATATCAGTAGGAAATAAAGCGAGGACCCCACGTGATCAACACTAAAATAGACCAATCAAATTAATTCGAATAGAAGAATCACAAAGAGTTAAATATGGGACCACTTGACCAACAGCCGCAACACAAAGAGAAATACTCAGTATCTGTTGTACCCACGTGAACTTCAGCAGTAACAAAACAATATCAGCAGTAATACTAGTGTAGACCAATTAAATTAACTAGCCCCACATACGACCAATCAAAGAAAAATCCGCACGTGAACATCAGCAATCAACGAGACCAATTAAATTGTAGCAACATCCAACTCAATAAATAAACCAATTGAATCACTTGACCTGTTGTCTTGTTGACGTGATGAATATCAATTGTGTCAGCCAATAAATGCATGGTTTATGTGGTCTCGTGAGCTCAATACGAGTCAATCAAAGGAATCAATTAAACCCTCCTTTTCAGTACAAGTATCTCGTGATCAGTACCAATAAACACGAGCCAATAAGACAAAGAACATACTCACGTGATCCTCCAAATATCAAGAAAACAAGCTATAATTCGTTTGGTCTTTTGACAAATGGCGGCTGAGATAAATGTTGGAGCGCACCAACATATGACACGTGAAGTAAAATAAGCCAATATGAACTCTCACCACATGATATCCCATGTGATCCCAAACGATAGCCAATTAAAAATTATACCATGTAAATAACAACTGGTACAATTAACTTTACTACGAGGATACCTTATATTTGCATTCGACGATTCCTTGATCAGTCACCAATAGAAAACTTCATTGCCTCTTTCTGTTTCACAACTGCTGCTACCAAAAACCTTATCAACCCTAGATCAAGAGCCACCCGCTCTGATACCAATTGTTGAAACCAAGATCCGGACTCAACTAGGGTATGAATAATAATGATTGAATATGCACAGTGGAATAATAATTGACACAATCAAAGTTACCAACAAGGTTTTTCTCATAAAGAATGATCCTCTATGGATCTTTTTCCCTCTCTCTAAAGATGTTTTCCTGGAATGTTTTTCTAAAGAGTTTTTCTAATACAAAAGTTCTCAGTTCCTTTTATACACAAGGAACCCTAAATAAACAATAATATAAAATAAATGCATATAACTACCTAAAATAGCTCATGCAAATCCTAACAAACTAATCTTGATTGACTATATCGGAGAAATACTATTTTAGCAGAAACTCTTCTTATTGAGAATCCATGTACTCAATGATTCCTTGAAATTATTTTCAAACAAAATTCCTACTTTGCAGAATTCCCAACAATCCCCTTAGACAACAATTGTAGATAGGGTCCATGTCCACTATCATCTTCAAGACATAGTGATAGAGTCATGCCTACTTGATCTAGTTGCAGCTTTTTATTCTAAAGATTCAGAAAATGTACAAACGGGTTGTCCCCTAACTTCTCGTTATTAAGCTGTGGTATCTAATCCAAAAATATAGTAAAATAGTTTACATCACATATTACGCGATATAGTGCCTTCTTTTGCCCCACCACGGCCTCCCCTGCGTATTCCTGTTTCTCTTCATCAGTCAACCGTTCATAGTCCACCTTTACCATATGAGCAAGTCCGCTATTGCCCTTCCTTTTCTAGTCAATCCTAAGTAACATCAAATTTAGCATGTTAAAATTAGCCATTCTTCCTGTTTTCCTTTTACAGAAACTATATAAACCAAATTTATTTCAAAATCAATTATATAGTTTATCTCTGAGTTGGACCAGCCATAGGATGAACTAAGAAGCTGCTCAGAGGTGGTTTATAAATCAAAATTAACCATGATTTGGTTTATATAGTTTATCTATTCGGTTGACTTTTGTGTAAGTGATTCTAATTTGAATGGTTCATTGAAAGAAGGTGTATGTTTTGTGAGCTTTTGTTTGTGTACGTGTTTAGATCTATGGTTGTTGTTTTGATCTAAGCAGTATTGTCTATGAAAAAAAAATTGTGGTTGCTGAAAAAATGCTAGAGGTGATGGTGTTTGCTGGATGTTGAGGATGTTGATCTTGTTCAAAAAAAATGTGTTTATTGACATTAATGTATTATACTTGTCATTTTTCATTTTTGTAATTGTATGTATTCAACGTGGCAGTGGCATGGAGATGACGTGGATGGTAAAATTGTATGTATTCATTTTTCCAAAACCGGCTGGGGAGGTCCGCACACATTAACACAAAATAAAATTATTATACACGGAATAACCTCAAAAATTGGACGCTAAACACAATTACAAATTGTGTCAAGTATAATACATTTTTGGCTAATTGTCCCTAAAAAAATCGTTTTACTAAATTCTAAATATGTGACTTTGGTTCATACATTGTCTTAAAATGATAGCAACACAAGAAAAAGCTATTAATTGACAACAACATTTAGAGTCTAGACACGTTTTTTTAATTTTACAATGTTTCTTCCGACTAGACGCACCCAAAATGTGTGATTGTTTAATTCAATTTTAGACAATTCAATCACTTTTCTAAAATTAATTAGAGAATAGAAAGACTTACAGTTTGCCAACGGATGGAAGTCTTTGAGAGTAAAGTACTGTTGGTATGAATGAATGCAATCAAAATGGTAGCTCAAGTGAAGTTACAAAGAGTAAAGACACGTTGGTTAACCCCAAGTCAATTTATTTGCATTTTCGGTCCCTCGGTTTTAGGAGCTACGTTATGTTACATCAAAACATGTCACTGATCAAAGATAAGAGAAATTATTTGAAAAGTCACTAATCAAAACATGTCATTTTATTTTTGTAGATGTTTCTTTGTGGTTCTTTTGTAGATGTAGCATAGCTCCGATTTTAGATAATATGCAATCTATTGGTTTAAGCTACAATGTCAAATTTCAACTATAATTTTGTGAAAAATAGCACCTGATAATATTGCAGCATCCTCAGAACACACATATCAAATTGAATAATTCAAGGGTCATAGTTTTCTAATAGATGTCGTCACCAAAAATAATTAGTACTTCTTTTTCAAGGACCATACTTGTATGGGGCATTACATACATCCTCCTATTTCAACCAATATATATATATATATATATAAACCTTGCTTTAAGAATATTGTACATCATGCATTAAAAACATGTGTTTGAGAAAATATGTGAATATTAGTTGGGATATGAGGATGTTTGTAAACACCTCTACTTTTTTAAGCGACACTTATTTTATTTTATTATTATTTTTCATTATTAAAATTTTAACACAAATCAGACAAATATGTGAATGTCGGCTTGGTTAAATTGCACTAATCCAATTCGCACCGGTAAAGATAGTGAAATAAAGCAAAACCTTTTGTTATAGAGTTCAGTTATTTTGTATCCACTTATTTCCTTACATTTTGAAGGAATCATCTCAACAATTCAAAACATTTGATTCAAAGACCAGATCAAACATTGACTTTCACCCCTTCCATCACCATCTTTTTTAATTAAAACTTACTTTCGCCCATCTTTTTTAAAAATTACATATCTAAAAAACCGTAAACCGTTAACCCACAAAGATTACACCATCTTGACGAGCATTTTTTTAAAAGGAAATTGATTATAATTATACAAATAACAAACTAGAAAGACTAGATTAGAACTCATGTTCAACGAAGGTAGTCAAAGTTTATAATTAAATTGAAGGGAAATTTGTATTTCTATTCCCCAAGGTATTGTCAATTCAAAATTTTAAGGAATAGGATCTATACTATCTAATATACTAAAATACTGTACCACCCCCTAAAGCATTGCATTAAATTTTATTATTAAAAACACTACCTTATTTAGCTACTTTGTACAACACCCCAATGCATCCTTTTAACACAATAATATAACCGTGATTGTAAAACTTCTTCAATACTCATCATTAAAAACTTTTGGAAACTAATTATACTCTTCAATTATGCGTTACAACCATTCAATCAAAATTTGAATATGTCAAATTCTTGCATAATCGTTTGGCGTTTGAATGCATATATCACCTCTCAAAATAGTTGAATCGTGGCATCATTTTTATTTGGTAAGTATCTTGATTTTGGTTTAATTGTTATTTGGTTTAATTGTTATTTTGGTTTAATCGTTTGGCGTTTTAAATTGTTATTGGTTTATGTTAATTTTGTAGTGATTTTAATGATTTTATATAATGTCCAACAAGAACCCTAAAAAAATTTGGGCCTTTTTATTCTTTTGGTAATGATCTTAATTTTGGGAATATGAGTATGCAAAATAAGTTTTCGATTCATATGATCCCTAATTTTCGAGGCGACACACATTGTATAAATTAAGGATCTCCGTGTTGATAAAGATGCACACCTCATTTTCTTACCTAAGCGTTGAATATCAAATCAAGCAATGGCAACCTTTGTTTACGGGTATATCAACGATTTATCACTGTTAAGGACAACATCAAATTCTGAGTGCGTATTCTTCGCACTTGGATGCAACCTATGTTTAGCAAGCCAAATATTGTTAATATGGAGATGATCGTTTTTGATGAGCAGCAAGCATCTACTTATGTTATGCTTCAAATTATACTTTTTATTTGTGTCTTTTAAGTAGCATTGTTTGTTGATTTTGGCATTTTAGATATGAATTGTTATTTTGTATAGAAGTTTTGCTTTATGTACTAAACTTTAAAATATTCACATTTTTCTTCGAACACTAGGATGCAAGCAAGCTGTCCGGATGGCGTTGGTCGGTGGTTTCAAACATCAATTAGAAGAGGCAATCTTGTCATCCTTCAACGATATAGTCTTGGGAGATTCAACCAAAGTTCCGCATAGTTAATAAACCACTCCGCCTAAGCTTTCTTTCGAACACTTGTCATAGAAAAGTGCTGATTTCACGGTTCTCGATATGGATTTGACTTTCGTCCATATGGAAACATTACATCTCTTAAGAATGAGGAAGTTGGCGGTTTGGTATGTAGAATCGTTTTAGTTATTTCTATACATTTGTCTTTTCTTGAGTACATGATATGATATGCCAATGAATTGAAGCTGTTTGTGTTTCAACATTATGCGAGATGTGATAGGCCGGTTGTTGCTTGTGATGACACGGATACTTATGACAAAAGCGGCGGTGCGGAAAGAAGAAACCCATCACAATCATTGATCTTGAGTAGGTCATTCTAACAAACTTTTACGGTTGCATAAACATTTACAATGTATTCTTGAATTGATAACAATCATATATCTGAGGGCAATGAGTTGCCGTATGCGTTGTGGGGTAGTTTTGCTCAACAATTTGATTTTTGAATAAACTCGATGAACATGGTAAGATCATTCTTGTCCTCGGTGGCCATGATGAAAGTGCGGGATGGTACGTTTATATTACATTTACATTCGATCAATTTATCATGCACTTTTGACAATGGGTATAAATCCGAAATCATTTAAATATTTTGTACATGTTTTTGAATAAGCAGGAAAAATGGCCATCAAAATGGTTTCAATGGAACAAGGTTGTTCTCTTCAACGGCAAAGGCGTATACACGGCAATGAATTTAAAGATGTAGAATCTTTTAGGAAAAGGTATCTTAAACCAATATTTGTATATGTTTTTAAATTGATTAATATATTAGCGTTGATATGGTCGATACTAACTTTCATTTTTAACCATCGTAGTTTGGTGGTTGCTCAAGTACGGAGGATTCTCAACAAAGCGCATCACGTATCTCAACTGCTTCAAAGAATTCTACAAAGATGATTTCGTCACCAAATACATGTATAGAAACATTGCGGAAATTTTGATGTTGAGCAGTAAATTCTTTCACAATCCAGCATTTACATATAGTATACTCGGTTTATACCTAAATGTACAATGAAAGCTATTCCAAACAATACATTTTTTTGGGTTATGTAATGAAATGTAGCATACCAATTCATTGTTTCATGTTTAAAACGATTGTCTGAAATAACACCAACTTATCCGGACATATATGCGGGGTGTTCCATCCGTTATCGTCGCTACAATTTGTGCTATCCAAGAGGAGGAAGGTTGGTGGTACCTCGGATGCGGGGTGTGTAGAAAGAAGTTGGTTAAGTCTTCGATATTGTTGACCTTGAATCCGATACCACACCAAAACCATTCTTGGTCCTAATGAATGGTGGTGCTCAAAATGCAATCTTCTTTTCGTCAATCAAAACCCGGTGAGTATATGCTTTCCTTAAAGCGGCTTTGATATGGCATTTGTTTGAATCTCTTAGTGCCTCGGTGCTGTGTACTTTTTGCATTTAGGTTCCGCTTACGGTGAGGTTCAAGATGGCCTTTATGTCGGTTTGTCTATTTAATGATGAGGTGCGGGCTATTACGAATAACTTAGCGCTTATCGGTTGGTGGATAAGTATGGCAAGGTATAAATTGTTCATCAACAGTGCTAATTGTTTTAAACACTTTGTACATTCTATATTGTCCACTCATTTACATGTCTTTATGTAGTCGATCTTTGTCTTCCGGCGGAGATTATGGAAATTGTTGATAAGAAATTTGTTTTAAGGTGGTGTTGATGCCAAAAACAAAGAAAAGGCGATGCTGTCTTCAATGTATTGCGTTTGTCTAATGATCCCGATATCATTAAATCTGTTTGTGCTACCGCTACGGGAAAGGTGACGAATGAATTTAAATGTTTAAGCGGTTTTAACCAAACTTCATGTACTAAGACATTACCAACAAAATTTAGCCATATAATTTCTTTATTTCATTTGGATCTCGACTGGCAAGCCACCGACTTAAAGGTTCTTGATGTGGCGCCATTTGTAAGTAATTTTCATTTATGCTATTGTACACATTTTATGGCACATCTTCTCTTGTCGGTTGCGACGTTTTATACCTTTTACAATGATTAACCTACCATTTGGGTGATTTACGCAGGATTTGGAGTCACGGACCGATGAGAACACTGCGCCGATCGCCGCCCTAAAGAATGATGTTGTGAATGCCGAGCAATCGTCTTACGATACTACGTCTCAAGAAAAAGGAAGGTTGATCCATTGGATAAGTGACTTGCTCAAGCGAAGAGAATAGTGCTACCAAAGGACAAAGTTGGTTCTTGACAAGGAGATTAAAGTTGAGAAGCCGTGAATGTAGTGTTTATTGGGTTTTAATTTTGAAATAAGCGGAAGCGTGGATGGATATCCACGTAAACAATACTTTGTCCGTACCATTATCTTGGTCTTTCATTTTATTTTCCTCACTTATGCGATCTTGTTTGATCGATTTTCGTTGTGGACAATGTCTTATTAAGAATAACCAATCGATTACTTTGGTTAATTATTTGAAATAAGTTTTGTGCTTAAAGTTGTTTGTAGGTTTTGTGACTACCATTATATACTGTTTTTGTTTGTTTTGTTCATTTTGCGAGTAACGGTGTGGTATATTCTATGGAACCAAGTCGATCGCTTGATCAAGTTTATGTATTACCTCTGTCCTAATCACACGGCACTTTGGTACATTAAGACCTTTTTTATCTTGATTGATTACGTATTCATACAAAACAAATGTATACTTGCACATTTAGTGTATTATTTATATGTTGTAATGAAAAATTTATGATACTATCCCATTTTATTTAGTGACATTTGTATTTTTCCTAACTATCAACGCAGTTGTATTGAGCATTGTATTTTGGCTAACTATCAATTCGGTTCTTTTTGTCTCGAAGCATAATACAAATATTCACTTCTTGATAATGATGTGTAATTACCCTTTTGGGACAAAAGTTTGTTATATGATATATACTCATTGTCACATATCATTATATCGAAAACAAGATGCATACTCCCATCGTATCACATATTGGACAACACTTATATATCGATAGAACACGCCATTCAAGTCATCACCAAGTTATCATGCTACCACCATTAACAAATGTAATTACGGATAGATTCATATAAGCATCAACAAACCATTTTATCGTACATCTGATTCAACATTATTAGGGTATTATACATGTTTAACGATAACATAGATCATCAAGTAGACAAATATCATGCATTTTTGCGGTGATCAATTATCATCGTTAACGTATTTTGTGTACACTATGTTACATGAAGTTGGATAATCTAACCACTATCATCATGCCTTTGTTTTGATAATGCATGAACCTAACGACTTGATAGTGTTTGAACTAAGATTCAAGATGTTTTGTGCTTGGAAAGCGTAATCTTTCTATTTCTAAACACATAAAAATCTCTTGAGCTTTTGGACTTTTGCGGTTGGCCGGAACATGAGATATTAATCTATTGGTTTGTTTGGATTTAATGGGCTCATTTATAAGCCTAATTATGTGTAACTTATTAATTGAAGCATTCAACCAAGTCTACCAATCGCTATATAAAATGTCGATTATAACAAACATTATAAAAGGTACTAACCACATACTATCATTCGGTTTATATCGAGAGATTGTAACCCAACTAAAATTCTTACTACATAGACAAGCAAGCATACTTTAAACAATAAAACACACTCCTAAAGGAAGTAATGTAATTAACGAGATATTGCATTAGTCTAAAGTAGTTGATTCAACAATATATAAATAGGCATTGTCAACATACGAAGCGTAGTAGGATAACACCTTAAGCGTACTAGGATAATAGGCGGATGAACAAGTCATGTATCCGACCATTATTCAACTTAACATATAACTAAACTACTAAAGTCTTGCCACCTAAACATTGTTTCAAAAGACACACACCTTGACAATCCCGATAACAAAAGTCAAATCCACTTGAACACCTTCATTCACACATATCAAATATTGGAACAAGCACGAAACTCGGATCAACTGTCTCCGCCAAATCGGTCATCACGTCAACAAGTGAAATCGAATCATTTTGTCCTTCACGAAGCGGCATTGCCTTTTGACATGTTTCCATTTGTCCTTTGCAATCATTGTTAGATGGTTCTTTCTCGGCTTCCTCTTCCGTATCATTTGTGCCTTACGGATCACCGGTCAACCGCAAACTCCATCCCACCGTGTCTAACAATTGCGTTGTCAAATGTGTGCGATTCACTCTTATCAACAAACTTGGCGGTGCGATCGTATATGAAATATAAAACCTCAATAAGCTCTCATTTTAAGTAGACATAACCAAAATTAAATACATAGAAAGCCGACATGCACTAACAATTATCGTAGTATCTACTTACCAAACGGTTCCTATCAAGGACATAGGCCGGCATTGGTGTGTAAAACATGCATCTTCATTTCTATCTTGATCATGCCACCTTGATCGCATATGTGAAACATTCTTGGATCTATATTGCAATTTGTGAACACAAAATATTAGAGTTATGCAATCATATAGTATAGATGTGTAACATAAATATCGTATGATACCTTTGTCCGAGGGACCTCGACGAGATAGGAAAAGCTAAATCAATTACATTCTCGGGATGTCCTCAAAGCCTAAACCAAGTCCATCCCTTCCGAAAGTAATCATATTAAGCCTTTGCACCACCAAGATTTGTGAAAACCATTGGTTTCCGGGTACAGTGTTGTTGTCAACAACGATATTCCATCCATCTCCGTAAAACAAGTTTGCATAAACTTTTGGATTTGATGTTCCTCGAATATGAACACGACGATGATTCACGGTTGCTAAATTCATTCCTCCCATCCGAATATCAAATTCGTTTGTCACTATATCTTGCGGAAATCTCAGGAAACAGCGCATACAATTGAAAATAATCAACATACTCACATATTTATAAACTTCATATTTTAACTTAAAAAGGCGTTACAAAATAGATAATAGTTCGTGTGTGCTTACGGAGAATGTCCAAGATTCTGCATACGAAACACTAAGCATCTCATCACTGCTGCCTATCATTCTTTGTCATATCCACCGCATTCGGCGCCTTGACACGATTGTGGCGATTCGTGTCGTGTCTTCCTCCTCCTTTATAAAGTGCAACATTTCGGCGTCGTATACCTACTCTTCTCCGAAACTTGACCCACTCATCGCCGTACAATTTGTAATGGTTTTCGAGCTTTGTTTTATCCGGACTTTGTGTTTTGTTCCCGATTATGTATTAAGTACTGACCATGGTGTTCCATCGTAGAAGCTTTTGTGAGCGAGAGATGGTAGCGACAACACAAACAAAATAAAACAAATATTCAATTATAAACATGAGTATTAATGTTTAAATTATCACCTTACAGCATACGACTTTTCGCAAACTTTGCTTTGTTTCTGACAAACACAAATTGAACACTCATCTGTCAAATTATGAGTAACATATAGATTAGCTAAATGATTCGTTTTGCAACAACCTTGAAACAAATATAAGCAATCGGTTGTATTTGTACACAATTATCAAAACAAGTATTCATTTTAAAACATATGAATCACTTTACAAATATAAATTCGCATATCCTATATGATAAATAAACAAATGGTTTACGTTTATTCACGGCGGTCATAAGTGATTACGTTATAACTAATAGTAATTTATGTTTCCTTTAGAAACAAACTAATAATGAATATCATAAGTATACATTCACATGTCATATATATTGCAAAAGCGCAAATCGTTTTAATCGACACCTTTGTATGTCTTACGTGGATACTTTATACATACTACTTATTTGAATACACTAAAAACACAACACCTTTATAAAACTTATACGGTATTACTACACTTTGTCCTTTGCGTAACCTTTCGATTATATGATTTCACTCTATAATCATATCATACATTCCATGTAACAAAATAATGGACCACATAATATGTTATTACATTAACTAACTTTTAAACAAAACATACACCATATAAAATTAACTAACCTATATACTTGAAGACTAATCTTCATATCTATTCTTGTTTATAGAAACTACAAAACAAATAGTCTTTCAAGTTAAACCTATTTAGTCAAATATGAAACCGCATACCCCAAGCAAGTATCTATGTATCAACATACTATAAATCACTACCATCTTAAGGGTTAAGAATCAACCTAAACCATACACGGTTGGTGTTTAATATATTATAGTTGTCATTCTTACTTACATGCGGATCATCATAAAACTAACAATAAATTTACTAGATTTGTATTTTGTTCAAGATGATTACATTCTTGGTTAGAAATCGCTACTGGTGTTGCTTGATTAATGAATGAGGTGTGTGTGACAATTCATCTACCACGGGTCATTTATCAAGGTAAGTTGGATATTTTAACCAAGAACAATCATTACCTTTTGTAAATATACGTTTAATATAAATGCTATTTTTAAAAGTATATTTGTAATATTTGTATTTGTACTAAATAACAAATGACCCATCAAGTTAGTCAACTCTATATCGCATAAGATTTGTTTATACAATTAAATTATTTCATGTAATCAACTCACAAATTCTATGTAATTTCAAAAGTAAATTAGAGTATGTTAGAGATCAATTCTTAACTTAACTTTGTATACATTGTGTATAAAGGTGCCACCAATGTAGGACATAAACACACAACTAATCTCCTACAATCACATTATGGTGAATAACGACTCACCCAAGGTTCGTATGTATTTTATGATATTCATAGACAAATCAAGTGATTAAACTTAAATACACTTTTCGATACATTTGAAATAGTCAAATTTGTTCATTTTACTTTTATCTTACATCTTTGTTTCTATGTAGGCTCTCAAAAGAGGAAGCCGATAAAGTGTTAAATACATTCGATCCATCCGATAAACTGTATCTTTTATCGACATATCGGATGACAATGAGGTAAGAATTTGAGCGTGCATATGTCATCGTTAATAAAGATGAATATTATATTTTACAAACAAATTCAACAAACAATTTGTACAATTTTAACCGATTATTACATTCTCAAGGGTGCCCGTATCTATAAGCGTGGAAGATTGTTGAAAAAGATGTTTACGTGAATAACAATGTTGTTCACATTGTTTCGTCGATGATGAAAATGTTCGACCAATAACACAAAAAAAAAAACCGTTCATGACACTATACACAATTATAATGTGGTACGAATTGATCATCTATAATAGATTTGTTTTGCTATTACAATTGTTCAGTTTACACATATACAAGATATGACTAATATCATGTTCCACTACCTTTTACATAGGAAGATGATGACGATGGACCTGTAACGTTTAGTCGATCACAAAAAAGACAAAGGACTTTCTCATCAAATGTACTTCCATCAAGGCTCATGGGCGTGAAAGCGGATGATGATTTTGATAACGTTACCTTTGAAGATAATTCCATTCCCATTAACGATACGATTACTAATGGTGCGATAATGAAGATGATGATGGAATTAGTTTAGGCGATCTTGATACCGATATTGATGAATCTCGATGATATTGATGATGATTTGGCGATTTTATTGAGGATGATGATGCAACTCCGTTTCCTACGGATGATGGCGATTATGCGATGATGTTTGATTGAATAAGAAATGTAATTGCCAAAAATGTTCTTTTATCAATAAGACATGTTTCACTCTTGATATTCTTATTCACTATGTTAAGTTTTAAAAGTACATGCATTTTAATGAGAAAATATGCATTCATATTCTTAGTAAGCGTTGTCATTGTCATTTGGGGTAACTAGGAAGGATTCTAAATGAGATCATATATATTTTACGATGATACAATTTCTATTTATAGTTTTTAGCAACTTTATATATGTCATGATTTTGAAAGCTTATTTAGAATATTACTCAATCATGAAGGATCACATGTGTAAAATACATAATTATACTCACAAAATATCTATAAATACTCTAATTCACATACATCTTCCAATACGAGTTTACATGGCATCATCAAACCCTAAAAGCAGAGATCATGAAAACTCAAATCGGCTAAAACAAGTGCAAGGTTAATCCTCCAACCGTTCTTGATGTTGATCTGCAGCGCAACCTCTTATTGAACACCTTTGCATGATGGGCGAGAGAAACCATCAAATAACAAAGTTGATGATGCAATGAGATTTCTTGCATCGCTTTTGAAGAAGGATCGTCTTCTCAACATGATAAAGGTATGTCGTATAACTAGCGTTACCATCTTATAAATAAAATCATCATATATATTTCCTTTATAGTGGCTAATTTAATTTTCTATATGCGGTGAGTTAGACACATCTGTTTTTCTTGATTGGCTTAAAGTAAATGGTGGGGATCACGAAGAACAAGCCAAGATTCTAAATGCCGTTAAGTCGAAGGTGCTAAAAGCGAAGCTATGATCAATGAATTACAGGCAATGGGTCACGATTTGTTGATGACTCGTTGTCGATTTAAACTTCTTGACGAGTTGAACTCTCATCATCAAAGTTTTATTGTCATGTTTATGTTATGTCATTTTATTAATAAAATTATTTGAAGTTCAAGCCCTTACAATTTATCTTCATATAACACCATTTACGTGATGAATATTATGTCTATTGTTATAAAAGTGTTTGAGGTTCAAATAACTATTTGTCTACATATTTATCATCAATAGTATCAAAATTAACGGATGATAATCATGTCTTAATGTCATTGAATCGTCAATTAATATAATCGGATCTGTTTATGAAGGGAAGATGATAGGTGTGTCAATTAATGTCATATTCTAATAGCGTTTCCAAATGACAAATCAAATTTCAAATCGCCATTTAACCAACATATCATATCCTTTAAAAAGTAATCAATGCGGTAGAAGTAAAAGCGGAACAAAACAAGGCCCATGTAAGCGCTCTTATTCTCTTATATTAGCCCAATACGGTTGTTACGCTATTAAGTTTGATGAAACAAATCGAACATATTAAGCTATGCACACTTATTTTCATACAAGTTAAAAATAAGCGTTGACAATAAAATAGAACATACGATGAAATATATTACAAGCGCTTACACATAAGTTCATAACATTGATCTATTTACCATTACATACATAGCATATCATTATAGAAAATAAGTGTTCATGCCATATCGGCCGACCTTCATAACCACTCCAAAACACAAAACATACGACATAAGCAATCAAGCGTAATTTATGATGCTTGATTAGACATAACAAGTTCGATCATAACACACACACAAAGTTTCTTGGCGCGATTGCGGATGTCTTAACACATGTGGAATCTTGGAATTTCAACTTTGTTACACGAAGGCAAAGAGGCGCCGACGTCGGAACTTTTAACAAGCTTGAACCGGACCATTTTGTTATCTTCCCAATCACAATCTCTAACAATCTCGTCCGGTTGCAATTGATTGTAACATGATTTTTGCTTTTGGCTTTGTCATTGTGGCGTTCCAAATCAACGTCAACATAGAACTCCTCTTCTTCGTATTGCGACAGCGCATTGTGGTCTTGCCGCATTGCATGCGCCTTCACAAAGTCATGAGGAATGTTACGCGTGTCTGAGACTTAATGTAAGGAATAACCTTAGATTTACAAGTTCCAATAAATTATATATTAATATCAATCGATCACTTACCAACCGCCTTACATCCGTAACGTCGCCAATATCGGTGCGTAAAGCGATCCTCTCATTGTCATGTTCGGTGGTGTGTCCTTCCCATGCACACATATGTTTCATCCTCTTATCTAAATTTCAAATATACAAAAACAAAATTACGTTAAATAATTATCATATTGAAATGTTTTATCTTGACAAATAAGTACATATATTATTCCAACAGTTTGATAACATACCATTGTCAATCGGTTTCTCATGAAAGGGTTTCGGATTCGGTACATCGTTCTACAACATCATGGCGCATCTCGACACCGGTGCGTCAAATGGCATCAATAAACGACATTGTTTAGCAAGTTTGTCAAGACAAATCTTACGCCAGCGATCGGTTTTCTCGTGAACTAAAATATCCCATCACGACCACGAATAGATGGACATGCCTATCTTCATCCGGCGGCACAATCCTCGATGAGCTACGGTTGCTACAACCACTCCACCCACAAGAGCGCGGCGATCATTATCAAATGAAGTAAAGAAACCGCTAGGAATGTCTGCGTAATGAGTTTATATAAAATAAAATGTTATTTACTAAATGGATTTTCATGAGATTTGTAATCAAGTTATTCAATTTAATGATTAGAGTTTAGTAATTACGGTGATTGTTCAAGGTGTTGCAAAGTTAGCAAGCATCTTATTTATACGTAACCTCGACATCCGAGACGGTATCCATTGCACTCGGATCCATCATTGGTATCTGTTGTAACGCGTAATGTGATCCTCTTCTTGCCTAATAAAATGAAATGTCCCGACATTCGTGTACTTCTTGTCATCTAAAAATATTCGCCACTCACGTTCAAACGACTTAAAAGCGCTTCCCACTGACCATCTTTATGTAAACTTTATGTTTCGTTCCGCCATTATGAATTAAGTAAATCCAATTGTTCTTGGGTTTCGGTGGTCCGTAAGAGTAGGAAGAAGGCGTAATTGAAATACATCTTGCATGTATTAATGTCAAGAGTTTCGAATAAACAACTCAATTAAATAACTTGATCGTACCACAAAATACACGTAATGTTCGAATGTTAATTTGGTTTGCCTCAACGAAGCGCATCATCATTACATTTCATAAAACAACATACGTTCAAAGGGTCAACAAGTGTTCACATCAACAAATATATGCACATTCGTATATGTTACTACATACTAAAGCTGTTGCACACATCTATAATCATTTAACCATTTGACCGTACGAATACCTATTTTTGTCCGTTCACCATATTATATCATATCACGCGCTTTTTCATATGGAAAACTTAAACGACAATCTACCCAAACTACCTTCCCGCCATAGTTGCAAACAATGTTCATACCGATACTCAGTGCATAATTACATATTCAGTAAGTATAAAACAAAGTCTTAGTAAATCGATAATATCTTAACCCATATAATTATTTAAAAGTACTAACTTCAACTGCGCACATATTTTCATACAATTTAACTACACATCCATTCTGAAATTGTTCCTCATATTGTGTAATCATATCTCCATATTACGATATATGTTTGTTTAGCTCTTGCACCTTTGATACTGACATCACACCCTTTTCATATGCAACAACTAATCTATACTATACTAATCTTAGCCAAACTTATCCCCATAATTGCATACAATGTTAATACCTATATTAAGATTCTTAGGAAGATCTTGCTTAACTATCTAACAAAGTCCTACTAAAATGATTCTAACATAACTCATACATATCTTTAAAAGTAGTATCTTATTTTTATATGTTTCATATCATCTAACCTCACATGCGGTGTCAATCGGTATTTCACTTTAACAGAACCGTGTTTTCCTTTGTTTTGCAATCTAACAATAATCACAAACATTAAAAATAGTTTGATCATTGCTTAATCTATGCATTATTAACACAAAATCATTCAAGAAAAAAATAAAATAAAATTATTTGGAGAAACTGTATTCTTCAGAGAGAGATGGAGGAGATCGGGTTGAATGTGTGTTTTGAAATTATTGGGGTAGTTAAGCGTTAATTATAGCACCGCCGTTAACATCACACCTATCTATACACGTTAGTCATAGTCATGATGGTTTTGTTGAATTTTCCGATGCATCATCACTCAAGCCTACAAGCGTTATATTGTAGATTTAATTACCACTTTTGTATAAGTTTGTATAAGTAATTAAATTATATTTTCACAAAATCACACAAGGTTTGTTTAGTAACATTTTATCACTTACATGTTTGACGACCAAGTGATGTGTGTAATACATACATTTCACAAAGTGATGTGTATAAGTAATTTGTATTGACATTTGGACTTAATACATTTGACATGCAAACATTGCTTTTGTCATATACAATTAAAAAAACAAGGTAACCCAATTTTTAAAAGGTTTTGTTAGTGTAGCCAATCAATGAAGATGAGCGCTAAACAATTTAATTGTCTATATCTCGGTTAATTATATACATTTACTAAGCAATGTCAACAATCATGACATTCACGATAGGAAGCATCTGTGACATATTATCGTATGTTGTTTTGCTCTTGCCAACAAAAATCTAATGAGATTCTGATAAAATGAATGTCCGGTCACCAACACACACATGATGACCTCATAATGTTATTTAGAATTTGTGACTTATATTAGCAATAGCTTTTAGCAAGTTACTGATCACGAATATGCCATTACTTTACAAGATTTTTGATGTAATATTTCATATTCTACGGATGAGTCATATTATTTACTAAAGTATAATCCAACCATCATGACCCACATACATTAGTCGGTTTACTTTAAAGTCAATGCAAGAAAAACATGATACAACAAATTTTTTATACAACAATATGTATACAAAATTTGTAGTAACTAAGACCTTTAGTTACAATTAAAGTTCGTTTGACCCATATTCTTTTGTTTCTTTTAGACAACGTTCGGCACCATGTTCGTATATTCATCTTTATCTAAGCGAATAATTTATTTTTACATTAGTTCCATGGTAAATCAAAATTATAATTTATTATTTTAAATGATAGGTGCATCTGTCTCTTTTACACATTCAACCAACAACTAATCCAACATTGCCGCTTTCGAACACATATTGTATTAGTACTTATACATTTACACAACCATGTATATGTTTTTCATAATACTTAAGCAACTATTTGCGTTTCATCTACACTATGCTATTGTATAATTGTTTTGCATATATCCTCCATCTATAGGATCTCAAATACATTTTAAGTAACTATAGTTTACTTAATAACAATATGTATACAAAATTTGTAGTAACTAACACATTTAGTTACAATTAAATATCCTTTCACAAAGCTCCTTTTGTTTGTTTAGAGAATGTTCGGAACCGATGTTCGTATATTCATCTTTATGTAAGCGAATAATTTATTTTTACATTCATCCCATGGTAAAAGATACATTATGCTTTATTCTTTTAAATGATAGCTTCCTATGTCTCTTTTACACATTCAACCAACAAGTAATCCGACATTGCCGCTTTCGCACTTAAATTGTAATTAGTACTTATACATTTACACAAGCACGTCAATTTTCTTTCACAATACTTATGGAACTAATTGCGTTTCATCGTTATTGTATCATTGTTTTACATATATCCTCCATGTATATCCGCCACAAATACATTTTAAAGTAACTATATTTTAATTAACAATATGTATAGAAACAAATATTTCGTGTAATCAACTTTCAAATAAGTTGTATACAAATAAATAAATTATACAACAAATCATTTCCTAATATATTGTCACCTTCATATTCTATAAATGTATGTATGAAATTCTTTAAACCATAATTGTTAACATATTACGGAGTAAAGGAGGAAAAAAATGTCAAACTCAAACCATCACGACGAAGGTATGTTACAATCATAATCGATATTTTTCGAATTATTTTCCGAATTTGTATAAATTTAGTTTACGAAACATTTATTTGCCTAAACAATAATCTGATCTATTCCTTTGAATGTATTATAGGACAAAAATTTGCATATGTTAAAGAAAGTGTTGCACCAAGAAACACATCATCGCATAGCGAACATGGTGCGAGACAAAGCGGATATTATTGGTTTTTGAAGCATCGATCGTTCATGACAAGAAAAATGAAACATCAACCATCTTGGAGAACGATTTTGTATGCGATCCTAAGGTGGGAAGCGAAGATCAAATACCACAACCATTTGAACTGGATATACTACATACTATGATTCCGTAGATCCATATGATAACGGTGATCCATATATACTTAAAAGTATAATTGAGGAGAAGCTGTCATTGCCTGTTTGTTCGGGAACTTGCAAATGCCCTCTGGAAAATCACGAATGCTCATATTGCTCGCCTCCAACGCCATAATTTATGTTCAATTTTTCAAATGAGAATAATTGTCTTTATCTTTTGAAATCTATTTATGATTATGATTATGATACAAATTATCGTTGAATCATTTTTTACTTTTAAACAATCAAAACATTGTCTAAAAAGCGACACTTTAATGCCCATAAATCGTTTCTAAAATTAGTATAGTCAAATCGCTATAAAGATGTTCAACATTACATTCTCGCCACATTACACACTACAATGCCTCTACGATTCAACAATGGTAATCGTGGGATTAGAGCTTACGTAAGTTTTTACATTTATTTCCAACATTGTCGTAATGTACATCATATCTAATCGTTTACTTTTACATTCTAATAGTGAATGGGGTGTTGCTCCTCCTACAATTGACATATGCATTCATCATGGAGGTAGAGTTGTAACTACAAAGCGTTTTTATGATTATTGGGCGGAGATGAAATTATGATATGCAATGTGTCAACACACAATTTAACCTCTGACAACGTTAGGCGATTAGTTCGTCACCATCTAAATCGATACTGCGATGTCGTTGCTTACTACTTGCGTGTTCATTGTTCAAATGGAAGAAGCGAGATAGTCTTCGTAAGATAGAACATGAATGGTATATCGATGGTGGCTACACAACATTCAACTTGGTCAAGCACTGGATATATACTTAGCACATTATTGTTATCCTACCCTTATTGACCCAAATCGTCAAAGATGGCTACTAAGAAGATGGGAAACAAACGGCTGGATAAGTGGACATGTTGAAGCGAATCGAAGGGCTGCTCGGTTGTCATGTGAAAGAAAGAATTCATCACGTTAATTAGCATTCCATTTCATATTTTAAGTACACTACCCATTACAATATTTTCATCATTCATGTTGACTTTTTAAAATTTATTTGAAATAAGGATTCATCCAAAATAATTATGCGTATTACCATTCACAAAGAACATGCAACATTTAAGGATTTATCTGCATTTGCAAATGTAAGTAACAAATATTAACATGAATTCATAAACAAATACATTTACACATTTTGTTTTAGAGAATGAACATAACCTTGAAAGCATATCAAATTTACAACTAAAATATGTTATTTCTACTATCCTTTCCAAATAGATACTTTAAAACTTTCAATAATCTGAGATATACACAAATTTTATTACAAACGCTAGAATCGAAAAATATTCTCATAATCAAACATATTTGTTTACAATATATCTTGATATACTTTCCTATAATACATAAAATATTGAAACTACATAAATCCCATCTTGATTCATACAATTCATTAACATAAAACATATCTGAGTATGAAACCATGTTCAATAGCAAATCATCATTGAATGTTGTATTCGGTTCTTATTATATACATTTCAAGCGTTTAAGACATTTACATTTACAAACTAACTTTTGTTGTTTACATTCCTTTCGGCATATTTCCGTCACAAAAAAGCAGCGAAGACTACTCAAAGATGGCAACTACTTTGTGGGACGTGTTACTTCGATAACGATTCTGAGAATTTGCAAACCTATTAGAAAAGGTATGAACATATATCAAACACTTCTACTAAATTGTGTTTACATAGTACCAACTTATATGATTCATGGTTAAACATCTTGATAGGAATCGATGACGAGAAACGGCGAGGATAAAGCGCAAAACCAAGTCGCACAAAGGCGTGGTAAAAGGATGAAGAGAAAGAAGAAGCGAATGATGATTGTGGACTATTCCACAATTCGGTTTACTCTAAGTCTAAACAAGGCGATAAAGAGGATGACAAAATATTTGTTCATTCTAATGATCATGTATACCATCGGGCGATTTTAGCGATGATGAACATTTACTTGATAAACAAGGCAGTTTGTTTAGTACAAAAGATCACAAGTTTGCGCTTATTGATGAAGAAGCGGATGCACATATTCAAAACAATAACAACACAAGCGGCGATGGTGTGTGGGTTAATATCAACGATATTCCACATGAACCATTTCGCTCTTTAGATATTCATAACAACTACATTCATGAAGATGCCGAAAAAAGTTACAACAACCTTACGTGTCCGATGATGATGAATCAATGGGAAGATATTATACGGGCATTAACATCACGAGATGATTTCTAAATATTTTAGCTTCCTAAAACATGATCATTTGTCAACACATGATCATTTAGATTATGAGTTGCTTATGTGATTCTTATAATTAATATTATTAATAACATTTTAAGTTGATGATTTTTATGCTTGTTACTTTGTGTGAATTTGTCATAACTTTATTATTATCTTCCATATAGCAAGTTTTTTGAGTTCAAAATATCGACATATTAAATGATTTACTATAAATGAAATAATGACACATTTATTACTCCATTTAAATGATTTGGAAAATTTACTCTTCATATCATTAGCTAAATTATATCTTTTCAAAGTGTATGTAGTATCTTTTGAATGAATGTCTTTACAACTTCATATCCATAACATATTTTCATACAACAGTTTGGAAAAACATATCATTGTATAATTTCTCTAACACGAAAACGATTGTAATCTATTATCATCATGGATGATGAAAACACTCCACCAAACAACGACGTTCTTGACTCATCACGAGAATAGGAAACCAAAAATGGACAAACTTGTCCATGTCCAACAAGATTTTCAAATCGTCTCGAGAGATCAACTCAATTTTCAAGTGAGACTTTTGCACAAAATATGATTGTGCATTCGGTTCAACAAGCGAAGAGTATCATTGTGTGAAATTGTTGAATTGTAAGATTATCTTCAATAAAGAATTACACTTTTATTCATAACATTTTTCCATCTATGGTACCTTTGTAACTATTTCTTCTTCATGCATTAGATAATCCTCTACATGTAGATATCGTTTCCAACAGACGACCAACATCATCGACCAAAAATGTGGCGAGACCACCGTCGGTGTTGAGTCATGAAAGCGACCTTTAAGCGACTTGACTAATTGTTAGTTTCTTATAAATTATATGCGATAACAAAATTAAGTTTACTACTACGTGTTGTTACTTTAAACTATTCGATAGTCATGCTTTACCACTAACTTTGCTATTTGACACGGGTCATCCACACCGACTAAATACATCATCTCATCACCAATGGCCACTAGAAGCTTACCTTTACACATTCATCAAGGTTTGCTTATTTTGCTTATATAAGTTTGTTTATAAACTTTGTTCAAGTGTAATTCGACATGGTGCCTCATTTTAATTTTCCAACCTTGATTTAGGAAGCGGGTACAAAATAGAAGCACCTTATCGTCCTACAATAGTCGACAAAGTCCTTTACAAAATGGTAAACTATAAGCTACAATATCAATTCATTGCTTTACGCTTATGTATGTAGATTACTTAAATTCTTGTCTATTTATTTTGATATGATCTTAGGCGTATATGTTATGTTGCAACATCTCTTGAAATATCGGTGAAGCTTATACTCGACCAATGAATAGTTTGGAAAAAAACAAGCGCATTTTCAAGCGGTAACCAACGTACATATTATACATATGTAACACATAAGAAATTTTCATTATATGGTCACGATATTCTTCCACTATACTTATCCAACGGTTTGAAAATATAAGCGCGATATACTATGTTGAATGTCAAGCGTGGCGGCAATGGTCACAATAGATGCAGCGTGTCGCCTTACAATATTCTCTCAACTCCTTTACTGACATGGTAAACTATAAATAGAATATTTAGTTTTGTTATTTTATGTTTAAAAGTAGTTTGTTTGGTTAATGAGTGTTTTGTATGCGGCTATTACGACTACATCTCACGTTCGCAAAACACTCAAATAACACCACAACGTATCACTACTTGATAGATACTACGCAAAAACACTTCACCATTGTCAACGCATAAACAAGGTACATATTATCGATTCACGACCAACCGTAGAGAATCTTATTTGTTTTTTCTTCTTTGTTTGGTTTTTACTTTGTTTTCCGTTATGTTTTGTGAAGCTGTTATAATAAATTTCTATATAAATAGGCACCAATTACGTGAACAAAACACTCCTCAATTAACTCCTGTTGGCACACTCATAAGCAGCAGACTCCACTTACTAACGTTTCAGCAGTGCGTTTCAAAATTAGAATCTTGTTTTCATGCATTTGTTTGACCCATATAATTTAACCATGGTTGTACTATTTTTGTTTTCGATTACTTTTCAAACACATCATCCGTCAGCGTCTTTGCCGTCCAGAGGTCTTTGAATCTTACGGGGTTTCAAATGGCATTCGTGGTTTAGCAACAAAAAATCAACATTCGAACAAGGAGAATCTTCAAGAAGACAAAAAGGTCTACCGGACCAGCGTTCTGATCTCACACTCCGATTGTTTTCAATCTTGATGAAGAAGGACTGTCGGAAAGTTTACGACAAATACGTCGGTATATCGAAGGTATAAGTCGGTAATATTCTTATATAATTGCACAATTTTCATGGTGTTTCTTAGAGTAAAATTAATTAAAATATATTATTTTACGTGAGTGCAGTACTATGACATTGGCGATCCTACGTTCGAGTGTAAAGAATGCCGTGCCTGTTATGGGAAGCGAAGCAAAACAAGGAATGCTAATCCGGAGGAAAAGCTTATTCCATATCTTTGTTCCAAGGAAAAATTTACATTCACAAGCACCTCTGCTCCAAAGCAGTTAGTTGATTTATTACGCAATGGCGACATCAAAAGTGAAAATTTCGGAAAGAACATTAGAGCGTACAACGACATGTTCGCGTTTACTTCAATGGGTGGCAAGGTTGATGACACAATCAACGAGGAAAGGACGAGGTCCCTATGTTTTCGTTTACATGGTCAAGCGTACCATAGTATTGGTAGCTTACTTAGGGGCGAGACTCCTCCAAAGTTCGCACGGTTGTATATATATGACCGCAAAGCGAAACCGACAATAGGCGGTGCCTTAAGGTAAGTGGTGATTGACGTTTATTATTGTGTTGCATTTTTAACAAAAAGGATTGATAAACATTATCTCTTACCTAATGTTTGTCCGTTACTCTATTATGATGGTTCAAAATCGCGCCGTCGGCACTTCCAATTCAAAGACACCTATTGATCGAAACATTATCAATGAAGTGAAAGATATTTTGGATACATCAAGTGATTTGGTTAAAACATTTAGAAGGCGCGTGACCGCTACTACGAAGACACCGAGAGAATATTAGAATAAAGCTCATGGCAAAGCGAGGCAAGAGTGGGCGACAATACAATCTTCCAAGCTGCCGGCGAGGTTCTTTGGACTTATCGTGGCGACTTGGATGCATCTTGCGAGAAGATAGGGACATTGTGATAGAAAAGTTTGGTGAAGGTTTGCGGTATAAACATTTTCATCCTATGTACCTTCCCTTGCAATACCCTTTGTTGATGCCTTCTGCGCAAGATGGGTATTATTTAGGAATACCACGAGAAAAATAAATCGGGACAACCGACAAGCGAAAAGAATGAAAAACAGTTACTATCGTGAGTGGTTTGCCTATCGGATCTGAGGACCGCGGAATCTGAGAATTTATTCATACGTGGAGGTCGTTTGTTCCGACAATTTCTTGTGGATGGGTTCGCCATGGTTGAGAGAGGCGTATGTTTTTCATCGTTCCAAGCAGTCTAAACTAAGGTGTGATCGTATTCAAATGTGCGTCAAAGCGTCGCATCGAAATACCGACCGTCCACGGTTGGAAAGCCTATCATTTGCCTTCTTCTTTCCTTTGGCGGACCAAGGTACATGCGGCAATGTTATATGGATGCCATGGCATTGTGTAGGTGGTATGGTTGTCGGTTGTTTATAACGATAACATGCAACCCTAAATGGCGAGATTGAAAGATATATCGGGAGCATAAGCTTTCATCTGCGATCGACGATGTGGTATCTCGAGTTTTAAAATGAAACTCGATCGGTGATGAAGGATATCAAAGAGTTGCGTTTGTTCGGACGTGTTCAAGCGGTATGTTCTTTACTTATAGGCCACACCACATTCATCAACATTATAGTGTTATCTGAAATGTGTATAATTAAATTACAAGCGATATTATGTTTATTTCAACAATATTGTGCGATTGTATACACCGTTAATTTCAAAAGAGGGCTTCCACACGCATGTTTGTTTGTTTCTACATAAGGATGACAAGCGCAAGCGCCGAACATATTGACAAACACATATCCATTGAGATACGGACCAAAATGAGGATCGATCTGCACAAGTTAGTTTCCGACTTTATGATGCATGGCCCATGTGGTGTTGACGACCAAATCGGTTTGCATGGATGATGGTAGGTGTCTGAAACACTTCCTAAAGGTTTATGCAACACTGCTCTGTTGACTCGGAAGGCTACCACATATATGAGAAGGCGTGATAACGGGATCCATGTTGTTAAAGTGGACATAAAATTGCTAGCGGTTTTGTTATTCCGTATAATTTGTGTTATTGAAAGCGTTACCAATGCCACATCAATGTTGAATGGTGCAATCGGTAGGGATCAATAAAATATTTGTTTAAATACATAAACAAAGGTCACGATAGAGTATCGGCGGTTGTATGAACCGGCAACAACGGAAGGCGGTCAGCAGTTGATAAACATTTGGCGAGATCAAGCGTTCTATGATTGTAGGTACACATGCGCTTGTGAAGCCGCATGGAGAATATTTGGATTCGAGATAAATTATAGAACACCAAATGTCGAGCGTCTCTCATTTCATCTCGGCGACCGGCGGTTGTATTTGGTGAGAACTCGACCTTGAAACCGTTATTCACAAACCAGCGGTTGGTGCTTCTATGTTCGAATCATGGATGCATATGAGCGAAATGTATCCATCGGCAAGGGAGTTAACATATCTTGAGTTTCCTACAAAATTTGTATGGAATGTTCCAAAAGAGCGTGGACACATAGGAAGAAACAATATGCAATTGGCGAAATTCATAATGTGCCGGTCTCGGCGGTGAAGGTTACTATTGTCGGATGCTACTAAATCGATCAAAAGGTTGTCGAAATCACGGCGAGATAAGGAAAATCCACGGTGTAGTTTATCCTACTTACAAAGATGCACCTTCTGTGGCGGGACTTTTAGATGACGACAAGGAACATATTGAGGGTATTAAAGAGCAGCCCATTGGTCCTCTGCTTGAGCATTCTTGCGACCTTTTGTTACATTATTGTCACAAAAGAGCTTGACACACCATTGACAGTTTGGTTGCAAACTTGGCATTTGCTATCGAAGGCGTCGAGTACAAGAGAAGAATTCTTTTAGGCATTCGGTATAACCACCAACTTAGCTTTGTTACTAACTTTTATATAAATTTATACATGAATGGAAATGGTTACTTATTACAAATTAGTGATTTATCATCCTGTTAAAGACCATCTTTTGCAAGTCACCTCAACAAAAAATGATCTCTTGATTCTTACGATATGTGTGTTAGTCTATAAATATCGTACAATGCTCACTATTTTTACAAGCATTATTTGCATACATAAGCTCGCCTCATGTATGGCTATTTTGATCTGAGTTTACGACTAAGCGACGGCGAGAAAAAGAATATTTGTTTGTTCTTTATCGAACAACTTATGCGCTCAAGAGGCACCGGTTTGAAAGCTTTTCGAACTTCCTTATCCGGATGAGAGTTACATGGCCGACTTTGGTAACAGGCTAATCTTTCTTGAGAGATTATAATCCATCGAGTTCTGGTGAATCGAGACTCTATATGCCGCGTTAACCACGGAGCAGAGAAATGTATATGACACCATCATGGCGTCCGTTACAAATGGTAGAGGAGGAAATTATTTTGTATCACGGGTGCGGAGGGGGTGGTAAGGCGTATTTATGGAAAACCCTTGCTGCGGGGATTAGAAGAAATGGTGACATAGTCATAAGCGTTGCATCAAGTGGCATTGCATCTTTATTGATGTCGGTGGACGGATTGCTCATTCGAGGTTTCATATTCGATAAATATTGATGAGACTTCTCGTGCTCAATAACTCGCATAAAGTGACTTGGGAAGTTGTTGAAGAAATGCAAGCTTATTATTTGGGATGAGGCTCCCATGACAAATAAGGCGTGCTTTGAGGCATTAGATAGGTCCTTGAGAGATATCTTGCGTGAAACAGTCGACACTTTTGATCGCCCTTTGGTAATATATTTGTAGTATTTGGCGGTGATTTTAGGCGGTCTTGCCGTTATTCAAAGGTTCCGGCAAGACATTGTTAATGCATCTTTAAAACAATCGTACTTGTGGGATCATTGCAAAGTGTTAAAATTAACCGCTAATATCGCCTTACGGTTGGATCACGGCACGAGGATGTGGGTGAGATAAAGGAATTTGCGAATGGATATTGAAAGTAGGAGATGGAGATGTTGGAGGACAACACGACGGAGAGGTTTTGATAGATATACGAAGATATTCTAATACATGAAACTAATGATCCGTACAATCTATTATAGATTTCACTTACCCAAACATTTTGGATAACATAGGTGATCCGTCTTACTTCGAGGAAAAGGCCATTCTTGCTCCAACCAATGAAGTGGTTGGCGATATTAACGATCATTTGCTTCAAACCTTTCACGGTGAAGAAATAGTTTATCTTAGTTGTGACAACATAGATAAAGCGACCGTGGTGGTGCTATAGACCAAGCCGTCTTTTCACTGAATTTATCAACGGTTTAAAATTTTGGTGTCCCGAACCATAGGCTCGCATTGAAGGTCGGTGTCCCAATAATGTTGTTGAGAAACATTAATCAATCACAAGGTTTGTGTAATGGGACAAGGCTTCAGTGACTAAATTAGCGTGCCTCTATTCAAGCCAAAATAATTAACGGAACACATTTTGGCAATACGGTTATACTTCAAGGTTGAAAATTACTCCATCGGATAGCGTTTACCACTCAAGATCGTGCGCAAACAATTTCTGTGTCGGTTTCTTTTGCCATGACGATAAACAAGAGCCAAGGACAATCACTTTCGAAAGTTGGTTTGTACCTACCGTCTGTTTTCACACACGGACAATTATATGTCGCACTTTCGCGTAAAAGCAAAAAGGGTTTGAAGGTTGTTATTTGTGATGCCGATCGTAATTTATTAAAGACTACTACAAATGTAGTCTATAAAGAGGTTCTTCACGGTCTTTGATCGATTATCAACGGTATGTTCGGATACTCACTTAATGTCATACAATTTGTTTTTACATGTTTATTGTAATTCACACAAAAGTTTTACTTACACATTCTTTTCATGGTTTGTTAGGTTCTCGGCAATTTGTATTGCCTTACCAATTCATCTACTTCTCACTACATCGCTTTCTTTTCAAGCTGTCAAGATTGAAGACCACACGAATGTATGTAGGAGACATTATTACTTACAATAATTGTACTCTATATTGTCTTGACTTATCACTTCATATTAATAAATAATGATTCAATATTTGTTTTCTTTCATTATTTTTCTTATTTTGTTTACATACTAATTTTTTCTTTTGCAACATCTTTTTCCTCTTATTACTTTTATTATCATCTCATTTATATTTTTTTAAAACATTACCGGTGTCAACGGGTCTTATAAACTAGTTATAGTAAGAGAGTGAGAGAAAAAAAATGCTAATCTTACTTACAAGCACAAAGTTTCGATATCACAAAAAAAATACTCTTTACTTCCTAGATTACACGGCAAGACCATGACGGCCCTCCACTTTGGCGAGTGAGTCCACTTGACCACCTAACGATTTTATTTTATTTTATTATTATTATTATTATTATTATTATTTGAGTGTGTATTGTGTATATAAGGTATTTTTTATAAAATAAGATATTTTTATGTCATTGGTTAAAAAAGTGATGTATTAAAAGGTGATTTAGCATTGTGGGTGTAGGTGATGGTCGGTTAACGATTACACGAGCCTTACAACACATAAGACACACCTTACTCACTTTGATATAAAGGGGGTGGCAATGGAGGTCGGTATGCCTTCGGTTTGGACCGCACCGATCGGCAACACCGCCGCCACCTAATCGGTGTGGTGTGGTATGAGTGAAAATAGGTATAACACACCGAATTGGTGTGGGAGCAAAGCATGCATGTGTTTGTGTGTTTATATTAATGCACCAATCATATTGCTTCATTTTATATTAATGTAAGGTATGAGTTAGGCATGGTTGCCACTAAAAATCTATGGTTAGGTATGAGATAGGTATGAGATGAGATGGAAGAATATTAATGGTTGGTGATTGGTATGAAATATTTTGTTAGGCATGGTTGACACCCCCTAAAGAAGCCTATGATATTAAATTTAGAAAACTAGCAAAGTTGGGAATTGAATGAATTGGGTTATCAAATCAGAATTTTCGGTTTGTTATTTTTACAACAATAATTCGGACCACACAAATCTAAAACTACAACGATTATACTTCACTTCAGTGGTCCTAGAAATTACAAATATGACAATCCAGTGATCAAAAGACCAAAACCAAATTAACATACTCATAACTACTAAAGGGAAATCACTCAGCAGAGAGTATGGAAAGAGGTGAAAATCCGACCATGACCCAAACATCTAACATAAAACCGGTCGAAATATTTGTCTATAAATTAAAGACTACCTTTTGCTTCGTTATAAAAAATAACCCTTTAACCAAACATCTACTAAAAAAATAGTTTTACTAATAAAGTTTATGGGTCATTAGATCAAATAATAATTTTAATAATTTGAAACGAAGTATAGTTAGCATACAGAGATAGAACAGTGAGTTATAATATGAGCAAACAATAAGAAAAGCAATTTTAGATAGAATGACTTACAATTTTACAATGGATTCTTTGGGAGATTTGGTACGTGAATGAATGCAATAAAAATGAAATATCAATTGAAGTTAAAAAGAGTAAAGACTAGTGGGTTGACTCCATGCGGTTTCTCATAAGTTGGCAAAGTTGTATGTAACTAGTATCTTCCTACTTCTTTCTCGTGGTGCTTCTAGGTGTTGTTGAGCATATTTCCTCATATTATATAATGAGGTGAGATCAATACAAAACACATATAATATAAAGAACAAATCATAAGATCTCAACTATTCATCTTATTTTCATCCAATGGATGAGATCAAAGTAAAAATTATTAAAGGAATGGTAGAAATGTAATTATATAAAAACCCACTTTCCACCATTTTTTAAAAAACAACATATCTTTCAAACGGTAAATCTTCAAGCTACAAAAAATACACCATCGCGACGAGAAAAAAATCATCTTTCTATTGATATGCACTTTTATATACTTTCGACAATTTTTTTTTTCAAAATTTCCATCTAGAAAAATCCCACGGGATTCGTAAAAAGACGAACTTTTTTTTTCAAAGTTTTCGTCCAGAAAAATCACGAGATTCGTAAAAATATCCCACAGATTAAGTAAAAATCCCACGGATTCGTAAAAAAATCTCACGGATTCGTAAAAACGAACTTTTTTCAAAATTTTCATCCGAAAAATCCCACGGATTCGTAAAAATTCCACGGATTTGTAAAAAATCCCACGGATTCGTAAAAAATCCCACGGGATTCGTAAAAGACGAACTTTTTTTTCAAAATTTCGTCAGAGTAAAAAATCCCACGGGATTCGTAAAAATTCCACGGATTCGTAAAAGACGAACTTTTCTTTTCAAAGTTTCAGTCGAGTAAAATCCCGGGATTGTAAAAAATCCCACGGATTCGTAAAAAGACGATTTTTTTCAAAATTTTCGTCCGAAAAATCCCACGGGATTGGTAAAAAATCCCATGGATGCATAAAAAATTCATTTGTGATTTGTATAAATCCCATGGGATTTTGTATAAATCCCATAGGATTCTGTATAATCGGATGAGATTACATGTGGACTTTTACAGGAAGCCATGTTTTAAATGAATACATCCAGCTTGGTTGATGACTTTCAGAATATTTGTTTTTTTCATGCATTCATCATGACATTAATCTTTATTTTTTACCATGAGTTTTAAATATCTTGTTGGTCATAAAAGTTGCAAGTTCCCTTTAGTTTACTAATTTACCCATATTAAGATTATACTTGTCAGTAAGAAAAGAACCTTTTTAAGGTCAAGATTATACTTTTTCAAAATACATAACTTACTCAAACATTTCAAGGAACACTTGGATTACACTCTAAACATAGAACAATTCACAACGCTTTAAACAAAAAAAAAAAAAAAAGCAAAAACTCATTCGCACATTTCGTCGAACACCTCGTGTCTGTGCGATATAATACATCAAAATTACAAGTTTATAACTAGTTCAGTATGAAGGTGAAGGTGAAGGTGATATCAGATTGTGGTACATGTACCTCTCGTTGTTCTGAATTGGCTCCAACTCCAACACCCCATCTTCTTCCTCCTTGACTTTTGAAAGAGGTGAAAAGAACTGAAAGAAAGAAAAATCGTAAGATGCAGAACAAACTGGAAATACGTGAATGACTTGGCTGTTAACATTTTCATTTCTTGATTCTAGTTTACATGGCATGAGGAGTGATTATAAGTCTTGTCTAATTAATACAGCAGATTAATCAAATCCAAGCAGCTCGTAACTATACCTGATGCATTCCAAATCCCAAAACAAGAATCCAAACCCAATCCATTTCTCAGCCAAAATCCCAATCGCAGTCTTCGGCCTCCCTTTCCTCTCCGCCTTCACCACCACCCACAACCACCACCACCCTTCCAACAACCTCTCCTTATCCCTCCGCACCCACTTCACTTCCGGCCCATCTCTTAAACTCTCCTGCAACGCCACATCGTCACAACCCCCTCCACCTCACCACCACCACCTCTAACCCTCACCTTAAAATCCGGTTAATAAAGGTATGATGGTTGATTCGGTTAATAAAGGTATGGGATCTGAGATAATAAAAGTATGGGATCTGAGAGAGAGATGAGAGAGACGTTAGTGAGTGTGTGTATGCGTGTGTTTAGGTGGTTAGGTAGAAAGTATGGGATGACTAAAATGCCCCCTCAATACATTTGTTATTTAATCTAAACCGTTGGATGGAAAGAAAGATGGATGGTTGAGATCTTGTTATTTGTTCTTTAGATAAATGTTGTTTCGTATTGAACTTTTCTCATTATATAATACTTTATATTTTGGTTTCTACATGAACGGTTTTCTTAATAGCTCATTAATTTTAAAACTCTATTTAAGATTCAATACATTAATTACAATAGAATGCACACACTTTGTAACGGGTAATATTAAAAGAGTTATAAAAAATAACGTGATGTTTTCATTACGAATTTAAAAAATCATATATAATAAGAGTTAAAGTATATATATGAGATGAAAAGATATTAGCAAAAAGGTTTTTCTTATTATTAAGTAATTGCAGGGACGGATCCACATAGTAAATGTGGGGGCAGCCGCCCCCCATGGCTAACCGAAAAAGTTGATATTTTAGTGTAATTTTTATTTAATTTTGACTATTTTTCGAAAGTGACCCCACCAAAATCTCAAATTGCCCCCCACTCACATACTAAAATCCAATATTTAACTCTTTAAAGCCTTATAAATCTTTCATGTCTAGGTAAAAATACTCGATTTATCATTATGTTTCTAGTTTTTTCTTTCGCATTTTATTGCTATCGTAAAAAAAAAAAATTTGCCCCCCACATCCTATTTTTCTGGGTCCGTCACTGAGTAATTGTGTGTTAGAGTTGATGACAAAAGGGTACTTTACCAAAAAAAAAAAAAGTTGATGACAAAAGTTACTCAAGGGTAAGGCATGTAAACCTAGTGCCTTAGACCTCGAATTTTCGAAGGATCCTAATTCCCTAAGACCTTATATGTAGCCAATCTCATGCTTTGTGGGTTGGCATATAAATAAATCCGGTTATGTAAAATCCCAATTCTGTGATAAAATTTAAATATTTAAAATTTTGGACCTCTTTTGTTTGTTATTTTAAGGCTACATTTTTTAAACAATTAAGGGTGTGCTTGGTTCAAATTTGAGAAAGATAAAGGGAAAGATAATGATTATAGTGCGGAAAGGCAAAAGCAAAAACAAACTAATAAGCCTGTTTTAAATGTGATGACAACAGTGTTATGAGTAACCATTAAACTATTTAAATTAGTCTGACTTTTAGTTTTCCACAACGATACTTTCACTCTCTGGCATCTCTCATCTCCTCCGGTATCATTCTTCAGTCAAAAGTTGCTTTCAAGACTTATAGCTTTCAAAACAAAAGTTAACTAAAAGTTATTTAACATCAAAGATGTCACAAGAAACACTAAATAGATTGGCTTATTTGTCGATTGTATATACCATATTGGTTTTAAAAACTTAATCAAAGATCCCGCACAAAAAAAATGCTAAAAAAGTAAAGTTTATATAAAACGATTTACAACAAATAACTTTAATAAAAAAATAAAAAAAAGAAAAGAAAAAGCCCCGTTTCAAAGCTTTCCTTTAAGCCTTCGTGAATATTGAGCCGCTCCTAAATTGATGGTTGTAAAAGATGTTTTAAACGATTTGTAAGATTAAGAAAAATTGCATACTTTCTAGTCTCTACTAATTATAATACACGGATGCATCTTTCTCCTAAAAAAATTTCAGACTTTCAGACTTGCAACAAATTGAGCATGATGTACAACACTTGAAAGCACATCCATTTCAGACTTACAACCAAATAAGCATAGTATAAAACATATTAATGCACATATTAAAAAGACAAAACACCACTTTAATGCTATTAATATGGTCAATAAATACAATTAATGCAACTATTAAAACACCCCTTATATAAGAAATACAAATTATCAAGCATATTGTACAATCAACTTAAACACAATTTCTGCATTAAATTTCACTAATACAAATAATAAAGCACAGTATACAAATATTCAAGCCCGAACGGGCAACGGGCCAAATGGGCTCGAGCCCGAATGGCACGGGCCAAACGGGCTCGGGCCCGAACGGGCACGGGCCAAACGGACATGGCCAAACAGGCTCGTGTTATACGAATCGCTTTAAAAAAACCCAAAAAGACAAAATAAATTTCTTAGTTAAGGATTAAAAATATGTCAAATAAAATTTTGATATCGTAAATTTATGAGCATAATAAGCTAAAATACATGATTCACCGGAAAATTTTATTTCAGGGTACCCGCCGCTACAACGCGTGGGTACCCTGCTAGTTTAAAATAAGTTACATCTAAAAAAATCTAATGAATCTAATTTTTCAAACACTTTTGGATTTTACATGCGAGTTTAGAGCAACTTAAAGTTTGATGATCGGTAACAAACACAAGACGGACAAACAGTTACACTAAAAAGTTTGTCACAAACAATCAAACACACAATAGATAAATGAAGAAATGAAAAACATATTAACCAAAAAGATGACAAGAATAAATCTCAATTAATTGTCCGATAAGCAGTGGGAAATCTACAGGAATTGCACAGCGACTCGATAGTAAGCGCCTCTTTTTAGCAAAATAATTAGTATCTGAAAAAAGTGAACATTCAACTATCATGAAACTAAGCTTAGATGTAGAATATCTCAATACTATTTTGCATTGGCTCAAAAGCATCAGAACATTACCATATTGATCAAATGATGAGGTAATGAGACACTTATTTGATGAATAAAACCGTTGTTTTCTGTATAGAGTTTTCACATCGCCAACGACTCATCATGATAGTGTTAACTGAAAACAGCATATAAAGGGTCTATATTGAATATTTGGAATCCATTGACTAAATGACTCATGAAAACATATGCAAGGATCCTAATTGACTAAATGATTTTTTTTTTTTAAAAGGATTGTACATTGAATATCTGGAAGCCATTGAGAAACCTGGAGATCTTTAAACATAGATGTTGACGAGGATGTCGAACCATGCCAATACGAAAGGACTTAAACTTGAGAGAAGCTTTGTGGGTGAGACAAAAGCGACGCAATCTTTGAAGGGTATCTACTGGGCGTTGTTGTAACTTCACTAAATTCGTAGCTCAAGATTGAATGAACTCCTCAAACGATAGTCCCATCTGTTGGAAATGTATATATTTACAATAGGTAAATGTCCGGATTCGAACTCGTGACCACGGGATTGCACACTTTACGTATGAGACTCGATGTTTTAATAATTAAAATAAAATATTATGTTTAATTATTAAATTCACAATAAACGACTAAACGAGCGATAAGAACTTATCGAAAGTGACTATCGGTCGTTAAATGTCAACGGGATATGAAGAAAAGTAAACAAGCCAAGAGACGGTTTTAGGAACCCTCTTTTGGGCTTGTTTTTGCCGAAACTATGGTATCCCACATCGGAAACCATAGTAAACTTGACATCTACCGTAAGGCTATAAATACATCCCCATGTATTCATCCTTTGGTACACTTGATTTCATTAGAAGGCCAAACTTCTTCTTTTCTTTCCTCTTATTCTTGGTCGACGAGTGAATCCCCATTGTAAGGGATTTACGAGTGACCTTGAGCATAACAAAGGTGTTTGGTTATTCTATTGTGATCAAGAACTAGCATTCGCATCGAATCTCTAATAGTACGTGTGTACAAGAACGTGGTTGTAAGACATTATTCTTACACAAATTAGTACTTCTTTGTTTTGCTCAAGGGATTTGATATTCAAGAGAGGTATGCAAGATGATACTTTCAGTTAATTAATTATTTGTTATGATCTTTAGTCTTCCGCAGGTACTCTTGATGTCTTTATGTTTTATTGTATTTTATATATCATAAACTCAACAGTGGCATCACGAGCCTTGTATAACAAGTAATTAATTACTGAAACACATAATTAAAATAAACATGAATGTGTTATTTTTTGTATGCATAGATCTAGGGTTTGCAATCCTAAACCCTAATTTTGAGGGGGGGCGTTTTATTTGGTGCCCTAATTAGGGTTTTGTAAACTATTGTTTTAATTGGATTAGAAACCCTAAGATGCATGCAACTTTATGTGTATATGCGTAACTCTGGTTTAATTGCATTAATTGTTAAGTGTAATTTTATGTCCATGATAATTATCGCATGTTTTATCATGGATCCGCTTTTATTGTATGTCTTTCTTGTTTAAGTGATATACACTAAATTCGATAGATCTAAAATTGGGAAAACCTCAATCATTATTATTTAATCAATTATGTGCTATGTGGTATATATTTAGTTTTGACTTACGAATCGATGAATCGATGCATGTGGTTCACCTTGTACATAGATGAAAACGGTGGAAGTCTTAATTAAATATATGCATATTGATGATCTAGAATTGGTTATTAATAAGATTTATCAAAACCGTTGCATGTGGCTATTTGATATGCATGACTTTTATTTGTTATGCATTCATTGTTTATTTGTTTATTTTTATAAATACTTGCTTGTTTGTGTTTTGTAACAAGGGTATTTTACAAGAAAAATAAACTGACCTAAACAATGGTGAAACATGTATTTTAAGAATAGTAATCATAATCGCTTAATTGATGATGACTTTGGTAAAATGACCGAACAGCTCACCCATGAGAATAAACTAATAAAAGGGTTTAAAGAAGTGCATACAATCATCGAATGGATGTCTAAGGTTGTGCTTTAGCACGCACCGGGTCCTCTCTCCCTCCGTAAGTTCGGTGGAGCTACTTAGTAAGTCATTAAATATGCAAGCTCATCTTAAGGCTTAATTAGTATTGATTCCATGCGCCACTTAGGTGGTAATTATCCGAAACACTAAGTGTTTACACTTATGCAAAAGTACGGTATAATGGATGATAATTAACACTAATTCCTTGATTGGTGAACCCAATACCTCAATTAAAGTTTGATGATGAAAAGCTTATACATTAAAACAAGATATAAATGTTTTAATAAAAACTATGCTACAAAGATGAATGCATGACATCTTTGTACATATTTGATTTAACATCAAAACAATTACCCTTTAATTTAAGTTATATGCCATCCAACGAAACGGAAACACCTAAGATTACCTTTTATTTGCGTGAGATCGTGACTTAGATCGTAATCAAAGGGTAAAATGTCCACGTGTCGTGAGAACGGGCATGGACGATTTTGCGCTTTGTTGGACAACTTAATTGAGTTTTGTAGTGAGCGGCAACTCAAGGCATAAGATGGGATAAAACATGTTTACATGGCAATTGAAATTGGCTATATGTAAATCCCATAAATTTAGGAATTGCAATTGAAATTGGCAATTGAGCAAAAGCTCTACCACTTTGTATAAGGTTCATTACTAGCGGATCAAGCGATGTGATGAGATTATGACAATTTGGACCCTAGTTTTCGATGAAAATTAAATGGTTATATGCTTATGAACCATGGGTAATTAATTTTCTTGAAAAGGTTAATTATCGAAAATACTAAAATTGAATTTTGTAATTCTTTTGAATGTATAATAGCAACATTTAACCAGAACAAAGTTTAGTCTTTGATCAAGAATTGCTCCATTCTCGCTTTCAAACAAATGTTTGATCGAGAATAATTTCATCGAAAGACAAACGAAGTCTCTTTTCCATGGGAGAAGCATTAGACTCAATCCTATTCCTTTTCATGAATGGAAAAGGTATAATAGGAACGTTTTGAATTGTCTAAATTCTAATGTAACTCATAGCAATGAATTGCACGTCATATTTTCCATAAAGATTTCATTACCTTCATTAGGTGAATGAATCCTTTGTAACAAGCATGAATGTTGGTTAACTGGAAAACATGTATATGAGTTACAAAATTAGAAGCTAGACAAATTACTGCGAAAATTGGTAAAAGGAAAACTAGCTTAATTTATCTAGTTGGTTTACTTTAACCTTTAAAGGTGCTACATACCAAGATGGGATGGTAGACTCATATGAAGAAATTGTATACACAATTTTTCGTTAATAACATTGATGGATAACCCATCATTAACAGTAGAATACACCTTTAGTACCTTAGTAATGATTACGTATGGTTCTTCAAAGGTGTAGGAAAGTAAAACCAAGCAAGTTGTTTTCACCGGTTATGCAACACTTACAATGTTTTCGATTCGATGGGAGCATTTGTGTTGCATTATCGAATAAGAAGTTGTTTTAATGATTTCTAATTCAAGGGAGCTACAAGCCTTATTTCCGTGTAGTAACCTGCATTATCTTCAAAGATAATTACTTTCCAATTGTAGGCACTTATGTTTTTAAGGATTGTCATGTGCTTCTTACTAATCAATATAGTCCTACATCTACTTGTTATATCTATGACACAAATCATATTAATCAAATAAACGAACGTGTTGTTTATCCGCTACATGATGTTGTTCCAAGCACAAGTGGGAGAAATCTTTATTGTGTGCAAGGTACAACACATATAAATATGATTTAAATGGATTCTCTTGACCGAAGGTAGAGAGTAACGTTCTAATAGGAATTATACATTTAAATGTGTATGATTGCCCTATTAAGAACATGTGTCAAGATGATAACAAAGACTACTTTATTTTAAATATTTATGTCTTTCAAGATTTAAGAAACACTTGTAGTTACAATTTATGTTACGGAGAACGTGAACTAGATTGTAGCCAAGGTAAAATATCCACGTGTCGTGAGAACGAGCATGGATGATTCTGCGCTTTCTTACATTGAACATTTCATGGAATGACATAATTAAATGAAGTAACTGATACTACTTTGAATTTGAGTATTCGTTGAATGACTTAAATATATGTAGTAAATATTAACTTGAAATATTAATTGAAACCCGAGGTGGTGTTCATAATTACTTTAATTATAAATGTTTATGATTTTGTAAAGTCACAAACATGAAGTCTGTTAATACAAGACTTACAATATAAAGTAAGACGTTAACTTGCTATGTTTTAAGATGTGCATGAAGTCAATGAGTTGATCAAAGACTTATAACTTATAGTGGGATTATAATCTGTTTTGTCTTTTGACTTGGTCAAAATACTTGTGTTATAATACATGCAATTGACTTGGTAATTCTATTGTACCATTAAGTTTTACTTTATTGGTAAATAGGTAAGCCAAATAGTATATGTTATCTTAAATATTGTTAGATTATCTTACAATATTAATTCTAATGAAATACCATATACTTATGGTATGTTCAGTTAGAAGAATCAAAATCTATTGGCATGTTTGATTCAAGATAACTATAGTTTCTTCCACATGCTATCAAGGTTAGTAGATTGAGTATAGATTGAATATACTCAATAAGACTCCAACCTAGAAGATTGATAAGACACCATTTGTTTATGGAATGTGATGAATCACATTAAGTCTTATAATGAAGTTCTGAATTTGTTAAACTACTTGTAGAGTGGGTTGTAACAAACTAATGTTAGGAACTATCAATGTTTTTTGTAGTATCCCAAAAGAGAACAATGTATTGTTGCTCTACTTGATAAACTATTTAAAGGTAATCTTTAAATTTTTTAAAAGGCAAGTGGGATTTTTTGTTTAGATCTTGAAAGATTGAATTACAAAAATACATAATCTTCTAAAATGCACTAGCAAATATCATAATGAGGCTAAACATGAAAATGATAGACCTTAATATGATGGAATTGTCATTCATAGATTCGTAAGGATATCTCGAGATATTTAATATCTTTGAGGAATATGAGTTCTGAGGATCATGGTAAGCTCTGTTAATCATAATGATGAATTTATCAAATGTTGAATTGTGGTAAATCAATCATACTATGAATGTTGAGATGTTGTCCATAAAGATAATCAACTTTAGATACTTGGTTTATCTTAATAATGAATATGAGTTTCTTAAAAGGATGGAAACCCTAGTGGTTTAAATCTTTATGTAGAAATCATATGGACAATATTGTACACATATTTAATGCATGTCTAGTGATAATAATATTAATCATATTTAAGCAATTAACTATGATTGAATATTCTTTACTAGATACATTAAATAGAAGTATAAAGATTATAATTGTCATACTTAGTTTCATTGATATGAAATTTTGACAATGAATGTCATAACTCTTTGTTGTGGAATTACTTTTTGAGGACGATGAGTAATAAAAAGAAGTTTTATGAATTCAAATAATCCTTGATATGTACAAACTGCAAGAATCCATGAATGGATATATGCAAGCATCTAAGAGATGTTTCTTATGTTTAATATTAAATCCATGTTTGATTGAATAATTAAAATAAGATAGCTCATAAGTATTCCTAAAAGCTAGTGGGAGTATTATTTTAAATCTTATATGTTGTATGGCAACTACATTCCACCTAAATTAAGTTTTAGTTGGAATGAACTTCGTTTGTAAGATTTGAAAATAAGATATATACCTTGAAAAATATGTTTATTATTATAAACATATGCGGTAAATAAATGAGTCTAATAGAACATGATGAATACATATCTTTGACAAGATAGATGAGATCTTAAAGTTTAACTTGAAGATTCATCATGAACATCATGTTGTGTATAAGATTGTTGTGTCATGCTTGATTACAAGATGATTTGACAACATTGAAAGTTGTTAGTGTAATAAATATTTTAAAAGGAATATGTTTGGATTTAAAATCACATTCCACAACCGAGATGCTCCTAGATTCTATGGATGGAAATATGGCAATTATTTCATAATTGTCATTGCCAACAAACTTAGGTTTGTAGGCACCAACATTACACTATAACTCGCTCAAGTTTACGGACGTTTAAAGAGCATATTGTTGTATACAATGATCTTTGGTATAATTGAGATGACACTTAATTCTAGTCATGGCATCCTTGATGATGACCATGTTGACTAGTTATGCTCAACTAGGAGCATAGTTGCATTATACATTAAAGAAAAAGAATACTTTAAAACTTTAAAGTTTTGAAAGATGATTTTTATAAAACGGCGGTTCAGGTTATCACGCACCTTATGGAATGATATGACAATATCAAGATATGTGTAAACATATACAAGAAATTCACTTGTTGAATTCTTGAAATAAGTATTCTCAAAATTCCTATAGATCAAAGTTAGTTGAAATTATGTCCTGTCAACAAGTATGATTATCATGACTTGAGGCAAAATTCATTAACTAAGAATTATCATGCGTTGATCTTTTAGTATTAGGATAAAGGATATTGTAAACATTATTATTCAAATGAAATAAAGTATTTTGTTACGTTTATTATTCATTTATTATGATGTTATCCTGTATTTGCATGTTTAAATCCTTGAATAACTTAAGTTATTCTAAATAGTCCATTGTCGATCAATAACATGGGAATGATATTGAATTAAGACAAATTTGAGTATTAGTTAGAATATACTTGAAAGTATATTGATGCGTAGCATGACTAATTTCAGATGATATTCAATGAATTGAGTATAGGACTTATCCCACTCACATGATGATACTTTATGGATCTTAGTCATTAAGTATATCATGAATATTTATCCTCTGACTTGAGATACAAGAGATATGTCATGGATGTAGTGCATTTCTGTGAAGCAATCTAACGCTATATGAATCGGTAGTTATAAGGGTTGTTTTCAAAAGTGTTGCGAAATTTATGAATCGCTTGTAGTCAAAATGGGATTTTTTCATTCAAATTCATTTTGAAGTATAATACTCTTGGGCCCCTCGTAGGGTTGTTAAGATGTTTGCATGGCCATGCCCAAGGTCTTCGGAATATGTTCGGAAGAATTGGTAATCTTGATCAATCACATAAAGCGAGAAATGAATAGTTAATTAAGAAATGAGTGAGATCCATATTCTTATTAACATGGTATTAGAAACAAAAGGATGAATATGATGATGAATCATCAAACTTGGTTTTCTCTAGAAAACCATACACGAGTTGTACCGGGGCATTGGCGTGTTGCTAGACGCTAACCAATGTCAATTCACGCTTTGTAAACATATCCAGTGGGAGTCGTTGGAAATGTATATATTTACAATAGGTAAATGTCCGATTCGAACTCGTGACCACGGATTGCACACTTACGTATGAGACTCGATGTTTTAATAATTAAAATAAAATATTATGTTTAATTATTAAATTCACAATAAACGACTAAACGAGCGATAAGAACTTATCGAAAGTGACTATCGATCGTTAAATGTCAACGGATATGAAGAAAAGTAAACAAGCCAAGAGACGGTTTTAGGAACCTCTTTTGGGCTTGTTTTTGTCAAACTATGGTATCCCACATCGAAACCATAGTAAACTTGACATCTACTGTAAGGCTATAAATACATCCCCATGTATTCATCCTTTGGTACACTTGATTTCATTAGAAGGCCAAACTTCTTCTTTTCTTTCCTCTTATTCTTGGTCGACGAGTGAATCCCCATTGTAAGGGATTTACGAGTGACCTTGAGCATAACAAAGGTGTTTGGTTATTCTATTGTGATCAAGAACTAGCATTCACATCGAATCGCTAATAGTACGTGTGTACAAGAACGTGGTTGTAAGACATTATTCTTACACAAATTAGTACTTCTTTGTTTTGCTCAAGGGATTTGATATTCGCAAGAGGTACGTTACGCATACTTTCAGTTAATTAATTATTTGTTATGATCTTTAGTCTTCCGCTGTGTACTCTTGATGTCTTTATGTTTTATTGTATTTTATATATCATAAACTCAACACCATCAAAGAGTCTTACTCCAGAAGTTATACCTATTGATTTTCCCAAACGCTTGATATCAATAAACCTTGCGTCTCGAGCTTCATCGTCTGAGTGATCTTCATTCACATCACCTAAGCCCAAATCTTGACCAAAGATTTGGGGTTTGAATGCCAATTACTCCATGAAGCACAATCCCCAAGAGCATACTAACAAGTTGAGAGAAAGAGTATAATGATGCTTATAAATACTTAGACCACCTACAAAAAAAATTATATATCATGTCACCTGTCACAAAAACATATAATAGAGTTTAAGAAAGTTTAATTAAAAAAGCACCTATTGGTGTATCTAATTTTCGTGTATTACATCGTTATGGCATAAGAGTGTCCAGAAATAAAAAATCATATTAAACTAAGAAAATCATCCTTAAAAACCCTCCTAACCTAGAAAGCAATTCATGGAATGACAATCTTTTTTCCTGCCTTCTTTTCACACATTCATGTTCATTGCACCTTTGTTCTTGAAATTACAGATAGAAAGATTCTCAAATAATGATTTCGTGTATTCTTGTACCATAAAAGCCATATTGACGACTAAACAAGGAAGAAGCATTGTGAACTTGCAGAAAAGTTCAGAATCTAAATCATAATTTCCTACAAATTCAGAAACTAAATCATAATTTCCTACAAATTCACACATTCATGTTCATTTCTAGAATAAAACTTGATGATAGAGATAAATGTAACTGTTGATCCCAGATGAACACTTTATCTTATTAATTATCTTAGATAAATCTAAAACATTTAAAGTATAGAAAACTGTCTTGAAACATGATTAAACACAATGCGGAATCTTATGTTTAACAATAAAGAGAACAATGAACACAGTTGTTATCTCACAAAACACTTCAATATATTAATACGAATAGTCAAAAGTATTATGGTTACAAAACCTTGAATTGAACGACTCTAAGATTGATATGTACTTTACATCTAACCTAGGACCTCCTTTTATAGCACAAGGAGTCCTTTACAAGATAACTATTATGATATAATATTCGTATCAATCTAAATATAAAAGATATACATCATATCTATTCCATAAATATCTTTCCATGCGTCTTCAATCTTCCGTCTTTATCACATAAACAGTCTTAATGTTTGTACCGGCAGTTAGTACTGCTAGTGTATTCTCCAAGTTGTCCATCTGTAAGCTTAGCAGTACTAAGTCAATATGCTTGGCAATACAAACTGTTAGCTTAATTCCCAACAATCCTCCCCTAAACTTGTGATTTCTCTTCAAATCATCAAGTATCTTGAATTAATCTTCTTTACATAATATTGAGGGAATTTTTCAAACATCTACTTACTTGGTCTGTTAGCTTGTATGAAGATTCTAGTTATCAAATCTCTTACCATTTCACTATCTTCTTTAACTGTAAGCCTTGAGGATAACATAAACAGTAAGGTCTTCATCCTGAGTGGATACTCCTTTTCCATCAGCATGAATATATCTGAAGTACGCGTATACACATGATGAGCAATATAAATTCCATGTAGTTCCTGAGACAGTAGCATCTAAACTCCAAAGTCTATCATAAGGATCAGGTTCAAACAATCTTTCTAATTCAACCCATAACTCCTGTTCCTTGTCATATTCAAACTCCCTTTGATCACACCTTTGCTGCACCAAGTCCCATAATTTACCAAATCATCTTTGTCAAATGCTTTCACCATGTCGGCAAAAGTCTTATACATTTCCATAATATTACCAACTCTGGCAATCTTTCAAGCTTTTCCAAACTTATCAGTATAAACTTCCCAATCTATGATAGGATGCTTGGTTTGAAGTGCTTCAACATGAACACCTTCATAAGAAACAATGATCATCATATCCTGCAAATCTTCTTCTTCCATTTCTTTTGCAGATGTAGATGAACTTTCTTCGGTCTTTTGCTTCTTTGATGCTTCTGATTCCAAAACCAATCATGCTCTCTTTGTTCTGGTACTTGGTTCTTCTGTTCCTATTGGCCTGAAATCTTGTATTCTTCTGTAAGCAGTTACATACATCTCCTGAATTTCTTCAAATGTTTTCCCTTTCAGCTAAGCATCCCTTTTGTTATCTTAATGTTTTAAGTATATCTTCATACCTCTCATAAGTTGTCCTTTAGTATGGGGTTTAACCCTCTTCTTTGACCTCTGTTTCTCACTCATTTTCTGTATCAGATCTTGAATAACATCTTCTTTTTCTTTTTTAGGGGTTGCTGCACTTTCTACTTCTTGCAAGATCTGAGCTAGCAATCTATCAGATTCCTCTTGATTTATCTCAACAGACTTCTTCAATTTCTGTTCCTCAAGAAACATAGCTACCTCTTGTTCATGTACCTTTTGAGCTAATTCATCATCAAAGTAAATCTGTGAAGAATCCTTCCTTTTCTCCTTGAGTGGTCTTCTTCAATTACAATAGCCTTTCCCTTATTTGCTCTTTTAATCCCTGAAGCACTAGCAGTACCTTCTGGCAGACTAACAGTACCTTCTTTTCCACTAGCAATACCTTTTGGTATCTTAGAACTAGTAGCAGTATCTTTAATATCTTCAAGAATATCTGCCAATTCTGTGGGAGCATCAGGATCAAAAGGCTCAGTTCTTTGATCACCACCACCCAAATCTTCATAATCAAAATCTAATCTCCTCCCCTGAGTTTCTGCATCTGTTTTCCTCCCTGTTTGAAAGATTCTCCAATATCAACATCAGCATCAGCAGAACTTGAGGAGTCAGCAGAATTTGTGGAAGTGTTTCATCACCACAACCGACCACCACGATCACCACAACCGATCACAACCGCTGCTGATGAACACCAGTACAACTGCCACCACAGCCGACCACTAACTAACCAAGTAACTGATTTTCTAGTTTTTGTTAATTTATTTGTTATTTGTAATTTTGTATATTATTTAAATGTGCGTATTAGTATAATGTTTGAGTGTTTTAACATTTGTATAATGTTTAAATGTGTAAATGATTATAAGCTTTTAGTGGTTATTTTCGGAAAGTACCCATCCAAAGTTAATATACTTAGGGGGTGTTTGATAGTTGTTGAATGGAGTAATTCATAGTCAATCTCTGGGTCAGTCAGAGAATTACATGTTTGATAATATTATGGTGGGCTCAGAAAGATTCCATTTAGTTCTTAATCATTTTGCTTGGAAGTACATGCTTCATCATTCAGTGTCCATTTATCACAACATTACATGCACCTATTTCTTCTTTTTTTATTATTGTTTTTTAAACAATGCAACTTATTTGTTTCAGGTTGTTTCCGTCCAAGTATCTCTTTATCATTTTCTAATATTTCTTTTATTATCATGTTTTTCATATCAATTAAATTTATATTGTGAACACATATTGCATTTGCTGGAAAATTGTGAAATCAATTATTATATAAAACTTTTTTAATACAAACACAAAAAGTGAAGAACCTAAAATATACTTGATATTGAAAATGGTGATACTTATATTTGATTCTCATAAATATTTCTTTAGATCATATGAAAATATTAATAATGTATTATTTCATTCATAATATAAGCAAGGTTAAGAAAGTAATTTACGTTATTCAGTTTGTTCATTCAGAATACTTATCAAACAATCTGTTTTCATTCAGAATCAACTTCATACAGAGCATTTACAAAGGTACCATATGTAGAAAAAGGTTATGAACAAAATGTGTAATTCTGTATTGAAGATAATCTTACAATTCAACAATTCTGTCAGCGATACTGTTCTATTTGTTGAACCGGAATCCACAATCATATTTTGTGCAAAAGTCTCACATGAAAATTGAGTTGCATCTCCCGACGATTTGAAATTCTTGTTGGACATGGACGAACTTTGTCCATTTTTAGGTTTCCTATTCTATCTAACAAAGTTAGCCAAACTTATCCCCATAATTTGATACAATGTTAATAGCTATATTAAGATGCATAAGAAGATCTTCCTTAACTATCTAACAAAGTCCTACTAAATCGATGCTAACATAACTCATACATATCTTTAAAAGTACTATCTTCTAATTTTTATATGTTTCATATCATTTAACTACACATGCAATGTCAATCGGTATTTCATTTTAACCGAACCGTGTTTTTTCTTTCTTTTGCAATCTAACAATAATCACAAACATTAAAAAAAGTTTGATCGATGCTTAATCTCTGCATTATTAACACAGTTACATTCAAGAAAAAAAAATTATTTAGAGAACCTGTATTCTTGCAGAGAGAGATGGAGAAGATCAAGTTGAAAGCGTGTTGTGAAAGTATTGGGGTAGTTACACGTTAATCATAGCCAAGCCGTAAGATCACACCTATCTATTTGCTTTACTCAGAGTAATGATGGTGTATGTTGAATTTTTCCGATGCATAAGTACTTCCTTCAAGCGTTATATTTTACTTAATTATACTCCGTAATTTTTTTATTTTTATTTTGTATAAGTAAGTAAATTACATTTCCACAAAAGCACACAACTATTGTTTTGTAACATTTTATCACTTAAATGTTTCTTGACAATTTGTATTTAATGCATACATTTGCACAAAGTGATGCAAGAGTTTCTTTTGTATTCAAATTTAATTTGGACTTAAAACATTTGACATACATACATTGTTTTTTGTCATATACAATTAAAAAAAATACGTTACCCCAATTTTTTAAAACTTTTTGTCAATGTAGCCAATCAATGAAGATGAACTGCTAAACCATCTAATTGTCTATATCTCCCGGTTGATTATATATCATTTACTAAGCAATGTGAACAATCATGACATTCACGATAATGTTCATCTGTGACAGATGATGCGCACGTTATTTTTGCTCTTGATAACAAAATTCTAATGACATCCTGATAAAATCAATGTCCCGTCACCAACACACACATTATGACCTTCAAAATGTTATAGTAGATAATGAGACTCATATTAGCAATACCTTTTAACAAGTTACCGATCACGAATATGCCATTACTTTACAACATTTTTGATGTAATACTGAAGAATCAACGAATGAGTCAGATGATGTTTATGCTTTTTATGAGCTATATTTGAATATTGATTTCTTTTATTTTGTTACAGTTTTTTTACATCTTATGATGTTTATTTTAATAGATATATTTGGAGACCAACCATGTTTATGTTTAACACGCTATGTATATGTAATTTCTTTTCAACTACACTTTATACATATATACATAAAATACACATGTAAACTTTCTATATGCTAACAAAATAATTTAGTACACACACATAGCTAATCATATTATTTACTAAAGTATTATCCACCCAAATCAAATCACATACATTAGTCAATTTACTTTAAACTCAATGCAAAATGTTTTTTTACCCAATAACAACCCTAAAATTGTATTCAATAGATGTACCTATCTACATTTTCATAACACACGTCTCAAAACATGATCCACCTATCTGCATTTTTATTCACAAGCTATACCCACCACATTCGGCAATAACACCAACTGGCCATGATGAAACTACTTCAACAAAATCAACAAACCGTACATATTATTCATAAATGTTGAATAAAATCATGATGCCAGATATATTTTAAGTAACTATAATTTACTTAACAACAATATGTATACAAAATTTGTAGTAACTAAGACCTTTAGTTACATTTAAAGATCGTTTCACTCTTATTTTTTTGTTTTTTTAGAGAATGTTCCGGAACCAGGTTCGTATATTCATCTTTATCTAAACGAATAATTTATTTTTTACATTCATTCCATGTTAAAACAAAAATTATGATTTATTCTTTTAAATGATTGGTTCCTCTGTCTCTTTTACACACATTCAATCAGCAAGTAATCCAACATTGCCGCTTTCCAACTTAAATTGTAATTAGTACTTATACATTTACACAACCATATAGATATTTTTTCATAATAATTAAGCAACTATATGCGTTTCATCTACACTAAGTTATTGTATCATTGTTTTACATATATCCTCCATGTATATCAGCCACAAATACATTTTAAAGTAACTATAGTTTACTTAATAATAATATATATACAAAATTTGTAGTAACTAAGACCTTCAGTTACAATTAAAGATCGTTTCACTCTTATTCTTTTGTTTGTTTAGATAATGTTTCGGAACCCATGTTCGTATATTCACCTTTATCTAAACGAATAATTTATTTTTACATTCATCCCATGTTAAAAAAAAATTATGCTTTATTCTTTTAAATGATAGCTTCCTTTGTCTCTTTTACACACATTCAACCAACAACTAATCCAACATTGCCGCTTTCGAACTTAAATTGTAATTAGTACTTATACACTTACACAACCACCTCACTTTTCTTTCACAATACTTACACAACTATTTTTGTTTCATTGTTATTGTATCATTGTTTTACAACTATTTCCAAATAACTACTTTAACTTCAAAATTAAGATAGAGACAAAATATTTTTACAAATAATAGAATCAAAACAAATATTATCATAATAACACATATTTGTTTAGAATATATCTTGATATACTTTCCTATAATATTTAAAATATTGAAACTACATAAATCCCATACTGATTCATACAATTCATTAACAAAAGACATATACGAGTATCAAAGCATGTTCAATAGCAAATCATCACCGATGTTGTATTCGATTCTTATTATACAAAATTGAAACGTTTAAGACATTTTCATTTACAAACTAACTTTTATTTTTCTGTTCCTTTCAGTGATTTCCGTCACAAAAAAAACGACGAAGGTTTGCTCAAAGATGGCAACCTCATTGTAGAACGTGTTACTTCCGATAACGATCTACAAGAAGTTGCACACGTCTTAGAAAAGGTATGAACATATCAAACACTACTACTAAATTGTGTTTACATAGTACCAACTTCTATGATTCATGGTTAAACATTTTGATAGGAATCTGATGATGAGAATCCGCTGAGGATAAAGCGCAAAACCAAGTATGCACAAAGGGGTGGAAAAAAGGATGAAGAGAAAGAAGAAGCGAACGATGATTCAGGGCTATTCCACAATTCAGTTTACTATAAGTCTAAACAAGCTGATAACGAGGATGACAAACTATTTGTTCATTCTAATGATCATGTATACCATCTGGATGATTTTAGCGATGACGAACATTTACTTGATAAACACAATTTTTTTAGTACAAAAGATAAAAGTTTGCTCTTATTGATGAAGAACCGGATGCACATATTGAAAACAATAACAACACAACGGCGATGGTGTGGGTTAATATCAACGATATTCCACATGAACCTTTTCGGTCTTTAGATATTCATAACAACTACATTCATGAAGATCTTTGAAAAAATTACAACAACCTTACGTGTCCGATGATGATGAGTCGATGGGAAGATATTATACTGGGGCATTAACATCACGAAGATGATTTTTGAGTACGTTAGCTTGCTAAAACTATGCCAAATTAAGAAAACACCTTTGTCGGCTTTTCTTGATACTTGATAACATAGAGCTATTATCATTTGTCAAGACATGATCATTTAGATTATGAGTTGCTTATGTCATTCTTATAATTAATATTATTAATAAAATTCTAAGTTGATGATTTAGGAAGTAACTGTTACTTTGTGTGAATGTATGATAACTTCATTATCTTCTATCAATCAAGTTTTTGTATTTTACAATCATAAGATGTAGCAACTCTTTTTTTTATTTCAAAATATCATCATATTAAATGATATAATATAACTGAAATTAATGACATATTGTTACTCCATTTAAATTATTTGTAAAAGTTACTCTTCAGATCATTAGCTAATTTATCTCTTTTTCAAACTCTATATACTCAAACTTGAATGAATGTCTTTTCAACTTCATATCCATAACATATTGTCATACAATAGTTTCGGAAAAACATATCATTGTTTAATTTCTCTAAAACAGAAAACGATTGTAATCAATTATCATTATTGATGATGAAAACACTCCACCAAACACCAGAAAATGTTCGTCACCTAATCCTGATAATAGAAAACCTAAAAATGGACAAAGTTCGTCCATGTCCAACAAGAATTTCAAATCGTCGGGAGATGCAACTCAATTTTCAGGTGAGACTTTTGCACAAAATATGATTGTAGATTCCGGTTCAACAAATAGAAGAGTATCGCTGACAGAATTGTTGAATTGTAAGATTATCTTCAATACAGAATTACAAATTTTATTCATAACATTTTTCTACATATGGTACCTTTGTAACTAATTTTTCTTCATGCATTAGATAATCCTCTACACGTAGATATCGTTTCCAACAGACAGCCAACATCATGGACCAAAAAAAAGGCAGACAACCATCAGTGTTTAGTCATGAAAGGCAGCCTTTAACTGACATGACTAATCGTTAGTTTCTTATAAATAATATGCAGTAACAAAATTCAGTTTACTACTACTTGTGTTGTTACTTTAAACTATTCGATAGTCATGCTTTACTACTCAATTTGCTATTGGCACAGATCATCCACACCGAGTAAACACATCATCACTGTCACCAATGGCACCTACATGCTTACCTTTACACATTCATCAAGGTTTGCTTACTTTGCTTATATAAGCTTTTTTAGAAACTTTCCTCAAGTGTAATTCAACATGGCTGGCTCATTTTACTTTTCTCACCTTGATTTAGGAAACGCAGGACAAAATAGAAGCACCTTATCGACCTACAATATTCAGCAAAGTCCTTTACAAAATGGTAAACTATAAGCTACAATCTTAATTCATTGCTTTACACTTACCTATGTAGATTACTTAAATTAGTGTCTATTTATATTGATATAATCTTAGACTTACATGTTATGTTGCAACATCTACTGAAATATCAGCTGAAGCTTACACTCCGCCAATCAATAGTTTGCAAAAAAAAAAACAAGCGCATTTTCAAACATTAACCAAGGTACATATTATACATATTTAAAACCTAAGAAAATTTCATTATATGATCACTGATATTCTTCGACTATACTTATCCACCTGTAATTCTTCATACACGCCTGATATACTATTTTGAAAGTCAAATGTAGGCAGCAATGGTCACAATAGATGCAACGTGTCGCCTTACAATATTCTCCCAACTCCTTTACAGCATGGTAAACTATAAGTAGAATATTCAGTTTTTGTGATTGTATGTTTGAAAGTAATTTGTTTGGTTAATGAGTGTTTTGTATTCGAAAACTGTTACAGCTACATCTCAGGTTGCGCAAAATACTCAAATAACACGACAACGTATCACTACCTCAGCTCTGCAAACAAACACTTCATCATTATCAATGCATAACCAAGGTACATATTATACAAATCACAGCCAAACGTAGAGATTTCATTTGTTTTTGTTCTTCTTTGTTTGACTTTTTACTTTGTTTTCGCATTATGTTTTTAGGAGACTATTAAAATAAATTTCTATATAAATAGGCACCAATTCTGTGAACAAAAACACTCCTCAATTAACTCATGTTGCCGCACTACGCAAACGACAGACTCAACTTACTAACGTTTCAATGAGTATGTTTCAAAATTCGAGATATTGTTTTCACACATTTGTTTCACCCATATAATGTAACCATTCTTCAACTATTTTTGTTTTCACAGTTACTTTTCAAACACCTATGCTTCGTCAACATAACGCACGTCCAAGAAGTACAGAATTGTCTGGGGTTTCAAATAGCATTCATGGTTTACCAACACAAAAATCAACATTCGAAGCAGGAGAATCTTCAAGAAGACCAAAAAGGTCTACCAGACCAACGTTACAATCTCGTAGTGCGATTGGTTTCAATCTTGATGAAGATGTACCTGTCAGGAAAGTTTATGAAAAATACGTCAGTATATCTGAAGATATAAGTCAATATTATTCTGCCATCATTGCACACTTTTGATGCTGTTTCTTAGCCAGTTAACTAAAATATATCATTTTACATAAGCGTAGACTACTATGACATTGGCGATCCTACGTTCGAGTGTAAAGAATGTCATGCCCAATTATGGGAACCAGAAGCAAAACAAGGGAATGCTAATCTGTTGGGAAAAGCTTATTCCATATGCTGTGGGAAGGGAAAATTTTCTCTTCCACAACCACCTCCTGCTCCAAAACAGTTACTTGATTTATTCTGCAATGACGATAGCAAAAGTCAAAATTTTAGAAAGAACATTAGAACGTACAACAACATGTTTGCGTTTACTTCAATGGGTGGCAAGGTTGATGACACAATCAACAAGAAAGGACGAGGTCCGTATGTTTTTCGCTTACATGGTCAAACGTACCATAGTATTGGTAGTCTACTTCCGGAAAACGAGGCTCCTCCAAAGTTCGCACAGTTGTATATATATGACACGCAAAACAAAACTGATAATAGAGCAACTGCTTTAAGGTAATTTACATTACATGTTTTATTATTGTCTCTGCATTTTCACAAAAAAAAAGATTGCTAAATATTCTCTGTTACCTAATGTTTGTCCCCGTTAATCTATTATGATGGTTCAAAATCGCTTGTCGCACTTCTAATTCAAAGACACCTATTGATCGAAACATTATCAATGAAGTGAAAGATATTTTGGATACATCAAGTGATTTGGTCAAAACATTTAGAAGGGCACGTGACCGCTACACAGAAGACAACGAGCAAAATATTAGAATCAAGCTCATAGCAAAGCGGGGCAAGAGTGGACGGCAATACAATCTTCCAACTGCCGACGAGGTTGCTGGACTTATTGTAGGCGACTTGGATGCACGCGCAGAAGATAGGGACATTGTGATAGAAAAGTTTGGAGAAGGTTTGCAGCGTATAAATATTTTTCATCCTATGTACCTTCCCTTGCAATACCCTTTGTTGATGCCTTGTGCGCAAGATGGGTATTTTTTAGGAATACCACACAAAAATAGATCAGGACAACCGGCCAGTGAAAAGAATGAAAAAACAGTTACTATGCGTGAGTGGTTTGCCTATCAGATACAAGACAGCCCGAATACAGAGAATTTATTCATACGTGGAGGTCGTTTGTTCCAGAAATTTCTTATGGATGGCTTCGCCATGGTTGAGAGAGAGCGTATGTTTTTCCATCGTTCCAAACAGTCTAAACTAAGGTATGATACGTATTCAAATGTGCGTCAAAGCATCGCATCAGGAAATAGCGACCCGTCCAAGGGTTGGAAAGCCTATCATTTTGCCTTCTACTTTCACTGGCGGACCAAGGTACATGCAAGCAAAATTATATGGATGCCATGGCATTGTGTAGGTGGTATGGTTGTCCAGATTTGTTTATAACGATCACATGCAACCTTAAATGGCCAGAGATTGAAAGATATATGCGGGAGCATAAGCTTTCATCTGCAGATCGACCTGATGTGGTATCTCAAGTTTTTAAAATGAAACTCGATCAGCTGATGAAGGATATCAAAGAGTTGCGTTTGTTCGGACGTGTTCAACTAGGTATGTTGTTTATTTATACGCCACACCACATTCATCAAGATTGTAGTCTTATAAAAAAATGTCTATAATTAGAATTACAACTGATATTAAGTTTATTTGAACAAAATTGTGCAGTTGTATACACCGATGAATTTCAAAAAAGAGGGCTTCCACATGCACATGTTTGTTTGTTTCTACATAAGGATGACAAACTGCCAAACGCCGAACATATTGACAAACACATATCGTGAGATACCGGACCAAAATGAGGATCGATCGCACAAGTTAGTTTCGATTTTATGATGCATGGCCCATGTGGTGTTGACGACCCAAATTAGGTTTGCATGGATGATGGTAAATGTACCAAACACTTCCTAAAAGTTTATGCAACACAGTTACATTGACTCGGAAGGCTACCCTATATATAGAAGGCGTGATAACGGGATCCATGTTGTTAGAGTGGACATAAGTTGCAACGGTTTTGTTATTCCGCATAACGCTATGTTGATGAAACGTTATCAATGCCACATCAATGTTGAATGGTGCAATCGACGGATCAATAAAATATTTGTTTAAATACATAAACAAAGGTCCCGATAGAAGTATCGGCACATTGTATGAACCGAAGAATCAAGACCATCAGCAGAATGATAAACTCATTGACGAGATTAAGCGTTCTATGATTGTAGATGCGTATCACGCTTGTGAAGCCGCTTGGAGAATATTTGGATTTGAGATACATTATAGAACACCAAATGTTGAGCGTCTCATTTCATCTCAAGGCGACCAACGGTTGTATTTGGTGAAATTCGACCTTGAAACACGTTATTCAAAACCAACAGTTGGTGCTTCTATGTTCGAATCATGGATGCATATGAACGAAATGTATCCATCAGCAAGGGAGTTAACATATGCTGAGTTTCCTACAAAATTTGTATGGAATATTGCAAAAAGAACGTGGACACATAGGAAGAAACAATATGCAATTGGCAGAATTCATAATGTGCCAATCTCAGTAGGTGAAGGTTACTATTGTAGGATGCTACTAAATAGTCAAAAAGGTTTTCGAAATCACGCTGAGATAAGGAAAAGTTAACGGTTTCATTTATCCTACTTACAAAGATGCATGCTACGCAGCGGGACTTTTAGATGACGACAAGGAACATATTGAGGGTATTAAAGAGGCAGCCCATTGGTCCTCTGCTGAGCATTTACGCGACCTTTTTGTTACATTATTGTCTCAAAAGGAGCTTGACACACCATTGACAGTTTGGTTACAAACTTGGCATTTGCTATCAGAAGATGTCGAGTACAAGAGAAGAATTCTTTTAGGCATTCCAGGTATAACCACCAACTTAGCTTTTCTTACTAACTTTTTCTATCAATTTATACATGAATGGAAATGGTTAATTATTACAAATTCTTGATTCTTCAAATCTCTTAAAAGACCATATTTCCAACTCACTTCAACAAATAATGTATCTACTGATTCTTACGATATGTATGTTACACTATGAATATCCTACACTGCTTACTATTTTTGATAACTTTATTTTCATACATATTCTACGCCTCATATATGCCTAATTTGATACAGGTTTACGACTAAGCGACGATGAGAAAAAGAATGTTTGTTTGTTCTATATTGATCAACTTATGCGCTCAAGAGGCACCAATTTGAAGGCTTTTCCAGAACTTCTTTATCCAGATGACACTTACATCGCCGACTTTGGTAACAGGTTAATCTTTGCTGAAAGTGATTATAATCCATCAGAGTTACAGGCTGAATATGAGACTTTATATGCCGCGTTAACCACGGAACAGAGAAATGTATATGACACCATAATGGCGTCCATTACAAACGGAAGAGGAGGAAATTATTTTGTATACGGATACGGAGGGACTAGTAAGACATATTTATGGAAAACCCTTGTTGCCGGGATTAGAAGAAATGGTGATATAGTCATAAACGTTGCATCAAGTGGCATTGCTTCTTTATTGATGTCAGGTGGACGGACGGCTCATTTGAGGTTGCATATCCCGATAAATATTGATGAGACTTCTACGTGCTCAATAACTCCGCAAAGTGACCTGGGCAAGTTGTTGAAGAAATGCAAGCTTATTATTTGGGATGAGGCTCCCATGACAAATAAGCTGTGCTTTGAGGCTTTAGATAGGTCCTTGAGAGATATCTTGCGTAAGAACATGTACGACACTTTTGATGCACCCTTTGGTAATATGACTGTAGTATTTGGTGGTGATTTTAGGCAAGTGCTGCCCGTTATTCCAAAAGGTTCCCGGAAAGACATTGTAAGTGCATCTTTAAAACAATCGTACTTGTGGGATCATTGCAAAGTCTTAAAATTAACCGCTAAAATGCGCCTTACTGTTGAATCACGGCCTGGGGATGTAGCTGAGATAAAGGAATTTGCCGAATGGATATTGAAAGTAAGAGATGGAGATATTGGAGGACAACATGACGGAGAGGTTTTGATAGATATACCTGAAGATATTCTAATACATGAAACTAATGATCCGGTACAATCTATTATAGATTTCACTTACCCAAACCTTTTGGATAACATAGGTGATCCGTCTTATTTCCAGGAAAAGGCCATTCTTGCTCCAACCAATGAAGTGGTTGATAGTATTAACGATCATTTGCTTAAAACCTTTCCTGGTGAAGAAATGGTTTATCTTAGTTGTGACAACATAGCTAAAATGACCGTGGTGGTGCTATAGATCAAGCCGTGTTTTCACCAGAATTTATCAACGGTTTAAAATTTTCGGGTGTCCCAAACCATAGGCTTGCATTAAAGGTCGGTGTCCCAATAATGTTGTTGAGAAACATTAATCAATCACAAGGTTTATGTATTGGGACAAGGCTTCAAGTCACTAAATTAACGCGTGCATCTATTCAAGCCAAAATAATTAACGGAACACATTTTGGGAATACGGTTATACTTCCAAGGTTGAAAATTACTCCATCGGATAAACGTTTACCACTCAAGATCGTGCGCAAACAATTTACTGTGTCAGTATCTTTTGCCATGACGATAAACAAGAGCCAAGGACAATCACTTTCGAAAGTTGGTTTATACCTACCACGTCATGTTTTCACACATGGACAATTATATGTGGCTCTTTCACGCGTAAAAAGCAAAAAATGTTTGAAGGTTGTTATTTCTGATGCCGATAGTCATTTATTAAAGACTACAACAAATGTAGTCTATAAAGAGGTTCTTCACGGTCTTTGATCAGTATCAGCAGGTATGTACGGATATTCATATAATGCGATATGAATTTGTTTTTTACACGTTTTATCATTCAAACAAATGTTTTACTTACACATTCTTTTCATGCTTTATTAGGTTCTCGACGAATTTTTGTTGTCTTACCAATTCATCTACTTCCCACTACATACGCTTTCTTTTTCAAGGCTGTCAAGATTGAAGACCACATGAATGGCTGTTTATTACATTATTATTACTTACAATAATTGTACTCTATATTGTATTGATTTATTACATTATTAATATTGAGTTGTACGTTACGTTTACAGTTAGCATTTTTTATGAATCAAAAATAAAACTTAAAACATACTTGACCTACTTGATTTTATTTCACATACGTACACTTCATCATCCAAAATTGAAAATATTGTAAGATATATAATAAAATATGTGGTATAAACATATCAAAAGATTGCCGTTGAAATTAAAAAAGATTATTACCTCACTCACATGTTCATATCATGAGAAATGTAAAAAAAAAAAAACATAAAAAGTAAACTCGTCGATATAAATAAGTTATTGGGTTTAACTCTTGGAGGTTTGACTCCGTCAACACCTCTAGTTGGACAAAGGGAATCTTGAATGATTCAAAAGTCACGCAACACGCAATTTGTAAATCCTTAATTAATTAAAGCCACTTTCAAGTACCTTTGACTCCTTTCAATCCAGGCTATATATATATGCGTTAAACTGAATGCAAGTCTTGTGTCTGAGATTAACTGATATAAATGGATCTATTTTCACAGAAAATCGATAGATGTGAACTCGTGGAAGGTGATCATATATATACGTGGAGGAAACAATATTTATATACTCACCACGGTTAGTTCACTTTTAACTATTAGTTCTTCGTAATTAGAAATGCGTGCGTGTTTGTCTTTATTCACTCTTAACGTAACTAGTCGATCGTAATTAATTAGTTTGTTTGAGACACATGCAGGCATTTTCATAGGAGAAGGCAAAGTTATTAATTTTGTAAACACAAAAAAACGTGAAGTCTACGTTTTCAGTACCTTCAAGTGCTGAGGGGCGATAAAAAGCTAAATACTCCTTGCCCCGTCCTACTGTGGGTTGGAGAAAGTAACAGGAAGTGGAGTAAGGGTGTCTTGCATTGACTGCTTCATCAGAAACGGGTTACTATACCGATTTAAATACCAAGCAAGTCGCGAATTCCTTCTTGCCAAACTTAGAGGCGGAACATGCACCACTGCAAGATCAGATCCACGGAAGAAGTGATACATAGGGCTAATTATCTGCATGAAAATGGGTATCAAGAGTATGATTTGATGACTAATAACTGTGAAGATTTTGCACTTTACTGTAAGACTGGGCTATGGAGCAGTAATAAAATTACCAAGGAGGAGCAGTCAATCGAATATGGTAGGTTCGACTTACGTACAGGATGGAACTGATCAAGCGCTTATGCAGTTTTTATTAACGGCTATTCAACAATCTTTTTCCAAGAGTACTGAGACTAAAAATTTGGGCATGCAGTGTTTATTAACGGCTATTCCACGATATTTTTCAAAGAGAGAGACTAAAGATTTGGGCATTCGTGACGATGTTGAGAAGGTTCCTGTAGAAAATTTGTCGTCCTATTGTCTCTCTTTATAGTAAGTATGGGTCAAATAAGTCATTATGTACACCAAATATAAAAATTCTAAGTCATTAGTTATTAATTTCTCCATGTTTGCATATATATATTATATATATACATATAGAGGATAGTGAATATGCGGCTGTCTCACATATAAGCTTACATGCGAAACCATAAAAAATTATGTCGTTTTAACAAGAAAAACATCAAATTTACCTCATTTATATCATGTCCTTCACAATATTAATGTTTTCTATTGATTTCATCACAACATCACTTAAGTTGAGTTCACATTGATACATGCATTTTCTGCATCATATTGTTAGGTAATTTTATTAACTAAGAAATTAGCTATAGATTCAACAATTGTTTGATTTAATTCACCATTAAAATGCATTTCACTAAGCATATATTAGTTCCACTACTCTAATTTTGAAAAAATGTTAACCAAAATGACGTATTTTTTAAGGATTTTTGATGGTTTAGCATGTAGCTTAGATGTGAGACATAGTACTATCCACTTTTATATATATATATATATATATATATATATATATATATATATATATATATATATATATATATATATATATATATATATATATATAGAGTCGGGATCAATTGAAGGGTTTAGATTGAGAATAGTGAGAAGCAATCATGACCTTTCATCTCATCAAACATGCACAAAGGTAAGATCGATATTTTCTGACACTCTTTAATACCTTTCATTCATATTTATTGACGTAATTATAGGAGTTACCATTTTCCTTCTACCCCACTATTGATTCCATTACATATTATTGGTTCATGTTTTGACGTGATCATTGTCTCCCTAAACAAATTACGCATCTTCATTAACATTATGATCCAATTTTGTCTTATTTAGAGAAAAAGAGTTTTTTCTTTGTGAAACAAAATCAGATTTTCGCTTTGAATATTTATTCTTTGCGTCTTATGAAACGCCATATGTGAATTTTATATTCTTAAATATGAACCATTACAAAAATGTATCTACTGGTTCATGTTTTGAAATGTGATTCACTAAACCACAAATGATTCACAAATCTGATTACTGGTTCGTGTTATTGGTTCATGTTTTGAAATGTGATTCACTAAACCACCAATGATTCACCATCTGATTCCTTAACATATTATTGGTTCAAGCTTTGAAATGTGAATCACTAAACCACAAATGATTCACAAAAAAAATATTGTCATATTTTTAATGATTCCATTATATGCAAAAACGTATCTACTGATTCAAATTTAAAAGACGCGATGTTAATCATGACTAAAATATTAAAAATTTGTTTAATGATTTACTAATACGGTTATGATTTACCAATGAAAATCTACGATGTTCGATGATATTAATTTTATTCATAAAGAGAAAAAAAAAAAAACAACCGCTTTTTTGTTCGATTCACTAATCCGAAAATGATTCACAAAGATACTACAAACTTTTTTTAGCGACTCACTGTAAAAGAGTAATATATGAAAGGTGATTCAAAACTCACATGACAAGCCTTAGTCATGGTTTGAAAATTTTTAAGTATTGAAAAAATATGAATCATATAATATTGAAAAAAACGCAGAACATTGAAAAACTACGCATGGCATGCGTTATTCATGGACTAAACTAAAGGCATTCAATCTTTGGTCTTTAATTTGATATTAAATGATGCAATTACTTATTTGCCCTTTTCAACAATAAATAATTGGTAAAATCTTTCATAAATAAAAGATATCAATGGTCATGATTACTTCTTAATCTTCTTAATCTAAAAGCCTTCTCAATGGAACCAAAGCCTATATATATATATATATATATATATATATATATATATATATATATATATATATATATATATATATATGTTTGGAGAAATTGAAAGTTTATGTGAATCTAAAAGTGCATTAATCACTTGTGTGGCAAAATTAATTCTTTTACACCGATTGATTAACATTAATTTACTCGACTCTTTCACATCGTAAAATGTAAATATGCTTGCGAGGAAAGCGTGTTTTTCTCTTGTGGTGAGTCTAAATAAATTGAGCGAGAACATGCGCTTGATTGCTACTTTAATTATTTCTAGTAATCTATGCAACTCTAAGACCATTTAGTGATAATTATACCAATACAACAATAACAACTATTCGAATTCGAGACGACCATCTTTTAGCGACGATGCATGTCGTCGCTAAAATCTTATGGGACTCACTTTCAAAACTGATTTTTGTTATTAGTTTGACCGGGGGAGCCACACTTTTAGCTCCAACGCGTGTTCGTCTCTAAAAGTATATGTTAGTTAAATAATAAATTTTTTGAGAGTAAGTAATTTATTTTTATTGATAATAAAATTAATCTAGACCGTCTAAAGAATTTTGCCAGTTAACTTTTAGCGACGATACGTATCATCACTAAAATTATATATAAATTTAATAATGTTATTTTCAAATTAAATAATAAATTTTTATTAAAATAATAATTAAATAATAGTTTTTAATATGTACATATCTTTAGCGACGAATACATCAATTGAATAGTAATTTTAAGTGTAAGTATATTTTTAAAATTAATAAAATAAATATATAAATTAGTTATTGACAAAACTAATATTTTAATAAATTATAGAAATTATTTTGGCAGTAAAAATGTGTTTAAGTCATAAATATGTTTAGTTATGTATCTTTGATATTTTCGTATTTGCACTTGCGTAATTCCAAAGACGTTCTTCCTTATAGACACTATCAATATCATTTAATGAAATGCGATAATGCAAATCGATTAAATATGGAGACAGTTCATTGGTTCACATATATGATCATCACTTGAGTATTCTTGGATGTGGTAACATTTCTTTATAAACATCGATACTCGTCGTAAATGACATGCGTAATTCAAAACATGTTTTGTATAAGCGCTATTAAAAGATGTTGTTTGATAATATAGTAGGGAATTGTTGATGAAGTTTTTGGAAGATCGTTATAAGAAACACCACAAGAAAATAAGAACATGCTACGAGACTTTTGGTGAGGACACCCATGTCTTCGCCAAAAGCTACTAAACAACAAAAAAAACACACGATTTATGACTTTTGGCAAGAACATGTCCTCGCAAAATGTTTTACCCATTTTTAAGTTTCCCCCAACTTTTGCATTTTGGCTAAATATACCCGCTTATCTTTCCAGCCCACCCTTTGGCGATGACATGTCCTCGCCAAAGGTTTTAATACTTTTGGCGTCTTTGCTAAAAGTAATTATCTAAATGATTTTTAAATTATTTCAGTAGATTATAAATGATTTATAAGTAATTTAAAGAAAAATGATTTAAAAATATTTAGTACTTTTGGTGAAGACATGTCCATGCCAAAAGTAATTATTTAAATGATTTAAAAATAATTTAAATTAATTATAAATGATTTAAATTAAAAAAAATCATTTAAAAATATTAATACTTTTAAATTAAATAAAAATTATTTTAAATTAAATAAAAATATTTTTTTATAAATTATTTAAATAAATTAAAAATGACTTAAAATTAATTTATATCATTTTTAAATGAATTCAAATGATTTAAATTACTTTTTTTACTAGAGGAATGGGAATGCCAACATACATCCTTCGTTTATTTGATTAGGAAAATGTAATAAAGTTAAGTTTAAATTTAAACGACGGCTAAATGAAAAATTAATCCACTCGAACGTTTAGGCATTAACACATCAAAATAAATGTAACACTCCGCCTTTTCGGAGCATTAAAAAAAACTCAAATTTACCTTATATCAGCGGAAGCTTCTACTCATAGTCAATCTCAAATAATCTCGTGATTCCTAAGCAGCTCATCTGGGTTGCACAAATTTTAAAAGAGTTTTGGGTCAGCCAAAGGCCTAGTGAGAATTCATGGTTTTCACGTATAAAACAATTCTTATAATATCAAACACTTTTCCAATAATATCAAACTTGCAAAACAATCATGCAATTTGCTCAAATATCATTTAATTACTATTCAATGATCACATATTCTCAATACTTATCAACAGTCAACAAAATCAACGATTCAACACATATCACCAAAACCATATATACCAACTATTCATTATTTTCCGTTTGGTTCAACGGTTCCAACTTTCTTTGTTTCCGTTCGGTTCAACGGTTTCAACTTTCTTTATTTCCACGATTCACAATTCAACATTTATATGGTTCGCGATTTATAATCCAACATTTATATATCTCATCATGCACATATAGCATATTTATCAACATTCACTTATTATCGAAGAATCCAAACACGTAGCAAATAACGATCATTTAAACAAGAGTAAATTACACCGTTCGTCCTTGTGGTTTGCGTTGACCGCAGGGTTTAGTCCTTTGACCAAAAAAATTGCACCGTACGTCCTTAAGTGTGAAACGTTATGCACCGTTCGTCCTTTGACCAAACGACGTTAAGTTTGACCGTTAAAAACCCATCATGTGACTTGCACATGAGGGTAAATTCGTCATTTCAACACCATAAGGACGAACGGTGCAAAACGTTTCACACTTAAGGACGAACGGTGCAACTTTTCCATAACATTAATATCCGATACCTTTTTGAAATTCAAAACATGAATCTATTTAGGACTTGAATCCGTTTGCAACTTGATTTTAATCCTGTTCGACACTTGACCACTTGAGAAATAAAGTAACAAAATCGATCATGAACACCTCGAAAATGCAAAAAAACCTCACCCGAAAACAAAGTGGAAACAAAAGTCATTCTTGAGCTCGCAATTGCAAAAATCGAATCACAAAATTTATATCTATCGCATCGGATCGAACAACAATAAGCAGGATTATTATCACAAGCATTTTCACAACTTTTCAAGGAACGCCTCATTTGTTTCTTTCATCTTGCCAAGAATCATTGATGAAACTTCTTGACCAAAATTCCTTATCGACCTTTATGAAAGACAACAATCTTTGGTGTGTCGCCATGCCCATATGACCTTGAAGGCCACAACTTCATGTCTTCTTGCACTTTGGAATCACCGAATCTTCTTCCAATCGCCCTTTAGCATCCGAAAATCCACGATTAATTAGGCAATAGCCAAATCAAAAGCAGACTATATTAGCAAAGATTTTAATTCCCTAGAGATACCTTATCAATACAAGTGTTTATACTAATCAAGTCTTTAATGCAAGTGTTTATGTAACTATATCAATGGTGGTAGCTATTTCTCGACTTATAATACACTTTGGTGAATCTGCTTCTATCTCGAAAGGCCGTAACACGGCCTTCAACACATTGGTTCTCAAGTAAAGGATACACCTTGTCTTACTGAATACCAACCTTATTTTACGGATCATTGGCGGTCACTCATCTTGAAGTGAGGAAATGCCCTCCATATACTCTTACTGTTTGTAGTTTGAAATTAATTTTGAATGCATTTACGGCCAAATTAATAGAAACAAAATCATGTGCCCTCTACCAATATTTTGTTCGCCTCAACCGCCTAGCCATAGCAAAGCCCAACGACTCAAATTTAGTGATTATTTAGGCATTTACAAATGGTTATTTTAAAGTTCTTTTATAAAAAATTGCAAGTATGTAATCTTTCACAAATAAAAACATCTTGTATAGGCAAAGGTTATAACAAGTACATCGACTTTTTTATGTGGGTCAAAAGTCAAAGCGGTCAAGATAGAGATGAACTATACCACTTGCGACCACGGTGGCTCCGTCTGCGAACCCAAACAGATTCACAACCCTTAATATAGAAAACCCTAGAATCCGAACCTTTAACTCGAGATCTAAGGAGCGTCGTCATGATTTGTAGCGCGTGTGTTGCAAAAATGGAGTCACAAGGACCCGATCTACCACTTTAGAAGGGTGGTGAGATTTGGTGGAGATGAAATGAGATTTGGTGAGATTGGGTGTAACATTCAGTGGCGCATGAGAAGGGTGGTGAGATTTGGTGGAGATGAAATGAGATTTGGTGAGATTGGGTGTAACATTCACTGAATGTTACACAGTTAATCTTCTTCCAATCAGCTTGTTGATGAAATGAAATGAGAAGGGTGGTGAGATTTGTGGGCTATGTGGAGATGAAATGACATTTTTACCCTCATGCGCAAGTCACATGAGGGGATTTTAACGGTCAAACTTAACGGTTTTTGGTCAAGGGACTAGTGGCGCATAACGTTTCACACTTAAGGACGTACGGTGCAATTTTTTTGGTCAAAGGACTAAACCCTTCGGTCAACGCAAACCACAAGGACGAACGGTGTAATTTACTCTTTAAACAAGTTTGCATGATACTATTTCGAATAAAGTGCAACCCAATCTAAAAAGCACATGAAAACTCACCTGAATGCTCAGAATTACAGTTCACTTTAAGCAAAAAAAAACGTCACCCTTTCTTCAATGAATCTACATAGATTAAGGTTCGTATGATAATTATTAGATCATTTATTATACTCGTTATTGATTTCAAATACTTATTACAATTTAGGTTTACCTCTTTAATATTACTGTCAATTTTAGTAACTTAGGTCAAGTAATCTCGTATTTAATGCTAATTAATTAACTTAGTCCCAGTTAATATCCAATTCAAAGTTAATTCGTATCTCATTTAATGTAGATTAGGTTTAGGGCTTACACGTGTATTCAACTTTATAAATTTCCAAATTTAAAACATCCGAAAACAATTCAAACAATCTCGGGAAATCACAAAAACCACACTCGGCCAAATTAATACCGCACCGAGATCTGACCCATCTCGGATCACAACTCACCCCCGACTTACCTTTCCGACACACTTTCAAACATACAAAACGGTTTACGCATGACTTCGCGATTAGCTTGATTTACCTTACAAGACCATGTATACTCGACTCTTTCTATTTGTGATATCGGTATGTATATATATGAATGTAAACCATTTGTAAAAACATTACACAAGAGTTCATGCACATGCACAATTTATAATAAACAATGCACATGACATAGGGAATACCGACCAAATGAGTCGGTCTGCCGCTTGATTTCATAACAGAGCCATTATTCCCGGCAAAGTGTGTCCGTTGACAGCTGAATATTTCGATATCATACCAAGTCTGACCCTTTCCAAAACAGTTTGAATGCATGCTTCTAAAACCACTTGAACTCACACACAGGCACAACATACTCGTACAAGTCAGCCTTACCATATTACCCATGCGACACAACCACAACTCAACTTGTAGATACAGCAGATCCATGTTCGATTCGTTAATCTGTTATATGTATTAAATTGTCCGATAGTTAATCCCATGTTTTAATGAACCCATTCTACTTTGTTAATTATAACAAGATGTCACAATGATCATATATCCCTACGAGTTACATCATTATTTACACTAAAATAGATTGTTACATATAAATAGCTTATTATAAGTGATCAATATTATGATTTCATGCATCAAGGTTATCCCTTTCATATGACAAGTTTTTATATATCATGATTTCATATAGCTTACCATTAAATCTTTACGTAGCTTAGTTCTAACATATTTATGTGACATGTTTATTTGATACAAGGCATGCACATGGTGGCCTAAGCGCGACGATTCAAGAAGGCGAAAGATGAGGCGAGAGGTTATGATGTTACCTTAGCAACGTATGAAAAGAGGAAGAAAACAAGGATCAAAACAACCAAACACCCTTTTGTGCTCCAAATCCCACGACGTGCAACAATATTAACATACAACAAAACCAAGCAACCCTTGAATTCTGCACGTGATTCAACCCTTACAAGAAGCCTTCAAACCTTTCTTTGGAACCTTTTATGTCGACAGAAAAAAAAATGGAGGAGGAGTAGCCTTTTGCCGTCACTTTCTTTTAGGGTTTTAATGTGCAAGATTTGAATGAGATATGAGAAATTATATTGTGATATGGATGATTTAAATATGAAAAAGATATGGTGTGTGTGTGGGTCGTTATTTACAGCCTTGAATGGGGGGATTGGTGACCAAATCTCATCTTTATTTACTTACCAATATTTACTTTGTACCTTTATTTATTTTGTCTATTAAGTAGTACATGTAACCTTTTTAAATGTGTTATATTCATTTATAAGTGTAATTTTTATCTCTAAAGTCTTGTGTAAACATTGTAAATTGAATATCCAATGTAATTAACAAGCTCTTTTATTTTACGGATTTTTGATTGAGGGTATTATGGTCATTTAATGCGTTTACGATTTTAGGGTTTTACAATAAACATATGGATTACTACTCAACACAAATATTTTCTATTTCATCTAACAGCTCAAGAAGTATTGCAGCTGACTGACATGTGTGTACTAGAGGATACAATGGCGCAAGCTCGAAAGTTGGCTGGATCCATTAGGTTTTCTAGTTTGTTTTATGTAATGCAATATAAATGCATATCAATATTGCAATACCTCTCAAGGGGAATTATATCAATCAATATGGTATCAGAGCGAGTCTAATCCTCAAACCTAGGTGGCTAAGTTGAGCGGCTTCTTTTATGCCACCTCGTCAAACCTTAGCCGCTGTCGTTTATCTCTTTTTCCATAAAAAAAAGTCTATGCTTTTCTTTTATTTTTGTTTATTTGATTTTGTTGTTGCTGCATTATGAAGATTATTCTTTGCTTGCTGTCGGATGTCGTAATCAAAATTAATTATTTGCTCTACTTCTTTTGCTTTGCTACCGCTTTATTTTGCTTTTATCAATGCAGATGAAGATTTTTCTCCGCTTTCTTTCGAACGTCTTCATCAACAAAACTTTTATTGTTTTAATGTTTATTTAGCTTTCTCATCCAATCCGATCTTTCATGATTTCGCCGCTCGGATTGCGGGGGAGTATTAGAGGATATAACACCCTAATCCCGAATGTGCGTTGGATCCATTATGATTTCTAGTATGTTCTATGTAAAGCACTATAATTTCATATCAATAAAACAATACCTCTCACAGGGAATTCAATCAATCAATAACGTGGTCCTCGGGATGCCTTACCATTTCTAGTCTTGCTGTTAGGTCACTAGTTTTACAACACAAGCATCAAGAGAAGAAATAGAGAGGCGGTTGAACACTATCCAAACACATACACACACGATATAAAGACGGTTAGGCGAAGAGATATGTGAAAGAGATAAAATGAACAACCAACCTTCAAATGAAGGTTATACAAAGGTATTTATAGGCAAGGAGCTAGGGCAACACTCCCACTCCTTCCCTTTTCCTTATTGGGCTTGGGCCTAAGCTCATGGGCCTTCTACATAAGCTTAAGGCTAGAAACAAACATAAAGGCCATAATTAAGCTAACTATTACATATGAGTCACTAACACTTGATTAAGGTTTAGGAGTGATTCCAACAATCTCCCCCTAAGTGTTGGTGAGGAAGGAATATAAACGGTGAAGGCGTTGATGTAATAGTTGCTTTGACGTCTTCTGACATTCTTCTTTCTTGTGAGAAGAATAGTCTTGATTCGAACAATCTCCCCCGTGTAGAGAAATTGTCTTCTTAGAACGGTTATCCTTTGATGTCATCATTATCTTTGTTCTTAAGTTCTTTGTTCTTTGTGGTGAAAGTGATAGTATGTTGTTCTTTGCATCAAGTCTGCGCTTCAGTGCCTTGTTTGCTACGGTGTCTCCACGTCATTCTTCAACATGCTCACACACTCTTTGGCGTTGGAATTGATCTTGATGAAGTTCTTTAAGTCTTTAAACTTTATAGATTCTTTGAATTGATGAAGAATCATTCGACTTTTGTGTTGCTTTGAGATAGAACTTCCATTAGTGATGATGTTGGTGTGAACATGAGAAGAATCACACGATCATTCCGCTCGAGCTTCCATAAGAAGAAAACATTAAAAGGTTAGTAATAAGCGGATTCCGGCACTTCTGCGTTCGAACTTGAGTGTTAACGACATAGTGTGAAAACACAACTCTAATTCTCACAAAGGTCGTTCACGAATCGAGTCCCACAAGTGAGATAACACGATGTACCAAGTACACCCACGATTCGAGATGAGCCGAGGTACACCAAGCATTACCTGTGACGTAGACCGTTTGAGACCACTAAGCATAATCCACGGGGAGTTACCAAGGCGACTGCTTTGTCGGTTAGATGTTGACCACGGCGGGAGTTTCCATTCAATCACGAGGATCACGGATGTGAACCTCTCATAAATGTTCTCGACAGTTGCTAAGATCGTGAAGGACTCGATAAAGTACCAGAAGTTCTTATTGTTGAGCGACAAGTGGTAAAATGTCAAGTGTACCTAAGAGATCTTTTGATGAATCTCGTGGCTCTAGACTCAATTATGCGTTTTGGTTTTCTGGCGGAGACTAGGAGAGGTCTCCTTCTTCAATACCAACAATCTAAAGAAAGCGGATAGTTTACGTAGGGTTCCTGTGAGAATGAAACAAGCTTACATTGAGAGAAACTTGAGTGGCTAAGAAGGTTTAGTGCATGCGTCCTTTGGGTCCATGATGACTTTTAATCTTCAATACCGGTGTCATCTAGTGACAACCAAGAGTATATGAATTGAACCCGTTGTACGCCTAAGTTGAATAATACGGAGGGCTATTTCTTTTCACCCTTTTCTTTGCATTTCTTTTGATTCTTCAACTCCTTCTTTCTCCAATTCTCATTTTCTCCTTTTACAATCAAACCTAAGGACTTCTAAATTGTAGCTGTTTGTGATGTCCTTGGGTAGATCCCTCCGGCTCTGGCGGATCATAGGACGGTTATTCCTAACCTTAGTCACCTTATAACTCCATGACTAACCTATGTTGCCATAAAACCAATTTTCTTGAGAATCTCTCACTAATGGTAATGGTAGAAAACATTTTGTACCACTGTGAGAGTTTTGAGATTTGCATAATACTCCCCTCCACATGTGCTTAAGAGTTTTAGCGGTTATATGCACAGTGAGGAAAAAGCGCACATTTTGAATTGATCAACTCAAGATAGACAATCGCCCGCGAGACACGGTTACGTTGCATAGTTAAAGAGTTACATTGTCAGCTTTTAGGTGACAACTAGCTCTAATAACTACCTTGAAGGTGTAGACAATCCTCGACAGGTTATCAAACCCGTCAGAGTTCATGTCTACCAAGAGTTTCTCGAATGGTACATTCTACTTGGACATGTCCTTTCGAGTTACTAACGGTTAAGATCTCGTCAATTCGTTGGTTAAGTCTGAAGCACACAGATTCATTTGCATTTTACACAACATATTTCTTATCACATAATTTTCTCCCCCTCAAAAATGGCATATAAAATGTTATTTTTGAAAAGTTGAGAATAAATATGACCATTTTGAGTGTTGGGAAGATGACCACTATGAACAATTTTGTGAACAAAGATTTTGTCAAATACTCCCTCGACTAGTGATATAAGCGGTTGAGGTTTTGAAAATCATAAGGAAGTACTTGTTCTTTTGAGCAAAACCTTGAAAAATGAAAGGTTTGATAGGTTTTACTCAAAAGTAAGAAGCTTTCGCTCCTTTTATAGGATTGTAATCGAGGCGTACCACGGGGTCCTTTCTTGACAAGTACGGGTTGTACCTTTGTTATGTGTGCACAAGCCATAGTCATATAATCAAACAAACAAAATCACAATCAAGAGAGTACCCAATGATTACGAGATGATCGGCTACTTTCTAGGGCGTTGGAAAGTCGAATCGGAAAGTTTGGTCATCCTCCCATAGCTCTCCAACCGTTGCATCGATCCGATGAATCAAACATTCATCAATCCTAGTGATAAATCAACGAACATCCTTGCGATCCTTTGAATTCCATCCTTCGTACGAATTATACCCAACTCAATGTACTTGATCGATATGCCAATCCATCTCGAACCATCTCCGGGGTGGTGTCATAGAACTTAGTGAATTTCATCGAAAGCCATGAAGCAAGTTTGATGATTTTCACTTTGGTAGACAAATCCAAACTTTTGTTTTATGAGCGATTTTGTCTTGAGGTTCTTGATTGATTCCGATGAAGTGTAGAATTTAGGTAAGATTCGACCACGGGTGGAGAACTTCAACACGCTCTTTGATTTGAAGCGTATGAAAACAAGGAGTGCGATGTGTACTTGATCTAAATTTGGTTGAGGTTACGGTTGGGGCTCGGTATGTCGTGATCCTCACCACTAGTGTATGTAAAGTGATCAACGGTTTTCTCCATTGGTGGTGTGGTTTACGAATCCATGGTTGATCGAGATGATGGTAGGCTGTGTAGCTTGTTGTGTAGTGGTGATAACACTCGCTTAACCATTTGTCGAATCATTGGATGGAGTTGCCTTCCATGATTTTGTTGTTGACATAGGTGTTTCTTATGTTGATGGAGGTGATGATTTGGGTTTGGTGGAAGTGTCAAGAGGTGGTTCGAAGACTGCTGAGTTTGTGTATTGGATTGTCAACTTTGAAGTTGTCGATTCCTTCTTTAACTTTCCTCTTGACTCTAGCGACTTCTTGACCTCTTTTGAATCATTTCCACTTGGCCATCAAATTATCATCATCGGTGACTCTTTCATCCTTATCATGATCGTAATCTCCCGTCGATATTTCCACACCTTCACCATGCTTTTCTACTTGCGGTTGTTTAGTTGTTGTTGTGGTTGCTTCATTTCAACGATTGTAGAGACAAGTGACACCACGATCCTTACCGGGTTGATTAACCGGATCGGATGGGGTAAGAGATGTTTACAATGGATCTTCCATAAGTGGAGGACTCTTGTTTGACCCTCCACCCCACCGGGTTGATTAACAGGAAAGGTTGAAGCATGGTATTCCATCCTTTTACCTTTAATGACTTACAAAATTGTATTTCCTCATCCATTGAATCTTACTCATCATCGGGATGACTTTGTGAGCATGAATTTGAATGGATGTTGCGGAAGGATGTCCACGACAATTCAACAAGATGATTATGAGCATATGAAGTTGTTGAAGATGACACGAAGATTTTTCTTGCCAATTGTTTTGTCGTATCCAGTTGGGAATGTGTTTGCCATCGAGTTCATCGGGGCATTAATGTTTGCTTGATTTGCAGACCATTTGTGATCGAAAGACATTAGACAAAAGACAAACATATGGAAACATAATGTGTTTGTTTTAGTCGATTTATTATCTAATTCCTTGTTTGATTGTAACATGTTTATGTTAGTTACAAGTCCTAAGTCACATTATTCCAATTGATTGAAGTTGATGTGATAAGTTACGTGAACATCGAAATTTCAAAGTCCAATATTTCACTTAACACACAACATATTAACTTTTGTAAGCTTATACGAAACATCAGATATTTGTGACTTATGCGTAACATTTAACAAGCAACATATGCGTAATAGGCCAAAATGTAGTGAACGAGTGGGTTATGAGTAACAAGGATCCTTATGCGTGAAAGGAGCTTATGCGTAAGAGTAAGCTAAAGCGTAAGACCAAGCTTATGCGTAAGAGTTTCTTCTGCGTAAGACAAGTTCAAAGGCTTTGAGGCTTACGCGTAGGAATAAGCAAGATGTTACGCGTAAAGTTTACTCGTAAGAGTAAAGCTTCACGTGTAAGCCTTGTTCTGAATATCTTTCCAAGATCTGGCGTAATCCACTGTAGACCTCTTATGCGTAAGAGTTATCGTAAGATTTCTCTTAGGCGTTACAACTACGCATAAAAGTATTCTTTAAGCGTAACGGTTTGAACACACGAAGATTACGACATTACGAATAATTAACACGTTAACTATAAACATGAAAACTTGATTGCGATTAATTCCAAACATCTTTTAGATCACAAAACAAGCATAAGAACATATCGGATACACGGAAAGACTTAGGCGTAAAATTACTTAAACCCTAAACCCTTAATCTACGTGTAAGAGATATAGCTACACAACTTAAGCAAGAAGGTTTCTGGAGTGTCCTAGATGTCATATTAGTGCAGTGGAACAAGATTTCATACATTTCCACAACCGAATCAGAAGATTCATGGGAGATGAACCCTATAAAACCTAAAACTTAATTTCTTACAGTTTAGATGTTTCTGGGCTAATTTAAAGGTTCAAAGCATGCATATAAACTTATTCTAACACTTTCTCTACCACATAAAACATATCACAGAAGAGTAACACCCTAAATGAGCGCAAGAACCCTAAAATTCAAATTAATGAAATTTAAGATTCTGGATGGTTTTGGACGATTGAAACAAGTTTAATAGACACTAAGAAAGGTTTTAACATAACTCATTTCAATCCAAACACTTTTATGCATAAACACCCAATTCGTTCGAGTGAACAGTTTTCCAAAATTAGTTTAAAGAGTTTTAACCGTTGGATTTGAAGGAATTTTGAAATCCTTGTTTAGAATCTTGATCAAAACAATTTAGAACTTACAGATTATGAACAGCTTGAACGGGTTTAGAAGATTTGATTTGGGCCGTTTGATCTTGGTTAGATAAAACATTTGTGAGGCAAGAAACATGACGATACTCCCCCTCGACTTTTGAAATAATGAAATGGTTAAAACATTTGTGTCCGAGGAGAGTAATTGACAAGGAAAGTGTCCATCATTTTAGAAGAAACAACATGTGTTAGGAAACATGCAAGTACAAGGTTTTATGAAACCGGAAAATATTTACTTTCTCCCCCTCAACACTTGTTCGGGAAAATAATGAAAGTTTGATAGAACACAGTGTTGACTGAAGATTTGTACTTGCCATGTTAAAAGAAATATAGAAAGAAGAATATTTTTGATGTTTTATCTGATTTTATATTTTTGTATTTGGTTTTTGAAAAATATTTACAAAAGATGTTTTGGTGTTTGACCGGTTTCTAAGACAGTTTTAAGAGGTCATCCAATTCCTCTTGAGTCAAACACCGCATACCAATTCGGTGGACCAACTCATTAAACCTAGCGGGAGGCAAGGCTTTGGTGAGAAGATCGCAATTGGTATTCAGCACCATGAAGTATAATTCAACGGTACCTGTTCCACGTGGTCTTTGATGAAATGATTGCGAAGATCGATGTGCTTTGATTTGAATGCGAGGCGAGATGCATGAGATCGCAATGCACACTCGTTGTCGCGATTACATCGGGATTACATCAAATACGTAACCATAGTCTTTGAGTTGTGTTCTCATCCAGATGACTTGAGCACAACACGCCGACATGGCTACATATTACGCTTGGTTGATAGCCAGCGATGTACGATCCTGTTTCTTTGATTGCCAAGACACGGTTTGTCACCAAGAAATTGTAGTGCTCTGAAGTACTTTTCCGAGAGTCTAGCGACTGCGTGGTCACCATCTGGCGATTAGTTCAAAACCGAATCCCGGATACGGATCCCAAGTTAATGGTTCCCTTGATGTATCGGAGGATTCTTTTAGCCTCGAGAGGTGGGTTTCGATTGGTCTCGATCGATAGCGGGAGCATAGATAAGCGGCAAAGACAATATCAGTCTGCTGTTGTTAGATACATGAGACCCAATATCTGCGGTATTTTGTAGGGTCCACTAATTTCCATGTAAATCGACATCTAGCTTCTTGGTATGAGTCATTGGTGTGGCATAAGTGTCACGGTTTTCATTCAAATTTGTTTAACAATTCAAGGGCATATTTGGATGACTCGAGAAAATACCACGGGGTGATTGATGAACTTGTAGTCCTAGAAAGAACGTAAGTTCACCCATCATGGACATTTCAAAATTTTTCTTCATTAGTTTTGCAAAAGCGTTTGAGTACTTTTTATGTGTTGAACCAAAATGATGTCATCCACGTAAATTTGAACAATTAAGATATGTGCCCGTGATATTGAATAAAAGAGTAGGGTCAACCGAACCTTTGGTGAAATTATTGGCAATGAGGAAAGATGATAGCTTATCGTACCATGCCGAGGAGCTTGTTTGAGACCATCTGAGCTTTGTTCAATTTGTAGACATGGTTCGGGAACTCGGGATCAAGCGAATCCATCCGGTTGGTGACATAAACCGTTTCTTTAAGTTGTCCATTGAGAAGCGCCGTTTTGACATCCATCGATGACCGTCATATTCATATGAGTCGCGAGCGAGAAATATCCGAACGACCTCAAGGCGAGCAACGGACAAAGATTCTTCAAAGTCTATACCCTCTTCCTCGACGATAACCCTTAGCAACTAGGCGTGACTTGTTTCGGATAACATTCCCTTCAACATCCAATTTGTTTTCCAAATCCATTTGAGACCAATGACGTAGACCCTGTTGGTCTTTCAACCGATTCCATACTTCAAGGCGTTTGAATTGGTTGAGTTCTTCTGCATGGATTCAATCCATTGTCTTTTACCATTCGTCTTTAATGTTTTAGGCTCGGTTGGCGGGCGGTGAGTGCATAAATGCAATGTTCACCATCATGTGAAGACGTTGTCTCGTAACGTTGGTTGATTCGGGTTGCCAATAATATTTTCAGTGGATGGTCTTTGTCCATCTATGTGTGGAGGTTGATGTTGGTATACATTGTGCGGTTTTGAGGATTCAAATGGCTTGTTGAAGATTCCGCGACATCGGATCGCAGTTTCATTAGCAACGGGTTGAAGAACGCATTTGGATCAAAATCTGCGGTGGGGTACTTCATTGAACATCATCGGCGGTTCATCATTGTAGGAAGCGGTTTGTTCAAGCTGTTGTGGTGGAGTCAGCGGTGGTGCTTCTTCAACAATAGTTGTTGTCGTAGGTGTATCGGTATAGGAATATGATCGGGTTGTGCGGTGAGCTTGGATACACACGAGCACGTTCATCGATGTCGTCACGCGAGCGAGCAAAGAGTCTTTCCATTTGTTGTGGTGGTGGGGACTTTGTTCGGTGATGATGGGGTTTGGGGAAGTTTAGCGGTTGTGACGGGTTCTAAGTCATTATACTCGAAGCCATAGTGAATATAAACAAAGATTGAAGAAGTTTACGAATCGACTTCCCAAAGCCGACAACTTTCTTAGCAGATTTGAAACTTTGATGAAGTATACATTTCCTCTAACTTTTGAAGGTTTCGATGCAGCGGAATTTGTAGATGAGCGATAAACCACAAAGAAAATCGACTAATTGCGGAAGATCCGTTCTAGGGTAACTTGCCAAAATCAACAAGATCTTCTCACGTATGTAGATGCATCACACAAACAAACCACGAAGGACGAAATAAAGCGACTTTCCCACAGATGTTGTGGTCTTCGAATACTAATCACCTGTGAAGATGCAATAGTTCGATACCAAGACCGTGTGTGAGGCATCATAACATCATATTTGGGTAACTTTACACAAGATCACCGTGAAATTGAGGCGATAATACCAAAGTGAGGCGTTTGAGCCACGGATCGTCTTATTTCTTCCCAAGTTGAAGAAATTCAAGAAGGCATTGGGTTTCGCAAAGAAGCATGTAGAAGAACAAGGAAGCAATGACCACCACACACTCTCTCCCCTCGATGTTTTCAATGATTGAGAATCATACACCACGTATGTTGATGATGAATTGAAGACAACAAACCATGTATAAGGAGGCAATGAAACCATGTATGTCCAATTGATCGAGCAAGTGTGAAGTACCAAAATATTTCGAGAGAGTCAGCTGGCGATAAAACTTCTCTTCATAGTGTTGATCATCACCGTTGTGGCATTTTTAGGAAACACTTTGTTCTTCCGATTTGAGATTCGATTGGAGGTGCGATTCTGACAATGCGATTGTTGTTGTAGATTCAGTGTATCTAAAATTAGAGTATTATCGGTTGTGCGGTGGAAACATTCGATACATCCAAGCACGACTTTGATGAATCTTTAACCGAGGAGCAAGCAATGTTCCCAATTTTGACGATTAAGTACAATGGTGGAGCGGTGATGGATCGAGGAGAATTTTGGCCGTGAGAAAGCGGGTCTCTGTTGTTTTGCGGTTGGAGCCATAGTTGTTGTACTGCATAGAAAAATAGAAGGGGCCAAGAGAGAAAAAATGGATCCCAAGTGTAACTCGGTTCCGGATGTTAGAAGCATAAAGATGTAGTGTCAATTATCTTCTTGACACCTGAACATGCTATTTTGATGATTTCCTTTAATGCCTCAGGGATGGATGTTGTGGGTTTCACACTTGTTTTGATGCAACTACTTAGTATCTTGCCTGTAGGAATCCACCTAAGACCAATAATGTTGAAAACTCTACCCGTTGGAATCCATCTATGGTTAGATCTAGGGGATGTTGAAACTTCTTTTGGGAAGAATTTGCGTCCTATATTGATCCACCTATTAGGTTTCTGAAATTTTACGTTTAGATCAACGGGTTTATTTCTAACTGTTTGTTGATTAAACTTAGGTTTTGGTTTGCTACTACAAGCAGTGTTATGCAACACACTAGAAGGCATCGCACTAGGTCGTGAACCTAAGATTCCATCCTTTTGGAGTAGTGGCCTTTTCCTAGCCTTTTCTAGATCATAGTTCTTGTACATGTCATGTGAATCATATGAGTTTTACTTTTAATGCTCGGTTTAGACACGGTGTTGAACTAATCCTAGATATGCCGAGAGCAGCCACAAGTTGAGGTTATGAAACAGTATATGAAAGGGTTTAACGAAACATGTTTAATGGAAAGCAAGCATTATTCTTTGGTCGGGGAATGTGGGTGCGGGTTTTATCAAATGATTATTCTCAACAACTTGGGAGGAAACCGTGTTTTGAAGATTTTGAGCGTGCGATTTAAATGCGGTTGGTTGTCTAACTCTTGATTGTTTTACGAAAGGTTGTAGAGACGATTTCCCCAAGATTGTTGGTTTTGCAAAATTAGTATCCACACTCTTGTCGTTGAATCTTATCGGTTTGTTTAGTAAAGCAACATGTGCAAGCCCCTTTGCTTGAAGTTGAGCCTTTAAATGCTCATTTTCTTTAACTAATGTTTCACACGATTACTTTGTTCATTCAAAGATTTACTTTTGGCTCGAGTTTAAAACATTGTTTTGCGTTTAAGTTCGAGAGAGATGCAATGAGCCTCAAGTTTTGAAAAATCTTTTGAGGCGAAATGGTCTTTTGAGAAGAATGTTTTGATTCAAGAGTTTGATTTGACGTTTGAGTTGAATTGTTAACAAGTAAGGGCTCGGACATGAGATAGTTATCGGACATTGTGCAACACATCGGTCAACCTCTCCTTCATTCTTTGAATTCGGGTTGCTCGGTTTGTTGTATCGCATTCTTGACGAATATGATCAACGATGGTGTACCTCGACCATACATTGCGTGTCGATGTCATAGTGGGTAAGATATCTTCCTCAACCATTTGTTCTTACGTCACGCGTTGGGCTCGGTGTCGTAGTTAAGTATGATATCTTCTCCATATCTGCTGCTTGTCATCTTGCTTTTCCAATGCTACCACCTCATTGTCCGCATTGCAAGCGATTGCGATGAATTACAACATTCTCAACGTCCATTTGAGCATTCCTTTCATGTACATCAACTCTTTCACCATGCACATTGCGGGATATCGGAATTTGATGATGTCGGCGCTTCAATGCGAGCGAGCCATGTATCCTTCTTTCAATGCCACAAATGGATCTTTATGATCGAATCCATTTCACTCCCCTAGGAAGAATCAAAGAGAAGAAAAGGTGCAAAGTCGATATAGCACACGAAGGTCGATATAGTGAATTGCAATTTCCTCAAAAATAATTTTGAAAATTTTGACTCTCAAAATTTGAAATTCACTATAAAATTCAATTCTAAGGTTGAAAGAAAAATTTGAGTTATGACAATTTTGACGCCAAATTTTACGAAAATTTGAATTTGGGCCAAAAATTTGAATTTTGACCAAAATTTTCACGGTTAAACCAAAATTTGAATCTCGTAAAAATTTGAATTTTTTTTATTTTTATTTATTTATTATTTTTTGAATCTCGTAAAAGTTATGCGAAATGCGATGAAGTTAGGCGTAGAAAACTTAGGCGTGGGATTACCTTATGCGTAAGAATAGGCTTAGGCGTAAGATGAATCTTATCGTAGGATTTTCACGTGGCTTATGCTTATCGTAAGTTTAGGGTTTGCCAAATGATCTTTTACACTATCACGGTGCAAAAGATATCCAAAGTCGGCGTATTTTCAGGCTTATCTAAGCAAGAAAACGGAGTAACCTGGCGAAGATCAAACCACGGATAAAGTTCGCGTAAGATTAGGGTTTCCTACACGAGTGAAAATACCAAAAGCGATTTTATGCCCAAAGTGTTTAGAAACACGATTTTGATGATGAAATAGCTTCAATATCACCAAAATAACACAAAAGTATGAAACTTGATGGTCAAAACACTTTTCACCTTACGAGTAGAAAGAGGTACAGAATGAAATCAAGTTCAAAACACTTCTACACGTAAAGTTTCAAACTTTTGCCAAAACCTAAACTTTAACACCTAATAACCTTGAAAGGACAAGAATCTTGGATTTGAAAGTGAAAAATTAAGTTTTTATGCGTATGAAAGGTTGAAAAGCGTGAAACTTACAGTAGACAAAAAACCAAGCTTAAAACAATGATCCGCATAAAGTTTGAAACTTTTGCCAAAAGCGATTATTTTAACACCTTAAAAGCGTTGAAAGTACAAGAATCTTGGATTAAAAGTGTAAAAAGCGTGTTTTTAAGCGAACAAAGTATCACTCGTTTGTTTCTGGCGTGGGACCAAAACCCTTCAAAAACAAAGCGATTCACCCAACTAGTAGGCGATTGATACCCTTTGTTAGGTCACTAGTTTTACAACACAAGCATCAAGAGAAGAAATAGAGAGGCGGTTGAACACTATCCAAACACATACACACACGATATAAAGACGGTTAGGCGAAGAGATATGTGAAAGAGATAAAATGAACAATCAACCTTTAAATGAAGGTTATACAAAGGTATTTATAGGCAAGGAGCTAGGGCAACACTCCCACTCCTTCCCTTTTCCTTATTGGGCTTGGGCCTAAGCTCATGGGCCTTCTACATAAGCTTAAGGCTAGTAACAAACATAAAGGCCATAATTAAGCTAACTATTACATATGAGTCACTAACACTTGATTAAGGTTTAGGAGTGATTCCAACACTTGCCTCCAACATCTTTAGTCTTGCGTCCAACATATTTATCTTTAGATCTTTGACCTTGCAATTTGAGCACTCAATTGGTGCAGATCCAAAAGGTGCCAGAGAATAACTTGGATGTATTGAAGGTTCCGGAGAAGTACCTTGATGTGTTGAAGGTTTAGGAGAAGAGCTTATACGGAGTCTGAGATCTAGATCATCCTTCCATATAAAAAAATCCATATCCATATTCTTATTTTTTTTTACTGTTACAGAGTAAGGAAATCATAAGAAATGTGTTATTAACAACCAACTTATTTATATATTACATAAATACAAAACTTCTTATTTTTCACCTTTGAATCAGGAGATGCATAGTAAACTTTACCAAGGCTATGACTTGGACATGATTTTCTTAGCACTATATCTCTTCTTCCATAGGGACACTTATAAACAACATATGGATCCATTTTCATAAGCCACAAAAACGGGGGGTTGGGGTGGTGGTGGTAAGTGTGGTTGAGTGATGATAATAATTTGAGAGGATAAGAGTTTGTGAGGATAAGATGTTGCAAGGATAAGAGTTAATTAGATATGCTTTTATGGTAAAAACGGATCTTTTAGTGATGACCTATAGCGACTACATGTTATCACTATAGTTTATGGTCAAAGTCAAAAAAGTTTTTGTTGTTTATATTTTGTATTTTACTCTATTTTCCCTATTTCAAAAACAGTGAATCACTGCCATATTCACAACTGGTTAATATATCACCTCTTTACGTTTTTGTCTTTTATGACTCATGACCTAGGTGCCCGAAGCAACATATATAAAAATATTGCTTTGTATATCCATATCATCTCAACTCATCTATTTAACATGTCATGTATATATGTATCATCTCGACTCATCCATTTAACATATCATGTATATCCGTATCATTCTCGACTCATGCGTTCATAAAATATATATATATATATATATATATATATATATATATATATATATATATATATATATATATATATATATATATATATATATATATATATATATATATATATATATATATATATATATATATATATATATATATATATATATATATCGATTCATGTGTTTAACATCTTATGTGTATATGTATCATATTGACTCATCCGTTTAAGATCTGATGCATATCTTTATCATCTTGACTCAACCGTTTAACATCTTATGTACATCCGTATCATCTCGACTCATCCGTTTAACATTTCATGTATATCCATATCATCCCGACTGATCCATTTAACATCTCATGTATATCCGTATCATCCCGACTCATTCGTTTAACATCTCATGTATATTCATATCATCTCGACTCATCTGTTTAACATCTTATGTATATCCATGTCATCTCAACTCATCATTGAACATCTCTTGTATATCCATATCATCTCGACTCATCCGTTTAACATCTTTTGTATATCATTTTCATATCGACTCATCATTTAACATCACATATATATCATAATATCTCAACTCATCCATTTAATGTCTCTTGTATATACATATCATCTTGACTCATTCGTTTAACATCTCATGTATAATGATATCATCTGGACTCATCCGGAATCTTTAAAATGTTTCCTGATAGTCAAGTATGATCATCAATAATTCCCTCCTATTTATCCCGCCAAAAAACAAAATGAAAAAATAATACTTTTGCCGAGGACTTGTCCTCGCCAAAACTTTGAACAAAATGAAAAGAAAAATAAGTTTTGGTGAGGACTTGACCTCGCCAAAGTTTGGAAACAAAACGATTAAAAATCTTTTAGAGAGGACTTGTCCTCGTCATTTGTCCTCGCTAAATAAAAAGATCAATAGCTTAGATCTTAGTTATTTTCTTCTTCATAAAACACTATATAGAAGAAAAAAAGCATCACACCCAAAATATCGCGGTGAGACGATAGTGTCATTGGGTATGACGTCATAGCACAAAGTATGGATCTGACGACCTCTATAATGAGGCGTTTTGAAAAGTTTACCATTCGATAAATAAGTTAATGTTTACATCACAAGAAATCACAAGGTTTGATAATACATAAAAAGTTTACAAAACATGTCGAATGGTAATTGTTAAAAGTACAAGACTCAATGTATGCCATGCGACCCAAAAGCTCCATGAATTGCTATCACCTTAAGACACGAGATAAACATGCTAAAAGTGTCAACACAAAGGTTGGTGAGTTCATAAGTTTGTAATAAAATGAATTGAAATACTTTGAGAAATGTTTACAACAAAGGCATTGTAAATCCACTCGGTTCAAGTTCGCCCATACAAAACTTGCAACTTTGTGTTCACAACCCATTGCCTAAAATAGAATGACAATCATGAATATGCGCATTAAAGTAGTTAAAAGTATAAATGTCACCACAAGGGTCTTCCAACAACTCGTGTTGGGATGTTCCTCAACGCTCACGATGGGATGTATCCATAAAAATGGCCTTCCAACATATAAATGCCGGGATGTTCCTCCAACGACTTACGTTGGGCTGTATCCAAATTAATGGCCTTCCAACATATAAATGCCGGGATGTTTGTTTAAGTCTAGTCACTACACGCACCAAGTCTAAGGTATAAGTAATGTTGCTTAGCAAAAAAGTTTAAATGTTTTGATGAATAAGCATGTATCTCGCCCCAAATAGTTTATAAGAATTTAAACGAGTAAAAGCGAGGTATAAACTCACCTGGTGTGATTGATATGCTAACAAAATGAAGTGCACGAAAGTGAGGCTCGGAAACTATCCGCGTCCTAAAATGAATGTTATGACTTGAGTTATGATATGTTGTTATGCATGCATTTCGTAAGTTATTTATACCATTTGTGAGTTTTGAAAATAATACTTATCGTCGAAAAATACTCTTTTGACGTCTTGACCATTCTAAAATCACTTTACAAGTATTTATGTCAAAATGTCATCCTACAATAGTTTCGTAATGATTTATAGTGAAATTATCACTTTTCGTAAGTAAAACAATGTCGTCGGAAATTTCATGAAAGTGACAAAATGGCTTTGAAAGACTAGTCGTAAAATGGTGTCGTCGATCGTTAGGAAACGAACTCGACGGTTTTGGAAAGTTTGTATCGAAATCTAGAAGTTTCAGTTCAGAAGTTTTCGGCATAAAGGTCTCGAACATAAAGATAATAAGGGTTAAAGATGGTGATTTTGTCTAATTGTTATGTAAAAAGTGAGTTTCGGCCAAGTTTAGACATCCATAAATAATTTATTACAACTCCGCTATACAAACGGTTGGTTGTTTTGAAAAATATGCTCGGTGATCTTGATTTTATTAGAAGACAATTCGTTCCAAAAAGTTCTACATCATGGTTAAAACACCCTCAACATGGACGTTTACCACTGTAACACTTGTCTCGTAAAATAATATAGTTTTCGGAAAATAATAATTCGGCAATTTTTATGAAAACGTGCATATCTTTGTCGTTTCAAATCCGTTTTCTACGATATAATCGTCCTTAGCTTCGTATCAAAGTATACTAATATATTTTTGATAAGTCGAAATAATTTGTGAAGCTTAGGACTCGTTTTTGACCCGAATAGAGTAAAAATAGTATCTGAAATTTTTCAAGAAAATATACATTTAAATCGTCAAACTTGTAAAATCCATAACTTCTTCGTTATAACTCCGTTTTATCCGTTCAAGCGCCACGGATTCGTTTTAAAGTATATTTTCTAAATATCAAGGCCAAAAGTTGTGCCTACGATCGGATTTTCAGAAAATCAAAACAAGGACAGAACACATTTATACTTATCGAAAATAGTTTTCTCGTACTAAACCTATTCCAATCCTTCAAATCAACTCCAAAGCTAATCTAATCCTACCATACACCTTCTTAGGGTGTCATGGGTTCCTAAACATCATCAAGACCAAAATGTACCAAGGGAATAATTATAGGATGACTTTATATGTATAAAACTCTATAAATCAAAGTAAAAATGGTATAAACAACACAAGTCTTGCATGTTTTTGCTCAAAAATGATGAGATGAGTATGAAATGAATATGTAAGATGAAAAATAAACATGAGATGCTTACTAGTGATATGATGAGGTGATTAGAACCAAGGATTAACCTAAACACCCTAGGTTTTTATTTCAAAACCTTAACAAGAGTGTATTCTAGATTGTGATAAACTTGATCTTTGGAAAAACTTTGTGATCCCTTGCTACACCCTATTGAGGCCGGTTCATGTGGAGGAAGAACAAAGAGAGGAAAATTTCTTGACTTGAATTATTTGTTGGAATGAAATGAATGAATGTGAAAGAGTTGAAGTATAAATATAAACTTGCAATAAAAATGTTACCAACACAATTAATGCATACTCCCCCCCTAGAACCGGTTTTTGGGGGGAGATGTTTCCCACATGCTATTTTTTTTTCTTCTTTTATTACTTGTATATATTGTAAATAAAATGTAAGTAAGTTGTGTAGGTAAATGTAACTTGTAAGGTAATGTGTACATTAATGTGTTTAAGGTGATTTTTGGTAAAAGAAATTTTAATAGATCAAATTAGAGTATAATGATATTATAAAATTATAAAATACATTCCTTGTAAAATTTGAGTGATATAATAATTATCGTGTAGTTTTTAAGAAAAACGTTGTAACACTATAAATTTAACGATTTATATACAAAATAAATTTAAAACACTAGGTAAACTCAAAATATAGTTTTTATAAACTAAATGTAAGTATAAAAATATATTGGGATCATTTTTGAAAGTATCGGATTAAATTTTCAAAATAATAACTCACGCGATAACGTTTATTTAATATAAAATTTACCGCGTTTAATGTGAAATGCAAAAATCATGAATGAACCGTTATGAAATGATGAATATGGAGTATGAGGAATGACCGGAAAATGAGAATTGTGACAAAAACATTCCATCCACCACCCCACCATACCACACACCACCACACCATACCGTCGTCAACTCGGTACACTAGCACCAACGTGCTTGCGTCTCCCGTCGCCCCACACCACACTAGCACCTTTTGTTAATTTTGTCTTCTCTTTATCTCTTCCTCTATTTCTCTTTCATTTTCATTGCCAAATCGGAAAGGTAGGTTTATTTTGTTAATTTTGTTTATATTTAATTTTGACATGTCGTCATCAAAAATTTAAGTGATCAATTTGTGTTCATGTGTTTAGCGAAAGCAGTGAGTAGTGAACCTGGCGAGAACCAAGCGGATCAACCACGGTAGATAACCCAGGCGGGGACGATGGGACCAACAAGCGAGAACCACCACAATAAGCATGTTTTTACTTATATATTATGAATATGCATTTAATTGGTTAGTATCGCTTGTTTAGTAATATCGTTCGGTTAGTATGGTATTATGAATATGCCTTTAATTGGTTAGTAAGGGTATTTGAATGTGGATATAAAACTTTGTGAATATGATTATGCGAATATGTTAGTGATTAATACTAAATTTTTGAATATCGTTTGGTTAGTATGGTATTTGAATGGTATTTGATTGTTAGAATTTTGTAAATGATTTTGGGATTTTAGTGATTAATTTTAGAAAGTCACCTCGAGTTAGTCATCCGAAATCTAAATCGAAATTAATTTCGAAAGTCCACTATTTGGAACTACTTTTTGAATGTTTTGTCTTATTTAGGATATCGATGAGTATAACTGATTTACTATTTGAGAAAATTTCGACATTGTTTCCCCTTTACTCCTTCAAATATGTCTTTAAGGCATATATTTGGGGAGTTGAGAGAAAATGCTACTGAAATTTTCTCAAATAGTAAATTAGTTATACGCATTTATAAATGCGACGAAAGATTCAAAGAGTGGGTTATGATTGTCTTTCATAGTTGGACTAGGTGAACAAAATGCACAACTCGTAATTCCACCTTTACATGTGTATATTTATTTATGCGTTAATGTGAAGATTCCTGTGAACGTGTTTAAGTCTATATAATTATTTATTACATCATTAAAACACAATTATGACAACTAATAAGAGTTGGACCCTTTTAGAGAATCGTGTTTGCAAAGAATTTTAAGCGGTTTTAAAGCATTCATTGAGAATTACAAGCCCTTTGTGAATATTGATGCGAATCTATAATGTCTATGTGTTCAAATGTAAAACGGGCAAATATCATCAGTATGAGAAACGACGTAAGCCGCTATAGTGGGACCAAAGCTACGAGAGATGGTATAATCACGGTGAACCGGATCCTCAGAGTAGTAAAACACGAGATGGTGACATGGTTGTGTTTCTTAATGATATTATTTGAATAATTAACAAGTTCGAAGAGTTACTTGCCGATTGCCAGCGACAAACTATACCCGGCTGCGGTTGGATGTCTTCATTGGACTTTATGGCAAAGTTTACACACATCAAGATCAATGATAGAGTGGTGATACTAAATTTAACGAAACCTAAAATTTCTCCATGAATGTTTCCTGTCCATTCTAGGATATAAAATCCCATCGTCATACTATGAAATAAAGAAGAAATTTAAAACGATTGGATTAGGATACGAGTCGATACTTGCTTGTGTTTATTTCAGGGGGATCAGAACAAAGATTTGGAGAATTGTCTAATTTGCAACGCGAGTAGATGGAAAGACAAGAACACACCGGGGAAGAAAGTTCCTAATTAGGTGGCATTTTACATTCCTTTGATTCCTAGATTACAGTGTATGTACAAGTCTAAACACATTGCAAAGCATATGACTTGGCATGCTTCTAGATTGTCTAGTGAGAACGGTATGATGCAACACCCATTTGATGGTCAAGCATGGAATAATTCTGACACCCACTATTCATAATTTGATGAATACAAAAGACGTCCAATTAGGGTTGGCTGCTGACGGTTTCAATCCGTATGACAACGTTAGTCAGTCTTACAGCGTGTGGCTGTACATATTAACCACATATTCGCCTCCGTAGATATGTATGAAGAAATTCTCTTAGGTTGACATTGTTAATTCTTGGCCTATATCACCGGGAAGGACATTGGCGTTTACTTGAGGCCATTGATTGAATACCTAAAGATTTTATGGGAAACTTGAGTCATGACTACAGACGATGTTCTGATTCTTGAATTTATGAAATCTGTCACAATTCTCAATTTCGGTCATTTCTCACATTTACTATTTCATCGTTTATCGTAAACTAGGTTTACAATTATTAAATTCAGCGTAACCTTAGGGGTTTAGGCTGCGAATTCATAAACAATCATCAAGGACATTTCATATAGACTAGGTTTAGTCTACATATCATTAGCATCATTATCACCATATCAGTTCATGCATGGTTTTGCATTTTACGTTAAACGCATAAATTCTTATTAAATAAACGCTATCGCGTAATTAATTATTTTGAACATTTGATCCCATACTTCCAAAAATTATCCCGATATATTTTATACTTATATTAAGATTATAAAAATACTATTTTTAGTTTACCCAGTGTTTTAAATTTATTTAGTATATAAATTGTTATATTTATATAATTACGACGGTTTTCTTAAAAATTACACGATAATTATTATTTCACTCAAATTTTGCAAGAAATGTATTTTTATAATTTTTATGACCTCAATATATTTTATCTTGACCCGTTAAAATTTATTTTTAGCTAACGCTACCCTAAATACTCAAATGTGTATCTGAGTTACTACTTATTTTTAATTAACACAATTACTTACACTTATACATGTAATTACATTAATAAAAAAAATGTATTATCTAAGACTAATACACCCTTGTCGACAAACAAGGGTGAGTCATTTGACTTGCAAAATATCCTACTCTTTTAAATCATATTATACACAAAATATACACATACAACTCATTATTTACAAAGTGGAAGATCAAAAAAAAAAAAGCTCTCTCTTCTCTCTTGCTTTAAGAACTGGTCACACCAAAGAAGAAGAAGAAATTCACCAAAAATTTTCTAGTCAAGTTTATTACACTCTAGTTACACTCTTAGTTTAGGTTTTGAAATAAAAACCGAGGTGTTTAGGAATAAACCTTTGTTCACTTCACCTCATCAAGTTACTAGTAAGCATCTCATATTCATGTTCATATTTCATATCTATTTTGTGTTCATTTAGTCATATTAAAGAAAAACATGCAAGTCATATGATGTTTATACCACTTTTATTGTTTCTAAGAGTTATATATATAATTATCATCCTATAATTACTCCTTGAAATATATCACTTTTGGTGATGCCTAGGAACCCATGACACCCTAAGAAGGTGTATGGTAGGATTAGAATAGTTTCGAGTTGTTTTGAATTGGTTGGAATAGGTTTGGTGCGATAAAACTCATTTCGACAAGTTTAACTAAGGGTCTGTCCTCATTTTGAAATCTGGAATTTTCGGCGGTAGATAAAAATTTTTGGCCTAGATATTTAGAAAATATACTTTAAAAGCAGCGTGGTCGCTTGAGCGGGTTAAAAGCGGAGTTATAACGAAGAAGATATGAATTTTCAAGTTAGACAACGAAAACTATAAAATCACGAAAATTCAGCATGTGGCGTCTACTTTGTACGAGTAAAAAATGAGGCTTAGGCGTTATGAAATGTGTGGACTTATCAAAAATATAATATTATACTTTGATGCGAAGCTAAGGACATATAAAGCGTGAAAGCGGACTTGTAACGATTAAATTACACGTGTTTACATGAAGTTGCCGTAACTATATTATATAAGAAAACTAATATATTTCTATTAGACAAACCTTACGGCAACAAGTGACCATGTTGAGGGTCGTTTTTAACATTGATGTAGAACTTTTATAACGTGATGTCTTCTAGTAAAAGTAAGTTAGCCAAGCATATTTTCCAAAATGTCCAACCATTCGTCAAGCGGACTTGTAACGAATAAAATGCGGTCACTTAAACTTTGCGAAAACCACCTTAAACAACATTTTGGACAAAAGTACCATACTTAACCTATATTTTTCTTCATGTTCGAGACCTCTAGGATGAAAACTTAAATGCTAAAACTTTGAGATAATGATACAAACTTCCCAAAACCGTTGAGTTTGTTTCCTAACACTCGATGTGCACCATTTTACGACTAGCTTTTCGAGGCCGTTTAATCACTTTCATGAAATTGTCAAATGACATTATTTTACGATGAAAAGTTATAATTTCACAATAGATCACTAAACGACTATCGTAGGAGGTTGTTTCAACGTAAATACTTGTAAAGTATTTTATAGTATGACGAGATGTCATAAACATATATTTCGACGATAAACATTATTTTCAAAGTGTACAAGTGGTATGGATATCATATGAGTTTGCATGCACGACATTGTTTCATGACTTATATTAGAGCATATCATTTATAATAGGTCGCGGTTAGAGTGTTGCGTCTCATTTACGTGCATCCACTCGTCATCATAACTATTGCAACGGTGAGTAATCACATCCCTTTTACCGTTTTACTATATTTTGGGGCGAAATGCATGAACCATTCTTGAACTAAATTGATTACTACTTTTATGAACTCGTTTGACTAGAACTTTTGAACTCGAATCAAATACTTAAACTTAATTACAAAACTATGACTTGTTTGATCTTATTGAACCGTACGTACTATGACCCAAAATTCTCGCCTTAATGGTGGAGTGTGCAAATTCTCCCATGTTCGGAGTGTTCTTAATTGTATATAATAGTTGTATGATGTACTGTTCGTACATTCTCATTGTTAGTCTCCTATTAGTAGGTAGTATGGATAGCGCTATTAGAGGTCGGCCAACCTCTCGTCCACTATGTTACGGGACGCATATTATTTATTCTAGGGGCTTTGCCTGGCATACATTATTATATACGTGGTACTATATTGTGAACTATTATGACCATTTATACTTGACTACTTGATACGCTATATTTTGTGCAATGGGTTGTGAACACACAGGTTGTAAGTTTTGTATGGGCGGAACTTGGAACTGAGTGGATTTACAATGCCTTTGCTTTGTGGACTATTTACGATGACCGAAACCTTTGACTCTCTCTTATGAGTTTCTTATTTTCTGGCGTGTATACTACCAACTATTTTCATAGTTGACCGTTTTCTCTCATGCATTTCGGTGATCGTTAGTAAGCTTTTCTACCAAGTCTTGCATAATGAAGTTTTCACTTGTCACTACAAATCGTTATGTAAAAACGCAATATTTTGGGATCTAAACTTTGTAATATATTTGCCGATGTCGGCTAAAATGGTATTGTAATGGTGTACTCTTTCTTTTGAATCTTAACGTTGCTATGTTCTATTATCTTGTGCTTATGTTCCTTTCCGTTACACCTCGTGTTTCCGCCTCCGGCGAGGGTGTGACAAAATCGATGCTTTTATGGACCATCAATGACTTTCCTGCTCGAAGTAGTTTGTCTGGGTGGAGTGGGCAAGGTAACTTGGCATGTCCTACATGTAATGCATACACTCCATGTGCTCACGTGTCCCGCAAAACGCTTATGTTGGTCATAGAAAGACATTCAATACAGACACTTCATGCCGCAAAATGTGTCAGTAACTTTTGGCGAGGACAAGTACTCGCCAAAAGTCTAGTCAATATCTATCGTATTAGACTTCCTTGCCAAAATTTAATCCAGATATATCATATTAGACTTTTGGCGAGGACTTGTCTTCACCAAAAGTACATTTAATTTATTAATTAGCTAAATAATTACGTAAAGCCTTAGGAAATGACTTGTCCTCGCCAAAGGTGTGGTGGGCCCTTGTTGCTTAAATTTGACACAGAAATTGCGTGGGACCCACTTGTCGTAGCCAAAAGTAAAAAAAAAATAATAATAAAAAAGTAATAATAAAAATAAAAGGTCGCGAAAAGCATTTGCGAGAAGGTATAGCGAGGTCCCTGGCGATGACATAACCTCGCCAAAAGGTTTTAGCGAGGACAAGGCCTATCCAAAAACCCGAGAAGACCTCCTAATACTATCAAATATTGTTGTGAAAGAGAGCAAGAAGATTTTGATATTGTTCGTACTAGTATATCAGATTCAAAGTTAAACAATCTAAAATTTGTGACTGGTAAAAGATAGTGACAACCTTACAAGAAAAGGCTAGACAATTACTCGCATTAGTTATGGGATTTGAGTTGATTTATGGATAACTTGCATTTCATTGATTGTATAAATAGTGCACATACGAATCAATTTCTCTTAAACTACTTAAGTCAAATATGAATGTATAATTTAACTAAGCAAACTCACTATCTCTACCTTTTTTCTTTCTTACATAAATCATAAAGCATATGCTCTGCAAAAAAATCTAGTCTTGAATAATGCTGAGCATGGAAGGCCCAAAACCGAACAGGACCGACAAAACAGACCGAACCGACAAAAACCGAGTTGAGCCGACAACTCTTCAGTTTGGTCTCGGTTTCATGTTTTTCTTATTTTCGATTTCTGGTCGATTCGGTTCGGTTCGTTTTGACCCAAAACCGACAAAAACACACCTAAACCAAACCGAACTGAACCGATCATATGCGGTTCGGTTTCGGTTCAGTTTTTTTCGGGTCAGTTCGGTTTTGGACTTTTGCTTAGCCCTAGTCTTGAAATTGACAAAGAAAGGAGACATTAAGCTATTAGCTCTATACTAGCAATTGAAGCTTTTAAAACAATAGAACTAATGACGCTTCAAAATAGCATGTCTTTTATCTTTGGAGATGTGATAAATGCTAAAGAAAAACGAATGATACATTAGGACAGACTGAACAACGAATTCTTTTTGCATAATCTGGATAGATCTTCTGGCCATAAGAACACTATGACATATGCATCTCAATTAATAGCAGATGGGGTGTTGTGAGAGAATGAAGAACATGTGCCGAGCTTTCTGAACTGATATGATCAGTATTTCTGGTGGAGTTTGATGAGGAAGCAGCTGAGTTCCACATGAAGGCGAAGCATTTAGGCGGAGGATGAAGACTACATTTCTGATAGAGTTTGGGAAAAATTGAGAACGTTTACCCTCGAAGCCCCAAGCGACAAAAGATGGTTTAAGTTGTAATTAAATTAAAACTGGAACTTATTTAATGCATTCTTTTGTTGTTGAACACAACATAGACCAGTCTCTTTTGATCGAAGGACAACATAATATTATTTCTTTGAAATTCTTCACAAGCGCTTCCTTGCCTACACGAATGTCTATAGCTTCATAGCATGATGGTTGAGTTGCTAAAAATACTAAATATTTGAATCGTTAAAGATTTGTTTCGGATGTCGATCACTTAAATAGTTTGAATGTCATTAAACTTGCTCATTAACTACGATACTTTTAAATTTGACTCGCTATAATGTTATTTTATTTAAAGATTTATTATAGCATTAATTATTTTATATTTTAATCTATTATTTAATTTAATACATTAATTATAATAAAATTAAACAAGAAAACAAATATATGAAAAAATTTAGCGACGATGCGTGTCGTAACTATAGGCTCCACGAAATTTTTATTACTCACCTTACATTTACTTTATCCGCCAAACCTTTTAGCGACGACACATGTCATCACTAAAGGTAGGTGGCGATTAAAACATATATTACATAAATAATAAATAGATAAAGTTGACTTTGACCGAACTTTAACGACGACATGTCGTTGTTGCGAGTTAAAAGCAGTCATCGCTAAAAATTCAGCCCAACTCAATTATTATACAAACCAATCTCGATTTTCACCACAAATCAACACCACCACCACTTTTACCACCTCTTTTACCACCACCTTCACCCCGATTTTACCACCATCATATACCACCACAACCACCAAACACTACCACGGTTGAATACCACAACCACCATTTTTGTTGTGGATTTGTTTAATTGTGTATTTGTTTAAAGATAAGTAGTTGTTTAATTTGTGTATAGATTAGTTAATTTATTTGTGGATTTGTTTAATTTGTGGAAGTGTTTTAACACCACAACCGCCACAACCGACCACCACGATCACCTTCATCACCACAACCGACCACAACTCAAGCTGCTGCTGCCACCACAGTACCACCGGTAACTAACCAAGTAGCGATTTTCTAGTTTTGTTAATTTATTTGTTATTTGTAATTTTGTATATTATTTAAATGTGTATATTAGTATAATGTTCGAGTGTTTTAACATTTGTATAATGTTTAAATGTGTAAATGATTATAAGCTTTTAGTGGTTATTTTCAGAAAGTACCCATCCAAAGTTAATATACTTAGCCTTTATCATTTTTTTTTATGAAGAACGAGCTTCGTAAACCATCAAATTTTGTAGTTTATTCATGGGATAATAATATTGAGTTGTACGTTACGTTTATAGTTAGCATTTTTTATCAATTAAAAATAAAACTTAAAACATACTTGACCTACTTGATTTTAATTCACATACGTACACTTCATCATCCAAAATTGAAAATATTTGTAAGATATATAATAAAATATGTGGTATAAACATATCAAAAGATTGCCGTTGAAATTAAAAAAGATTATTACCTCACTCACATGTTCATATCATGAGAAATGTAAAAAAAAAACATAAAAAGTAAACTCGTCGATATAAATAAGTTATTGGGTTTAACTCTTGGAGGTTTGACTCCGTCAACACCTCTAGTTGGACAAAGGGAATCTTGAATGATTCAAAAGTCACGCAACACGCAATTTGTAAATCCTTAATTAATTAAAGCCACTTTCAAGTACCTTTGACTCCTTTCAATCCAGGCTATATATATATGCGTTAAACTGAATGCAAGTCTTGTGTCTGAGATTAACTGATATAAATGGATCTATTTTCACAGAAAATCGATAGATGTGAACTCGTGGAAGGTGATCATATATATACGTGGAGGAAACAATATTTATATACTCACCACGGTTAGTTCACTTTTAACTATTAGTTCTTCGTAATTAAGTACGTACGTGTTTGTCTTTATTCACTCTTAACGTAACTAGTCGATCGTAATTAATTAGTTTGTTTGAGACACATGCAGGCATTTTCATAGGAGAAGGCAAAGTTATTAATTTTGTAAACACAAAAACGTGGAAGTCTCGTTTTCAGTACCTTCAAGTGCTGAGGCGATAAAAGCTAAATACTCCTTGCCCACGTCCTACTGTGGGTTGGAGAAAGTAACAGGAAGTGGAGTAAGGGTGTCTTGCATTGACTGCTTCATCAGAAACGGGTTACTATACCGATTTAAATACCAAGCAAGTCGCGAATTCCTTCTTGCCAAACTTAGAGGCGGAACATGCACCACTGCAAGATCAGATCCACCGGAAGAAGTGATACATAGGGCTAATTATCTGCATGAAAATGGGTATCAAGAGTATGATTTGATGACTAATAACTGTGAAGATTTTGCACTTTACTGTAAGACTGGGCTATGGAGCAGTAATAAAAATTACCAAGGGAGGAGCAGTCAAGCGAATATGGTAGGTTCGACTTACGTACAGGATGGAACTGATCAAGCGCTTATGCAGTTTTTATTAACGGCTATTCAACAATCTTTTTCCAAGAGTACTGAGACTAAAAATTTGGGCATGCAGTGTTTATTAACGGCTATTCCTATATATACTATTAGGCAAGACAAAAGTTTTGCAACATTAATTGCTAACTTTCGCAAGTTGGCAAAAATAGCCCTAAGGTTTAGGTGTCGTTGCAAAATAAGTTCGTAGCACTAATAACTTTCATGAAGTTGGCAAAAATAGCCCTTAAGGTTTAGGTGTCGTTGCAAAGTAAGTCCTGTAGCATTAATCGCTATCTATAGCAATTTGGCAAAAATAGTCCCTAAGGTTTAAGTTTCCTTGCAAAGTAAGTCATTTGTAGCCACGAAAATAGTCCCTAAGGTACAAAAGCAATCCCGCTGCATCGCGCGGGTTTTCATACTCGTTTTATATACTAAAGATCAGGAATGAGTTTTTACACAAACAGTGTAACACAATTTGCTGTCTATTCCACACTGGTTATTTTCTTATATTGGGACACATGTCTTAACATGAATGGGTGTTCAAATAAATACATCTTTGTAAAGGTATTCATGTCTCTACATGAATGGATATATAATAAATACATCGAGAAACCATTGTTGTCTTAAACTCCCTTATATTACGTATTAGAGCTCTAGGTGCCAAAGCGAGGGGTACCTTCGTCGTCGTGCCACCCGGCCACATCGACATCCATTTTCCACAACTAACCACAACAAACCCCCTTCTCACTCATAACAAACCTCAACCTCTTCATTTGGGGCCCACAACTACCACTTTATTTTTTTTATTCAATTTTCATTTCCAAATAAATTAAATAAATTCATTTCATTCAAATTAAAAATACAATACATAACTTAATAAAAAACGTACGAAACATAAAATAAATATCTGAAAAAAAAAAAAAAACATCGCAAGAAATACATGAAATTATAACGAAACTAATTATCCGGATGTTGTTGAAATTGTGCCCATTGAAGTTGTTGTCAAACATGCTCGATGAGACATCGTTGAAGCTTTGCGTGTTTGCGTTTATCATGTAGTTCTTTGGCTTTTTCTTTGCACTTGGCAACGTTCAATCCATGTCTGTGTAAATTTGGTGTTGGAGAAATATACGTTTGACAATATCGATATATCAAAGTTTTCATCTTTCAAAATCATGTTATGCATTATGATGCAGCGTACATGATTCTCCGTAACTGCCAATAGTAAATGCACGCGCCGGTTGGGCAATGATATGCCAGCGTCCTTGGAGGACACCAAAAGCTCTTCGATGTCTTTTCGAGCACTTTCTTGTTTCGCTTTGAATCGTCATTTTTGGATTAGTTGCAGCGTAAATGACTTGGCGAAGATGCCGCTCCGGGTAGATTCCGTCGACTAGATAATACCCTTGGTTAAATTTACACCCATAAACTTCAAACTCAACCTCGAGGCGATGTCATCAAGCGGTCGTCCAAAAAGCATGCCAATATTAAATCGTGTGAAGCAACGGCTTCAAGCATTATAGTGGGATATTTTTATCACCTCTATGAAATTGGCCTTGCCATTCTTTCGAACAGTTTTCCATTCCCGATGCATACAATCGATGCTCCCCAACATTCCGGAAGCCCATGAGCGATGTTATGTGCATAGTATAAATTCTGAATGTCATCCTCATCGGTTTTCTTAAAACTCCTTAATAAATAGTTGGATTATGCACATAAGAAAAAATCTAGGCAATCGGCGTGCACAATGTTCACCTATTTGTAAATACTCATCTAATGCATCGGCCTAATATCCGTAAGCCAATTGGCGTAGGAACATGCATTCATAATCACACTAAAACTCATTACACCCCACCATCGGTCGCACTCTAAAGAAATCAAAATGCTTAGGAAGAGGATGATGAGTTTCAATATATGTTTCAATACCTTGTACTATTTGTAGAAATAGATGACGGCTCATCGAAATCGGCGTCTAAAATTAGCGTCCGTATATTTTGGGTTGTCGCCAAAATAGTCGACAGAGAAGGCGTGCTTGACAATTTCACGTTCACGAGGACATATTGACGGCTTTGAAGGACCGGTGCTTGTTCTGCAACGTTTGCTCCCCCCGAACTCTTTAATAAACATTTCTAAGTCCGTTAACTCTTCAAGGTCGATATCGCGAATAAGATGATTCACTATCGTAACTCATGTTTGACAAGTTTGAATGGTTTAATTTATAGAGTGAGTGGTGGGTTTTTTTTTTTTTTTTTTTTTTTTTTTTTAAATTTATATTTGTTAAACAACGGATACAAATTAAATCTCAAACGTTTCTCTGCCTTTTGTCAGAAATCCACCTTCGTCATCCTCACGATTTCATCTTCAACGGCGGGGCACGGCGAGCCACCCCGGTGTGGTGGCGGGGCACGGCGAACCGCCATGTCATCTACGGCGAGGCACAAAAAACCCCACACCGGGTGCTCTTAGCTTGCATTAATGATGCCTAGAATAGTTTCCTTAAATTCTGAATGAATTGTTCTTCTCTCAGTAATCTTCACAGATCAAAGTCTGAAGCTAGATACTTCTATTTCACCTACTGTTCATCTTTGACATATCAGGAGTCTGTATAATCAACAAAAAAATAAATAATAAATAAAACAGGACTCTACATAAGCAAGTTACGCATAGGTTGGATGTTTATTTTATGTTTTTATGTACATGTATAACATGCACTCAATCATACATATATTGGTTTTAGTTTAGTGCCATTTTCGCAACTTTACTTCATCACATACGCACCTTTACATTATTCGATATATATATATAGGGTAAAGTTAAAATAAAAGACAAATATCCGTAAAAGAATAAAATATATATATTTTTTAAAATTCTCAAAATTCCAAAAAATTCCAAAAGATCGGGTATTTTGGTGCATAAAACTTTGTGAAAACTTTTTATAATTTTGACTTTTGATATGTTTTTTTAATGGACAAAAAGCAATTTTGATGCTGCAATTTTCAACTTGTTTTTAGTTAGATCGCAGATGTTATTTTGATGAAAAAAGTCAAAAGAAGTTGGGTGCAAAACCAATTTTGATGCACAAAAAGCGATTTAATGCATAAACGTATTTTTCATAATTTTTTTTCGAAAAAATATCCACTTTTAGAAAAAGTTTTCACAACTTTTCATGCACCATAATACCCGATCTTGTGGATTTTTTGGGAATTTTGAGAACTTTTTGAAAAAAATCTTTTTAGCTTTTTACTATTTGTCTTTTTATTTGATCTTTATCATATATATATATATATATATATATATTCTTTATTACTATGCAGTGGTACAGGAAATCATCTTGGAGTTACAACAAAAAAGAACTAAAAGGTATAGCATGCAACATCACTTCCCTTAATTCATATCAATATATCCCTTTCTACACTTTATTACCTACCTATGGTCTATCTACTTACTAATATTCTGTTTGGAACTAATTAAAATGATGCTATGCTATATTGTATATATAGATACCGTTTGCTTAAATTCTTTTGTGCACTATTACTGTTTAACATCTTATGTGTATATGTATCATATTGACTCATCCGTTTAAGATCTGATGCATATCTTTATCATCTTGACTCAACCGTTTAACATCTTATGTACATCCGTATCATCTCGACTCATCCGTTTAACATTTCATGTATATCCATATCATCCCGACTGATCCATTTAACATCTCATGTATATCCGTATCATCCCGACTCATTCGTTTAACATCTCATGTATATTCATATCATCTCGACTCATCTGTTTAACATCTTATGTATATCCATGTCATCTCAACTCATCTGTTGAACATCTCTTGTATATCCATATCATCTCGACTCATCCGTTTAACATCTTTTGTATATCATTTTCATATCGACTCATCTGTTTAACATCACATATATATCATAATATCTCAACTCATCCATTTAATGTCTCTTGTATATACATATCATCTTGACTCATTCGTTTAACATCTCATGTATAATGATATCATCTGGACTCATCCGGAATCTTTAAAATGTTTCCTGATAGTCAAGTATGATCATCAATAATTCCCTCCTATTTATCCCGCCAAAAAACAAAATGAAAAAATAATACTTTTGCCGAGGACTTGTCCTCGCCAAAACTTTGAACAAAATGAAAAGAAAAATAAGTTTTGGTGAGGACTTGACCTCGCCAAAGTTTGGAAACAAAACGATTAAAAATCTTTTAGAGAGGACTTGTCCTCGTCATTTGTCCTCGCTAAATAAAAAGATCAATAGCTTAGATCTTAGTTATTTTCTTCTTCATAAAACACTTATAGAAGAAGAAAAAAACTGTCACACCCCCAAAATATCGCAGCGGAACGATAGTGTCATTGGGTATGACGTCATAGCACAAAGTATGGATACAGAAAACGACCTCTATAATGAGACGTTTTGAAAAGTTTACCATTCGATAAATAAGTTAATGTTTACATCACAAGAAATCACAAGGTTTGATAATACATAAAAAGTTTACAAAACATGTCGAATGGTAATTGTTAAAAGTACAAGACTCCAATGTATGCCATGCGACCCAAAAGCTCCATGAATTGCTATCACCTTAAGACCTGAGATAAACATGCTAAAAAGTGTCAACACAAAGGTTGGTGAGTTCATAAGTTTGTAATAAAATGAATTGAAATACTTTGAGAAATGTTTACAGCAAAGGCATTGTAAATCCACTCGGTTCAAGTTCGCCCATACAAAACTTGCAACTTTGTGTGTTCACAACCCATTGCCTAAAATAGAATGACAATCATGAATATGCGCATTAAAGTAGTTAAAAGTATAAATGTCACCACAAGGGTCTTCCAACAACTCGTGTTGGGATGTTCCTCAACGCTCGCGATGGGATGTATCCATAAAATGGCCTTCCAACATATAAATGCGGGATGTTCCTCCAACGACTTACGTTGGGTGTATCCAAATTAATGGCCTTCCAACATATAAATGCCGGGATGTTTGTTTAAGTCTAGTCACTACACGCACCAAGTCTAAGGTATAAGTAATGTTGCTTAGCAAAAAGTTTAAATGTTTTGATGAATAAGCATGTATCTCGCCCAAATAGTTTATAAGAATTTAAGCGAGTAAAAGCGAGTATAAACTCACTGGTGTGATTGATATGCTAACAAAATGAAGTGCGAAAGTGAGGCTCGAAACTATCCGCGTCCTAAAATGAATGTTATGACTTGAGTTATGATATGTTGTTATGCATGCATTTCGTAAGTTATTTATACCATTTGTGAGTTTTGAAAATAATACTTATCGTCGAAAAATACTCTTTTGACGTCTTGACCATTCTAAAATCACTTTACAAGTATTTACGTCAAAATGTCATCCTACAATAGTTTCGTAATGATTTATAGTGAAATTATCACTTTTCGTCGTAAAACAATGTCGTCGGAAATTTCATGAAAGTGACAAAAATGGCTTTGAAAGACTAGTCGTAAAATGGTGTACGTCGATCGTTAGGAAACGAACTCGACGGTTTTGGAAAGTTTGTATCGAAATCTAGAAGTTTCAGTTCAGAAGTTTTCGGCATAAAGGTCTCGAACATAAAGATAATAAGGGTTAAAGATGGTGATTTTGTCTAATTGTTATGTAAAAAGTGAGTTTCGGCCAAGTTTAGACATCCATAAATAATTTATTACAACTCCGCTATACAAAGCGGTTGGTTGTTTTGAAAATATGCTCGGTGATCTTGATTTTATTAGAAGACAATTCGTTCCAAAAGTTCTACATCATGGTTAAAACACCCTCAACATGGACGTTTCACTACCGTAACACTTGTCTCGTAAAATAATATAGTTTTCGAAAATAATAGTTACGGCAATTTTTGAAAACGTGCATATCTTTGTCGTTCAAATCCGTTTTCTCGTATAATCGTCCTTAGCCGTATCAAAGTATACTAATATATTTTTGATAAGTCGAAATAATTTGTGAAGCTTAGGACTCGTTTTTGACCGAATAGAGTAAAAATAGTATGCTGAAATTTTCGAAAAATATACATTTCGTCGTCAAACTTGTAAAATCCATAACTTCTTCGTTATAACTCCGTTTTATCCGTTCAGCGCCACGGATTCGTTTTAAAGTATATTTTCTAAATATCAAGGCCAAAAGTTGTGCCTACAGTCGGATTTTCCAGAAAATCAAAACAAGGACAGAACACATTTATACTTATCGAAATAGTTTTTCTCGTACTAAACCTATTCCAATCCCTTCAAATCAACTCCAAAGCTAATCTAATCCTACCATACACCTTCTTAGGGTGTCATGGGTTCCTAAACATCATCAAGACCAAAATGTACCAAGGGAATAATTATAGGATGACTTTATATGTATAAAACTCTATAAATCAAAGTAAAAATGGTATAAACAACACAAGTCTTGCATGTTTTTGCTCAAAAATGATGAGATGAGTATGAAATGAATATGTAAGATGAAAAATAAACATGAGATGCTTACTAGTGATATGATGAGGTGATTAGAACCAAGGATTAACCTAAACACCCTAGGTTTTATTTCAAAACCTTAACAAGAGTGTATTCTAGATTGTGATAAACTTGATCTTTGGAAAACTTTGTGATCCCTTGCTACACCCTATTGAGGCGGTTCATGTGGAGGAAGAACAAGAGAGGAAAATTTCTTGACTTGAATTATTTGTTGGAATGAAATGAATGAATGTGAAAGAGTTGAAGTATAAATATAAACTTGCAATAAAAATGTTACCAACACATTAATGCATACTCCCCTAGAACCGGTTTTTGGGGGGAGATGTTTCCCACATGCTATTTTTTTTTCTTCTTTTATTACTTGTATATATTGTAAATAAAATGTAAGTAAGTTGTGTAGGTAAATGTAACTTGTAAGGTAATGTGTACATTAATGTGTTTAAGGTGATTTTTGGTAAAAGAAATTTTTAATAGATCAAATTAGAGTATAATGATATTATAAAAATTATAAAAATACATTCCTTGTAAAATTTGAGTGATATAATAATTATCGTGTAGTTTTTAAGAAAAACGTTGTAACACTATAAATTTAACGATTTATATACAAAATAAATTTAAAACACTAGGTAAACTCAAAATATAGTTTTTATAAACTAAATGTAAGTATAAAAATATATTGGGATCATTTTTGAAAGTATCGGATTAAATTTTCAAAATAATAACTCACGCGATAACGTTTATTTAATATAAAATTTACGCGTTTAATGTGAAATGCAAAAATCATGAATGAACCGTTATGAAATGATGAATATGGAGTATGAGGAATGACCGGAAAATGAGAATTGTGACAAAAACATTCCATCCACCACCCCACCATACCACACACCACCACACCATACCGCCGTCAACTACGAGTACACTAGCACCAACGTGCACGTCTCCCGTACGCCCCACACACCACACTAGCACCTTTTTGTTAATTTTTGTCTTCTCTTTATCTCTTCCTCTATTTCTCTCTTTCATTTTCATTGCCAAATCAGAAAGGTAGGTTTATTTTTGTTAATTTTTGTTTATATTTAATTTTGACATGTCGTCATCAAAAAATTTAAGTGATCAATTTGTGTTCATGTGTTTAGCGAAAACAGGCGAGCCGTGAACCACAACTGAGAACCCAAGCCGGATCAACCACAGCCGATAACCCAAGGCGGGGACAGTAGGACCAACCAAGCCGAGAACCACCACAATAAGCATGTTTTTTACTTATATATTATGAATATGCATTTAATTGGTTAGTATGCGCTTGTTTAGTAATATGCGTTCGGTTAGTATGGTATTATGAATATGCCTTTAATTGGTTAGTAAGGGTATTTGAATGTGGATATAAAACTTTGTGAATATGATTATGCGAATATGTTAGTGATTAATACTAAATTTTTGAATATGCGTTTGGTTAGTATGGTATTTGAATGGTATTTGATTGTTAGAATTTTGTAAATGATTTTGGGATTTTAGTGATTAATTTTAGAAAGTCACCTCCGAAGTTAGTCATCCCACAGAAATCTCGTCTGAAATTAATTTCAGAAAGTCCACTATTTGGAACTACTTTTTGAATGTTTTGTCTTATTTAGGATATCGATGAGTATAACTGATTTACTATTTGAGAAAATTTCGACATTGTTTCCCCTTTACTCCTTCAAATATGTCTTTAAGGCATATATTTGGGGAGTTGAGAGAAAATGCTCTTGAAATTTTCTCAAATAGTAATTAGTTATCTTGCATTATAAATGCGACGAAAGATTCAAAGAGTGGGTTATGATTGTCTTTCATAGTTGGACTAGGTGAACAAAATGCACAACTCGTAATTCCACCTTTACATGTGTATATTTATTTATGCGTTAATGTGAAGATTCCTGTGAACGTGTTTAAGTCTATATAATTATTTATTACATCATTAAAACACAATTATGACAACTAATAAGAGTTGGACCCTTTTAGAGAATCGTGTTTGCAAAGAATTTTTAACTGGTTTTAAAGCATTCATTGAGAATTTCAAGCCCTTTGTGAATATTGATGCGAATCTATAATGTCTATGTGTTCATTGTTATAATGTAAAACGGGCAAATATCATCAGTATGAGAAACGACGTAAGCCGCTATAGTGGGACCAAAGCTACGAGAGATGGTATAATCACGGTGAACCAGATCCTCCGAGAGTAGTAAAACCTGAGATGAGTGACATGGTTGTGTTTCTTAATGATATTATTTCGAATAATTAACAAGTTCGAAGAGTTACTTGCCAGTGCCAACGACAAACTATACCCGGGCTGCGACTGGATGTCTTCATTGGACTTTATGGCAAAGTTTACACACATCAAGATCAATGATAGAGTGACTGATACTAAATTTAACGAAACCCTAAAATTTCTCCATGAATGTTTCCTGTCCATTCTAGGATATAAAATCCCATCGTCATACTATGAAATAAAGAAGAAATTTAAAACGATTGGATTAGGATACGAGTCGATACTTGCTTGTGTTTATTTCAGGGGGATCAGAACAAAGATTTGGAGAATTGTCTAATTTGCAACGCGAGTAGATGGAAAGACAAGAACACACCGGGGAAGAAAGTTCCTAATTAGGTGGCATTTTACATTCCTTTGATTCCTAGATTACAGTGTATGTACAAGTCTAAACACATTGCAAAGCATATGACTTGGCATGCTTCTAGATTGTCTAGTGAGAACGGTATGATGAAACACCCATTTGATGGTCAAGCATGGAATAATTCTGACACCCACTATTCATAATTTGATGAATACAAAAGACGTCCAATTAGGGTTGGCTGCTGACGGTTTCAATCCGTATGACAACGTTAGTCAGTCTTACAGCGTGTGGCTGTACATATTAACCACATATTCGCCTCCGTAGATATGTATGAAAGAGAATTCTCTTAGGTTGACATTGTTAATTCTTGGCCCTATATCACCCGGGAAGGACATTGACGTTTACTTGAGGCCATTGATTGAATACCTAAAGATTTTATGGGAAACTTGAGTCATGACTACAGACGATGTTACGGTTACTGAATTCTGTATGAAATCTGTCACAATTCTCAATTTCCGGTCATTTCTCACATTTACTATTTCATCGTTTATCGTAAACTAGGTTTACAGGTATTAAATTCGCGTAACCTTAGGGGTTTAGCTGCGAATTCATAAACAATCATCAAGGACATTTCATATAGACTAGGTTTAGTCTACATATCATTAGCATCATTATCACCATATCAGTTCATGCATGGTTTTGCATTTTACGTTAAACGCATAAATTCTTATTAAATAAACGCTATCGCGTAATTAATTATTTTGAACATTTGATCCCATACTTCCAAAAATTATCCCGATATATTTTATACTTATATTAAGATTATAAAATACTATTTTTAGTTTACCAGTGTTTTAAATTTATTTAGTATATAAATTGTTATATTTATATAATTACTGACGGTTTTCTTAAAAATTACACGATAATTATTATTTCACTCAAATTTTGCAAGAAATGTATTTTTATAATTTTTATGACCTCAATATATTTTATCTTGACCCGTTAAAATTTATTTTTAGCTAACGCTACCCTAAATACTCAAATGTGTATACAGGTTACTACTTATTTTTAATTAACTTACAATTACTTACACTTATACATGTAATTACATTAATAAAAAAAAATGTATTATCTAAGACTAATACACCCTTGTCGACAAACAAGGGTGAGTCATTTGACTTGCAAAATATCCTACTCTTTTAAATCATATTATACACAAAATATACACATACAACTCATTATTTACAAAGTGGAAGATCAAAAAAAAAAAAGCTCTCTCTTCTCTCTTGCTTTAAGAACTGGTCACACCAAAGAAGAAGAAGAAATTCACCAAAAATTTTCTAGTCAAGTTTATTACACTCTAGTTACACTCTTAGTTTAGGTTTTGAAATAAAAACCCAGGGTGTTTAGGAATAAACCTTTGTTCACTTCACCTCATCAAGTTACTAGTAAGCATCTCATATTCATGTTCATATTTCATATCTATTTTGTGTTCATTTCGTCATATTAAAGAAAAACATGCAAGTCATATGATGTTTATACCACTTTTTATTGTTTCTAAGAGTTATATATATAATTATCATCCTATAATTACTCCTTGAAATATATCACTTTTGGTGATGCCTAGGAACCCATGACACCCTAAGAAGGTGTATGGTAGGATTAGAATAGTTTCGGAGTTGTTTTGAATTGGTTGGAATAGGTTTGGCGCGATAAAAACTCATTTCGACAAGTTTAACTAAGGGTCTGTCCTCATTTTTGAAATCTGGAATTTTCGACAGTAGATAAAAATTTTTGGCCTAGATATTTAGAAAATATACTTTAAAACGAAAACGTGGTCGCTTGAACGGGTTAAAACGGAGTTATAACGAAGAAGATATGAATTTTTCAAGTTAGACAACGAAAACTATAAAATCCTAAAAATACAGCATGTGACGTCTACTTTGTACGAGTAAAAAATGAGGCTTAGGCGTTATGAAATGTGTGGACTTATCAAAAATATAATATTATACTTTGGTACGAAGCTAAGGACATATAAAACGTAGAAAACGGACTTGTAACGATTAAATTACACGTGTTTACATGAAGTTGCCGTAACTATATTATATAAGAAAAACTAATATATTTCTATTAGACAAACCTTACGGCAACAAGTGACCATGTTGAGGGTCGTTTTTAACATTGATGTAGAACTTTTTATAACGTGATGTCTTCTAGTAAAAGTAAGTTCGCCAAGCATATTTTCCAAAATGTCCAACCATTCGTCAAGCGGACTTGTAACGAATAAAATGCGGTCACTTAAACTTTGCCGAAAACCACCCTTAAACAACATTTTGGACAAAAGTACCATACTTAACCTATATTTTTCTTCATGTTCGAGACCTCTAGGATGAAAACTTAAATGCTAAAACTTTGAGATAATGATACAAACTTCCCAAAACCGTTGAGTTTGTTTCCTAACACTCGATGTGCACCATTTTACGACTAGCTTTTCGAGGCCGTTTAATCACTTTCATGAAATTGTCAAATGACATTATTTTACGATGAAAAGTTATAATTTCACAATAGATCACTAAACGACTATCGTAGGAGGTTGTTTCAACGTAAATACTTGTAAAGTATTTTATAGTATGACGAGATGTCATAAACATATATTTCGACGATAAACATTATTTTCAAAGTGTACAAGTGGTATGGATATCATATGAGTTTGCATGCACGACATTGTTTCATGACTTATATTAGAGCATATCATTTATAATAGGTCGCGGTTAGAGTGTTGCGTCTCATTTCTGTGCATCCACTCTGTCATCATAACTATTGCAACAGGTGAGTAATCACATCCCCTTTTTACCGTTTTTACTATATTTTGGGGCGAAATGCATGAACCATTCTTGAACTAAATTGATTACTACTTTTATGAACTCGTTTGACTAGAACTTTTGAACTCGAATCAAATACTTAAACTTAATTACAAAACTATGACTTGTTTGATCTTATTGAACCGTCGTACTATGACCCAAAATTCTCGCCTTAATGGTGGAGTGTGCAAATTCTCCATGTTCGGTGTTCTTAATTGTATATAATAGTTGTATGATGTCTTGTTCGTACATTCTCATTGTTAGTCTCCTATTAGTAGGTAGTATGGATAAGCGCTATTAGAGGTCGGTCAACCTCTCGTCCACTATGTTACGGACGCATATTATTTATTCTAGGGGCTTTGCACGGCATACATTATTATATCGTGGTACTATATTGTGAACTATTATGACCATTTATACTTGACTACTTGATACGCTATATTTTGTGCAATGGGTTGTGAAACACAGTTGTAAGTTTTGTATGGGGAACTTGAACCGAGTGGATTTACAATGCCTTTGCTTTGTGGACTATTTACGATGACCGAAACCTTTGACTCTCTCTCTTATGAGTTTCTTATTTTACGAAACGTGTATACTCACCAACTATTTTCATAGTTGACCCGTTTTTCTCTCATGCATTTCAGGTGATCGTTAGTAAGCTTTTCTACCAAGTCTTGCATAATGAAGTTTTCACTTGTCACTACAAATCGTTATGTAAAAACGCAATATTTTGGGATCTAAACTTTGTAATATATTTGCCGATGTCGGCTAAAATGGTATTGTAATGGTGTACTCTTTCTTTTGAATCTTAACGTTGCTATGTTCTATTATCTTGTGCTTATGTTCCTTTCCGTTACACCTCGTGTTTCCGCCTCCGGCGAGGGTGTGACAAAATCGATGCTTTTATGGACCATCAATGACTTTCCTGCTCGAAGTAGTTTGTCTGGGTGGAGTGGGCAAGGTAACTTGGCATGTCCTACATGTAATGCATACACTCTATGTGCTCACGTGTCCCAAAGCGCTTATGTTGGTCATAGAAAGACATTCAATCTGAGACACTTCATGCCATAAAATGTCAAGAACTTTTGGCGAGGACAAGTACTCGCCAAAAGTCTAGTCAATATCTATCGTATTAGACTTCCTTGCCAAAATTTAATCCAGATATATCATATTAGACTTTTGGCGAGGACTTGTCTTCACCAAAAGTACATTTAATTTATTAATTAGCTAAATAATTACGTAAAGCCTTAGGAAATGACTTGTCCTCGCCAAAGGTGTGGTGGGCCCTTGTTGCTTAAATTTGACACAGAAATTGCGTGGGACCCACTTGTCGTAGCCAAAAGTAAAAAAAAAATAATAATAAAAAAGTAATAATAAAAAATAAAAGGTCGCGAAAAGCATTTGCGAGAAGGTATAAGCGAGGTCCTGTTGGCGATGACATAACCTCGCCAAAAGGTTTTAGCGAGGACAAGGCCTATCCAAAAACCCCGAGAAGACCTCCCTAATACTATCAAATATTGTTGTGAAAGAGAGCAAGAAGATTTTTGATATTGTTCGTACTAGTATATCAGATTCAAAGTTAAACAATCTAAAATTTGTGACTGGTAAAAGATAGTGACAACCTTACAAGAAAAGGCTAGACAATTACTCGCATTAGTTATGGGATTTGAGTTGATTTATGGATAACTTGCATTTCATTGATTGTATAAATAGTGCACATACGAATCAATTTCTCTTAAACTACTTAAGTCAAATATGAATGTATAATTTAACTAAGCAAACTCACTATCTCTACCTTTTTTCTTTCTTACATAAATCATAAAGCATATGCTCTGCAAAAAAATCTAGTCTTGAATAATGCTGAGCATGGAAGGCCCAAAACCGAACAGGACCGACAAAGCAGACCGAACCGACAAAACCGAGTTGAGCCGACAACTCTTCGCTTTGGTCTCGGTTTCATGTTTTCTTATTTTCGATTTCGGTCGATTCGGTTCGGTTCGTTTTGACCCAAAACCGACAAAACACACCTAAACCAAACCGAACCGAACCGATCATATGCGGTTCGGTTTGATTCGATTTCCGGTCGATTCGGTTTTGGACTTTTGCTTAGCCCTAGTCTTGAAATTGACAAAGAAAGGAGACATTAAGCTATTAGCTCTATACTAGCAATTGAAGCTTTTAAAACAATAGAACTAATGACGCTTCAAAATAGCATGTCTTTTATCTTTGGAGATGTGATAAATGCTAAAGAAAAACGAATGATACATTAGGACAGACTGAACAACGAATTCTTTTTGCATAATCTGGATAGATCTTCTGGCCATAAGAACACTATGACATATGCATCTCAATTAATAGCAGATGGGGTGTTGTGAGAGAATGAAGAACATGTGCCCGAGCTTTCTGAACTGATATGATCAGTATTTCTGGTGGAGTTTGATGAGGAAGCAGCTGAGTTCCACATGAAGACGAAGCATTTAGGCGGAGGATGAAGACTACATTTCTGATAGAGTTTGGGAAAAATTGAGAACGTTTACCCTCGAAGCCCCAAGCGACAAAAGATGGTTTAAGTTGTAATTAAATTAAAACTGGAACTTATTTAATGCATTCTTTTGTTGTTGAACACAACATAGACCAGTCTCTTTTGATCGAAGGACAACATAATATTATTTCTTTGAAATTCTTCACAAGCGCTTCCTTGCCTACACGAATGTCTATAGCTTCATAGCATGATGGTTGAGTTGCTAAAAAATACTAAATATTTGAATCGTTAAAGATTTGTTTCGGATGTCGATCACTTAAATAGTTTCGAATGTCATTAAACTTGCTCATTAACTACGATACTTTTAAATTTGACTCGCTATAATGTTATTTTATTTAAAGATTTATTATAGCATTAATTATTTTATATTTTTAATCTATTATTTAATTTAATACATTAATTATAATAAAATTAAACAAGAAAACAAATATATGAAAAAATTTAGCGACGATGCGTGTCGTAACTATAGGCTCCCACGAAATTTTTTATTACTCACCTTACATTTACTTTATCCCGCCAAACCTTTTAGCGACGACACATGTCATCACTAAAGGTAGGTAAACGTTAAAAACATATATTACATAAATAATAAATAGATAAAGTTGACTTTGACCGAACTTTAACGACGACATGTCGTTGTTGCAGGTTAAAACGAGTCATCGCTAAAAATTCAGCCCAACTCAATTATTATACAAACCAATCTCGATTTTCACCACAAATCAACACCACCACCACTTTTACCACCTCTTTTACCACCACCTTCACCCCCGATTTTACCACCATCATATACCCACCACAACCACCAGCACTACCACAGTTGAATGCCACAACCACCATTTTTGTTGTGGATTTGTTTAATTTGTGTATTTGTTTAAAGATAAGTAGTTGTTTAATTTGTGTATAGATTAGTTAATTTATTTGTGGATTTGTTTAATTTGTGGAAGTGTTTTAACACCACAACCGCCACAACCGACCACCACGATCACCTTCATCACCACAACCGACCACAACCGCTGCTGTACGACGCCACCGGTGACCAAAGAACTAACCAAGTAACTGATTTTCTAGTTTTTGTTAATTTATTTGTTATTTGTAATTTTGTATATTATTTAAATGTGTATATTAGTATAATGTTCGAGTGTTTTAACATTTGTATAATGTTTAAATGTGTAAATGATTATAAGCTTTTAGTGGTTATTTTCAGAAAGTACCCATCCAAAGTTAATATACTTAGCCTTTATCATTTTTTTTTATGAAGAACGAGCTTCGTAAACCATCAAATTTTGTAGTTTATTCATGGGATAATAATATTGAGTTATACGTTACGTTTATAGTTAGCATTTTTTATCAATTAAAAATAAAACTTAAAACATACTTGACCTACTTGATTTTAATTCACATACGTACACTTCATCATCCAAAATTGAAAATATTTGTAAGATATATAATAAAATATGTGGTATAAACATATCAAAAGATTGCCGTTGAAATTAAAAAAGATTATTACCTCACTCACATGTTCATATCATGAGAAATGTAAAAGAAAAACATAAAAAGTAAACTCGTCGATATAAATAAGTTATTGGGTTTAACTCTTGGAGGTTTGACTCCGTCAACACCTCTAGTTGGACAAAGGGAATCTTGAATGATTCAAAAGTCACGCAACACGCAATTTGTAAATCCTTAATTAATTAAAGCCACTTTCAAGTACCTTTGACTCCTTTCAATCCAGGCTATATATATATGCGTTAAACTGAATGCAAGTCTTGTGTCTGAGATTAACTGATATAAATGGATCTATTTTCACAGAAAATCGATAGATGTGAACTCGTGGAAGGTGATCATATATATACGTGGAGGAAACAATATTTATATACTCACCACGGTTAGTTCACTTTTAACTATTAGTTCTTCGTAATTAAGTACGTACGTGTTTGTCTTTATTCACTCTTAACGTAACTAGTCGATCGTAATTAATTAGTTTGTTTGAGACACATGCAGGCATTTTCATAGGAGAAGGCAAAGTTATTAATTTTGTAAACACAAAAAAACGTGGAAGTCTACGTTTTTCAGTACCTTCAAGTGCTGAGGGCGATAAAAAGCTAAATACTCCTTGCCCCACGTCCTACTGTGGGTTGGAGAAAGTAACAGGAAGTGGAGTAAGGGTGTCTTGCATTGACTGCTTCATCAGAAACGGGTTACTATACCGATTTAAATACCAAGCAAGTCGCGAATTCCTTCTTGCCAAACTTAGAGGCGGAACATGCACCACTGCAAGATCAGATCCACCGGAAGAAGTGATACATAGGGCTAATTATCTGCATGAAAATGGGTATCAAGAGTATGATTTGATGACTAATAACTGTGAAGATTTTGCACTTTACTGTAAGACTGGGCTATGGAGCAGTAATAAAAATTACCAAGGGAGGAGCAGTCAAGCGAATATGGTAGGTTCGACTTACGTACAGGATGGAACTGATCAAGCGCTTATGCAGTTTTTATTAACGGCTATTCAACAATCTTTTTCCAAGAGTACTGAGACTAAAAATTTGGGCATGCAGTGTTTATTAACGGCTATTCCTATATATACTATTAGGCAAGACAAAAGTTTTGCAACATTAATTGCTAACTTTCGCAAGTTGGCAAAAATAGCCCCTAAGGTTTAGGTGTCGTTGCAAAATAAGTTCTGTAGCACTAATAACTTTCGCAAGTTGGCAAAAATAGCCCTTAAGGTTTAGGTGTCGTTGCAAAGTAAGTCCTGTAGCATTAATCGCTATCTATAGCAATTTGGCAAAAATAGTCCCTAAGGTTTAAGTTTCCTTGCAAAGTAAGTCATTTGTAGCCACGAAAATAGTCCCTAAGGTACAAAAGCAATCCCGCTGCATCGCGCGGGTTTTCACACTCGTTTTATATACTAAAGATCAGGAATGAGTTTTTACACAAACAGTGTAACACAATTTGCTGTCTATTCCACACTGGTTATTTTCTTATATTGGGACACATGTCTTAACATGAATGGGTGTTCAAATAAATACATCTTTGTAAAGGTATTCATGTCTCTACATGAATGGATATCGCAATAAATACATCTGAGAAACCATTGTTGTCTTAAACTCCCTTATATTACACGTATTAGAGCTCTAGGTGCCAAAACGAGGGGTACCTTCGTCGTCGTGCCACCTCAGCGCCACATCAGCATCCCATTTTTCCACAACTAACCACAACAAACCCCCTTCTCACTCATAACAAACCTCAACCTCTTCATTTGGGGCCCACAACTACCACTTTATTTTTTTTATTCAATTTTCATTTCCAAATAAATTAAATAAATTCATTTCATTCAAATTAAAAATACAATACATAACTTAATAAAAAACGTACGAAACATAAAATAAATATACGAAAAAAAAAAAAAACATACGCAAGAAATACATGAAATTATAACGAAACTAATTATCCGGATGTTGTTGAAATTGTGCCCATTGAAGTTGTTGTCAAACATGCTCGATGAGACATCGTTGAAGCTTTGCGTGTTTGCGTTTATCATGTAGTTCTTTGGCTTTTTTTCTTTGCACTTGGCAACGTTCAATCCATGTCTGCTGTAAATTTGGTGTTGGAGAAATATACGTTTCACAATATCGATATCGCAAAGTTTTCATCTTTCAAAATCATGTTATGCATTATGATGCGCGTACATGATTCTCCGTAACTTGCCAATAGTAAATGCAGCGCGCCGGTTGGGCAATGATATGCCAACGTCCTGGAGGACACCAAAAGCTCTTCGATGTCTTTTCGAGCACTTTCTTGTTTCGCTTTGAATGCGTCATTTTTTGATTAGTTGCAACGTAAATGACTTGACGAAAGATGCCCACTCCGGGTAGATTCCGTCGACTAGATAATACCCTTGGTTAAATTTACACCCATAAACTTCAAACTCAACCTCGGGCGATGTCATCAGCGGTCGTCCAAAAAGCATGCCAAATCCATTAAATCGTATGAAGCAACGACTTCAAGCATTATAGTGGGATATTTTTTATCACCTCTATGAAATTGGCCTTGCCATTCTTTCGAGCAGTTTTCCATTCCCGGTGCATACAATCGATGCTCCCAACATTCCGGAAGCCCATGAACAGTGTTATGTGCATAGTATAAGTTACTGAATGTCATCCTCATCCGGTTTTCTTAAAACTCCTTAATAAATAGTTGGATTATGCACATAAGAAAAAATCTAGGCAATCGCGTGCACAATGTTCACCTATTTGTAAATACTCATCTAATGCATCAGCTAATATCCCGTAAGCCAATTGGCGTAGGGAACATGTGCATTTCATAATCACACTAAAACTCATTACACCCCTACCATCGGGTCGCACTCTAAAGAAATCAAAATGCTTAGGAAGAGGATGATGAGTTTCAATATATGTTTCAATACCTTGTACTATTTGTAGAAATAGATGACGGCTCATACGAAATCGACGTCTAAAATTAGCGTCCGTATATTTTGGGTTGTCGCCAAAATAGTCAGCAAGAAGACGTGCAAAGCAATTTCACGCTCACGAGGGACATATTGACGACGCTTTGAAGGACCGGTGCTTGTTCTCGCAACGTTTGCTCCCCTCGAACTCTTTAATAAACATTTCTAAGTCCGTTAACTCTTCAAGGTCAAGATCGCGAATAAGATGATTCACTATCGTAACTCATGTTTCAAAGAAGTTTGAATGGTTTAATTTATAGAGTGAGTGGTGGGTTTTTTTTTTTTTTTTTTTTTTAAATTTATATTTGTTAAACAACGGATACAAATTAAATCTCAAACGCTTTCTCGCCTTTTGTCGAAATCCACCTTCGTCATCCTCACGATTTCATCTTCAACGGCGAGGCACGGCGAGCCACCCGTGTGGTGGCGGGCCGCGCGAACCGCCATGTCATCTGGCGAGGCACAAAAACCCACACCGGTGCTCTTAGCTTGCATTAAATGATGCCTAGAATAGTTTCCTTAAATTACGAATGAATTGTTCTTCTCTCAGTAATCTTCACAGATCAAAGTCTGAAGCTAGATACTTCTATTTCACCTACTGTTCATCTTTGACATATCAGGAGTCTGTATAATCAACAAAAAAAATAAATAATAAATAAGAACAGACTCTACATAAGCAAGTTCTGCATAGGTTGGATGTTTATTTTTATGTTTTTATGTACATGTGTATAACATGCACTCAATCATACATATATTGGTTTTAGTTTCGTGCCATTTTCTGCAACTTTACTTCATCCTGTCTGCACCTTTACATTATTCTGATATATATATATAGGGTAAAGTTAAAATAAAAAGACAAATATCCGTAAAAAGAATAAAAATATATATTTTTTTTTAAAATTCTCCAAAAATTCCAAAAAAATTCCAAAAGATCGGGTATTTTGGTGCATAAAACTTTTGTGAAAACTTTTTTTATAATTTTGACTTTTGATATGTTTTTTTTTAATGGACAAAAAACGAATTTTGATGCACACAATTTTCAACTTGTTTTAGTTAGATGCGCAGTGTTATTTTGATGAAAAAAGTCAAAAGAAGTTGGGTCAAAACCAATTTTGATGCACAAAAAACGATTTAATGCTTAAACGTATTTTTCATAATTTTTTTTAGGAAAAATATCCACTTTAGAAAAAGTTTTTCACAACTTTTCATGCACCATAATACCCGATCTTGTGGATTTTTTGGGAATTTTCGAGAACTTTTTGAAAAAATCTTTTAGCTTTTTACTATTTGTCTTTTATTTGATCTTTATCATATATATATATATATATTCTTTATTACTATGCAGTGGTACAGGAAATCATCTTGAGTTACAACAAAAAGAACTAAAAGGTATAGCATGCAACATCACTTCCCTTAATTCATATCAATATATCCCTTTCTACACTTTATTACCTACCTATGGTCTATCTACTTACTAATATTCTGTTTGGAACTAATTAAAATGATGCTATGCTATATTGTATATATAGATACCGTTTGCTTAAATTCTTTTGTGCACTATTACTGTTAAAACTCTTTAGATTACTCTTAAAATTCATAAATATGAAAGATAATAAAAGATAATGCATCTAACACTTAACGCCGTAAAAAATTACCTCAATGGCCAAAATGTTAATGGCCGAGTTTATGTTCAACCGACAAATTGTATTGTTGATGAGCAACACTATCCATCTGTTGGACCAAATATATATAATGCAAATGCAAGAGACATTCCATAAACGACAACTTTTTTTTCGCCGAAAAAAGTAACAGCAGAATATGATTCCAAATTATCTGCGAATCTACAAAGAAAAAAAGGCAGTGTAACACAAGATGTGTTAATAAATGAAACATCAAAAAGAAAAGTTGATGCATTTCGTACAGCTACACATGGAGATATAACAAAAGACGTAGAGGTAATCTCAGTTATTACTTCTTGCAGTTTTGTTAACTTAATTACGGCACCAGTAACATTCTTTTTATTAATGCAGGTTCATTCAAAAGTGATTATGTCTGCAACAAAGATGACTCTTCATACAATGTTACAAATAAGTGTCATATGTCTCCAATATTTGGGAAGCATGCATGTGATGCAACTGGACGGATTTGTAACTATTGTTACAATGATCCACCCGTGACATCTTATAACAACCATGGTAAATATTTGTTTACCATTCCGGTATAACCATAACAGGAATGATCAAAGTTTTATAGGAAAGAAAGGAAAACAAAATATGAGACAAATTAAATGTTGCATTAAATGCAGGTGTTGATGTAGATAATTTGCATACCTTGATTAGTCCTCAGTACTTTGGAAATAAATGTGTCATTAATGATAAAACCCTAGCAAAAGAAAATACCAGTGTGGATGAAACCAGCAGTTTCCTCTTGCAGCAGCCAATTGTCCCAGCACAATTTACAAAGGCAAAAAACATAACAAATAAAGGTAATATCACTTATTGGTTATTACACTTATGGTAACTCAGTTATGGAATGCCTATTTTTTTTTTATATAAATGCAGGTTTATTCGAAACTAATTAGGCATATAATGAATATGCTTATTTGCACAATCTTAAAGGTCATTCTGACGTGTGTCAAACTTCTAGAATAGATACATGTAATACGAATGGATGCCTTTAAAACTAATGCTACATTGATTCATACCCACCAATTTTTAACACCAATGATGGTAGGGATTCTTTCTAACATTAAAAAATAGGCATAATAAGGTTTACTAAAATAATTGTTATAAAAAAAAAAAAAAAAAAAAAAAAAACATATTAAATGTTGCATTAACTGCAGGTATTCGTGCAACCGTGTACATACCTCTTTTGTTCCTACACATGTTCTAAATGATTCTACAACAAATGGTAAAGCTCTGTCACATGCTCATCAATCTTTTGACATTAAGGGAAAAAGTATACTTACAGAATGGCAGACTGCAAATGAAAGTCAATGCGAATTAGGAAGTTCTATTATTATCAATGGTAAGTTATCTTTTGGTTTACGTTTTACAAAATACTATAATATACAGCTTAATTTTAGCGTGTAATCTTTTACAAATTTGGTTATTACATTATTACCAACTAACATTTAAAATGGATAAATAACACACGAACCAGATAACAGAAACGGAAAAATTTGCTCCCATGATCACGTGAATACTAGCGATGCCAATGTCAGGAAAAGAAAAAAAACAGAACCTACATTAAATGTTTCAGCAGATAATATATCATCGCGTCCTAAAAGGAATTATGCATATAAATGTAATAACAATAATGCAACAACATCTAAAGGTAAACTTTTCACATGTACTATTTTGGTTATTACATTATTAGAGCACTTGCAATGGTAACGTGGACATGGAGGTCAAAGGTTAACATTTGCGTGTTATGCATGTTAACCATACCGCGTATGGTGTTAACGGGGTGTTAACACTCCCATCACCATAACGCATGTTAAAGCCTCTATTTTTTTTTTCATTTCTGCCCCTAAATGAGGGGTTGTTTTTGTAAATTGTTTGTGAGTTAAGGTTTAACATTGGGAATGTTATGATAAGGGGTGTTTTTTGTTGAGTTAAGGTGAAATGTTAAAGATGATGTGGCGCTGACGTGACATCGTGTTAAGGTTTAACCTAGGTCATTATACCTAAGGCTCTTAACGACTAACATTTAAAATGGATAAATAACAGGAGAACTAGATAACAGAAACGGAAAAATTTTCTCCCATGATCACGTGAATACTAGTGATACCAATGTCAGGAAAAGAAAAAAAAGAGAACCTACATTAAATGTTACAGCAGATGATACATCATCGCGTCCTAAAAGGAATTATGCATATAGATGTAATAACAATAATGCAACAACTGTTGTATTATATTCGAACAACAACATCTAAAGGTAAACTTTTCACATGTACTATTTTGGTTATTACATTATTACCGACTAACATTTAAAATGGATAAATAACAGGTGAACCAGATAACAGAAACGGAAAAATTTACTCCCATGATCACGTGAATACTAACGATACCATTGTCAAGAAAAGAAAAAAAACAGAACCTACATTAAATGTTTCACCAGATGATACATCATCACGTCCTAAAAGGAATTATGCATATAGATGTAATAAAAATAATGCAACAACATCTAGAGGTAAACTTTTCACATGTACTATTTTGTAGTAATAAAAGCTTTTCCTACAAATAATTTTAACATGTTGTAATTCTTTGTCAATTTAACGGCCAACAAAAGAAAGGCCACAAGAAGTGATGTGTTAAATGGCCAACCAGTATTAAAATCGAGAAGGCATTGTCCCATCAGACCTTATATTGAAGGTAGTAATGATTGTTTATAAGAATGTCTATCTATATTTTACATATTTTTAAATTATTAAACACAAAATATTAATCCTTTAGTAATTTTGGCAACACAGATGTATCTGACTTATATAGTAATTTGGGAGACTGTGACCAGAGATGTGAATATTGTGATGCGGCATTTTGGTATGGAGAAAGATTTAAAGGGAATTCTTCACACTCCAAAGTCGCATACGATCGATGTTGTGGAGGAGGACAAGTATATCTTCCAAAAGAGTTAGAACCTCCACAATATTTGAAACAGTTATTAAAGGATAAGCACTTCTTGGATAACATACGTGCGTATAACCAGATGTTTAGCATGATGCCTTTCGGTGCACAAATAGATGAATCAATAAACGATGGAAGAGGACCATACGTGTTCAAGATTTCAGGGCAAATATACCATTGGATAAGGACATTATTGCCCAGCAATAAGGATGACCCTAGATTTTTACAGCTTTATATCTATGATACAGATAATGAAGTCGCAAATAGAATGAAACCATTTGGTGGTGAAACTCAGAGCAGTTTAAAACCTGAAATTGTTCAAAGGTTGATAGAAATCGTAGATGATCACAATAAGTTGGTTCAAATATTCAGAATAGCCCGAGATAAATGCAACAAAGGAAACATACCTGATTTAAAAATCCAACTTTACAACGTTGTTGGTGCAAAACAGTATGCCCTTCCTTCTAGTGGCACTCTTGGAGCAATAGTATTTGAAAACGGTTTGAATACCAAAACCGACTACGACATCATCATAGAATATAGAGACAAACACTCTAAGAGAATCAAGCTTCATAGCTCATACATGTCTCTTTATTTTCCTCTTCTCTTTGTATACGGCCAACCAGGCTACAATACAAAAATGACGCTGGCAGGTGTTAACGCACACAGGAAAAGGAAAAAACTATCTATGAATGAGTACTACATGTACCAGTTACATGAGCGGTTTGACGAGTACGGGCATATATTCAGAAGTGGCCGCTTATTCCAACAGTATGTTGTGTCAGTATAATGTATCCTGGAGCAAGACAGGCTTGATTTCATATGATCTAAGCAAATTAACATAAGAATCGAGTGTTTAGCAGGAATATGTGATGCAATATCAAAAGGAGACCACTTCGATGCTGAGATAGGGAAAAAGATTATTCTTCCATCAAGCTTCACATGTGGACCATGATACATGTATAGTCACTATCTCGATGCCCTTTCCATATGCCTTGTTCTTGGAAACCCACAATTTTTCATTATATTTACATGCAATATTAACTGGCCCGAGATAAAAAGGCACATGAAAAAATATCCAGGACTTACTCCCTCACATAGAGCTAATGTAATAGATCGCGTGTTCGAGCAAAAGGTTGAAGATTTTTTAGAAATATTGAAAGAAAAAAACATATTTGGCCGTTGTACTGGAGGTATAGTATCAATTTACATTTTTTTACACACACAGATTCATACATTCGTATATCATTGCTAAAATTTTTAAAATTCTTTTTTTTTTCCTGTTCTTTACGCCATTGAATTTCAGAAACGTGGCCTTCCGCACTGCCACACACTGTTATGGATAGATTCTAAAGACAGGATAAAATCTTCGGAAGAAGTAGATAGGTTCATTTCAGCAGAGTTACCTTATAAGGCGTTGGATCCTGACGGTTACAGAGTTGTTGTAGACCTCATGATGCATGGGCCATGCGAAAACGCTAAACTGTCTGCTCCATGTATGGAAGATGGTAGCTGCACCAAAAATTTCCCAACAAAATATAATCAAACCACTTACTTTGATAAAGATGGTCACATACATTATAGGAGAAGAAACACATCAAGTTATGTACCAAAAGGTGAGTTCAAATTAGATAATACCTAAGTAGTCCCTTATAATCATCTGCTTTGTCTCATGTTTCATGCCCACATAAATGTTGAGTATTGTGGATGGAGCATGCTAATAAAGTATCTTTTCAAATATATCTCTAAAGGCACAGATCGTATTGCAGCCTGAATTACACGGCCAATCGGTGATCCAGGAACAACATCATCTGCACCTAAAATATAGATCGATGAAATAAAAAATTTCGTTGACAGTCGTTTTATCTGTCCGCATGAAGCTTGCTGGAGAATACTCAAATTTCCCATCCATCATAGAGAACCGGCAGTACAAATTCTGGCTGTACACCTGCAAGATATGCAAACAGTTACTTTTCGTGACAAAGAGTCTTTTGGAAATGTCATAGCAGATGAAGGGAGAAAACTAACAACACTGACAGAATGGTTTACATACAACCAGTTGCATGACGACGGCAAGCATCTAACATATTTAGATTTTCCTTCTGAATATGTTTGGTACGAAAATTCAAAAACATGGAGGTGTAGACCACATAAAAACAAATATTCAATCGGTCGTCTCACGTATGTACATCCAGCTGCAGGTGAACTGTTTTATTTCCGAATGTTGCTGCCACACCAAAGAGGCTGCAAATCATTTGTCGATGTTCGCACTGTGAGTAATCAAGTTTTCCAAACCTATCGTGCAACATGTCAAGCCTTAGGCCTGCTAGAAGACGACAAAGAATGGGACATAGCACTGCAAGAAGCATCATTATCAGCATCTGCTTCAGAAATTCGCACATTGTTTGCTCATATTCTAATCTATTGCGAAGTTGCAGATCCAATACAGTTATGGGAAAAACACTGAGCAGCATGGCAGATGATATACCAAGAAAAGTTGCACAAATGTCTCATGTTAGAAACCTATACATTAACGAACCGGAGGTAAAAGAATACATTTTGTATGAAATAGAATTGATACTCAACAGGTGCTCAAAATCAGTGCAATACAATGGTTTCTCATTGCCTCCACAACATTTGCTCGATGATCTTGAAAATAGGCTCTTGATGGAAGAAAAAAATTACAACCGTGCAGAACTAAAAGAAGAAATTGGTATTTCTGTGCGCAAACTGAACGAAGAACAGAAACGGATTTACGATCTCATTCTTTCTGCATCAAACAACAAACAACAAGAATTGGTATTTGTTTATGGACATGGTGGAACACGGAAAACGTTTTTATGAAAGCAATAATTAATACCTTACGTTCAGATGGGAAAATTGTCCTTGTTGTTGCATCTTCTCGTATCACATCTTTCTTACTACAATCTGGAAGAACAACAACTCATTCAAGATTTAAATTGCCTCTAGAATTATCTGATGAATCAATCTGCAACATAAAAAAAACACAATGATGGCGAATCTCCTAGCTGAAACTGAATTAATAGTATGGGATGAGGCACCAATGAACGACCGTCGGTGTTTTGAAGCACTATAAAGAACACTTAAAGATATACTCGATAATTCGGACAAATATTTGGCGGCAAAACAATTATGTTAGGTGGTGACTTTAGGCAAACACTTCCTGTTAAAAAAAGGTCCAAGAACAGAAATTATCAGTTCATCAATAGCTCAATCATACCTGTGGCCACACTTCAAAGTATTCAAGCTTAAACAGAACATGAGGCAGCTACAAAATAACCTGAACAAAAACCAGAAAAAAACAGTTCATCAGTTCTCTTCATGGATGCTGGATATAGGTGATGGTAAAATTGGAGAACCTGATGAAACAGATCCACAGGATGCTGCATGGGTCACAATTCCTACTAAATATCTAATCCCAAATAATGAAGATGAAATAGAAACACTGATTGATTTCATCTACGACAAAGAAACATTAAAAAAACCAACAGCGCATCTGTTACAAGAAAAAGCGATTGTCTGTCCCAAAAACGAAACCGCTGATACTATAAATGAAAGGGTAGTATCACTAGTCAAGGGAGACACTACAACATACATAAGTACCGATGAAGCAATCCCAGTTGGAAAAGATGGTGCTGCAACTGAAATGCTATATCCACCAAAGTACCTAAATACTTTCAAGTTTCCAGGTTTACCGCCAAATACTCTTCAGTTAAAAATTGGAGCTCCAATCAAGCTACTGCGAAACGTGAACCTAGGCGGAGGACTCTACAATGGAACAAGAATGATAGTAAAAAATGTCATGTCAAAACTTATCAAAGCAGAAATAATTACGGGCACAAGAATTGGAGAAAAAATATACATTCCAAGAATCCCTTTGACCCACAAAGATCCAAATTACCCCTTCAATTTCAAAAGGAAACAGTTCCCGGTTAAGCTTTGCTATGCTATGACGATCAACAAGAGCCAGGGACAATCCCTCAACAAAATCGGCATCTACCTTCCACAGCCAATTTTTGGTCATGGGCAGCTATATGTTGCTTTATCACGTGCTACATCACCTTACGGTTTAAAAATCCTTATGACACCTCACCCTGAACACCCACCAAATACAACCATAAATATAGTTTCTAAAGATTTTTTGAACAAAATTTCCCTCACAAAAGGTTTAGAATCACCACTTACGTATACAAAAATTAATTTACCCATTCTTCATACTAATAACGCATATTACTCTGACATTACATATTAACAACTATCATTAACAATTGTTTACCTTTAAGTGATAGAATTTAATTTACACTACATTTTATGTATTTTCTTATAACATAAAATCTGAAATCTCTCTTATCTTACCGTCTACAGGATGACTGAAGCACATATCAAAGATCTAAAGCCAACAAATAGGAACAAGATACTAGAAGCAAAAATGTATCGAGCATGGATTCATCGAGACCCACTAGACACATCAGATAAATGTTTCTGAACAATCTTATTGGATAAACAAGTATTTTATACATATTATAATATAAATAAAGGTGCATACAAATAAGTATCAACTAATAGTATTATATGAACAGGGTGATGCTATACAAGCAAACATGGAAGCCAGTGAAATTCAACACTTTACCCCAATTCTGATGCCTGGAAAAACATATTGCATTTCAGGGTTTACATGTATTCCAACAGAAAACTGGCAGAAAACATTGCAGAACAAGACATCACTTTCATTTACAAGATTCACAAAGTTCGACGAGATCGAAGATAATGGATTTCCAAACCATTATTTTGACTTCATTTCTTACAACCAACTACCTCGCAGAGTCGTTGATCCAAAAGACAAAACCAAGAAACCACATCCAGTCCTAACATGTAATACTCAATATAATTTTTATTTCAGTCGTGTGTAAATTGACTTATGAAAAACTTTTTATTATCTTTTAGACAGACTATATAGGATGCTACATAAGATCCAGTGACAAAGAAAAAATCGGGAACCCAAATAAAAACCAGGTCATTCATCGCAAAATCGAAATCCAGAACCTAAAGTAAGTCTACCAATAGAATCTTTCATTAATCCTACACACTAAATATCTAACATCACACTACAAAATTTTTGACATACACTCACTAATACTTTTCCTCACTAAAATTTTTAAAAATCACAAAAAATAAAAAATAAACAAAAAATATATAAAAGTAAAAATTTGACATATACTTACTAAAACTTTTCCCCACTAAACAATTGTTAAAAGTCACCAAAACATAAAAAAGTAAAAAAAAAATATATATATATATATAAACGTAAAACTTTTCCCCATCTCCTTTTATCACAAAAGTTAGGAAAAAAAATAAAAAATAAAAGTTCCCCAAAACACTTTTCCCCATCTCCTTTTACCACTTTTCCAGTTTCCCCATCTCCACCACCGTAATCGGTTCATAAATTAACAATGAAAAAATGCTCCACCACCGTCGTCATCCTCCACCACCGTAACAGAAGACTGCAATTAACTCCGCACTGTCGTCATCCTCCACCACTGAAACCCTAACTCCGCACCGTCGTCATCCTCCACCACTTCTGTCTCTATCGCCGATCGAAACCCTAACTCAGGTATAATACAATGTATGTTTTGTATTTAGAAGTGTTTTGATAGCAGAGACTTCGTGTTGATTTGTAGTGCTGATTGATGTTTAGAAGGTGTGCTGATTTGTTGATAGCTATCAAAACACTTCATACATGTTGATGTTTAGTTTATGTTGATAGGTGATTGATGTTTAGAAGGTGTGCTGAGTCGATTTGATGTTTAGGATCGAATGTTGTATGGTTTGCGAAAAAGTATTAGTATGTCGTGTGTCGATTTGTAGGAATTAGCTGATTGATGTTTAGAAGGTGTGCCGAGTTGATTTGATGTTTTGTAATGGTATTGCGGTATACATGTAGGAATGAATCTCAACTCGTAACTTGTTTGGCGGAGTTTTATTAGTCTGCATTTTGTTTACTGTAATGATATACTACTTTACTGCATAGGAGCTATTCTGTGTGCAACAAGGACATGTTAGAAATCGCCTAAAGTAATATTAGACAAGTATTTGCCATTTTAGGTAGTTTGTGATAGAGAAGGAAAGTAATAGTTTGGAACTGTTTGTGTTTAGCTGCGAGTATTGATTCAGGATGTCGCCTAATTCACCTAGTTTCTAAAGCCTAGCTAATTTAACGAGCTTGTGTTGTCTCGTATGTGAAAATCCATTAGCATAGGCATAGTCCTCTGATTCACTTTATGCAAGAACTTGAGTCAGGAATCTGATGTATATAGCCCGTAAGTAATGGCCCGACTGCAGCACCAATATACCCTGTTCCACTGGCTAATGAAACAAGAAAGGTTGAGCTAAGTATATGATTGAATTGATGGCAAAAAATCATCCATAAGTTGAATAGTTTGATAGGTGATATTTAGGTATGACTTAATGAAAAAACAAAATTCTTGCAAATAGACATGAATTGAAGGTGTGTATGTAACTTATACATGAAGCATTGTTTTAGTTGTTTGAATTCTAAATCAGTTCAACTGTCTCAATTTGTTTCAAATTCATGCGTTTTTTGATCAATTTATGCTTCGACAACCTAAAAGTAAATGGTTGTTGTTGCGTTTCAAAATCTATTGTTTTATGGAAGAGATCAGTTAAGATTGCCTTGTCTACAAAGTAAAACTTAGGGTTCATGAAAGGTATAGTTCCTATATATGCGGATAATTGATATGCACCTCTAGGGGTCACTTAAGAATCGTTAAAGGATTAACAACTAGCTTGGACAATCAAGAGATAAGATAAGATTAGTCGAACGTTTAGTTGGTTATTGAGTGTGTGTGGAAAGACACACGTGCCAACACCAACTCACATAACACTTCCTAACAATAATCTTGCTTTAGCCGAAGAGTGGGATTTGTGTAATAATTTTGTTATTACTTGGTTGATGAGCTCAGTTTATGAGCCTATTGTTAAAGTCTATAATGTTTGTTGGTACTGCCCATGCTATCTGGACTCGGTTAGAAACAAGATTTGCTCTTAGTAATGACTCATAGGTACGCAGTCTAATTGGGTATGTGAGTGGACTATCAACCTAGAGGTAGTGGGTTCGAGTCTCGTTGGAGACATGTGAGATACATGGTGTAGGTTGTATCTATTGGAAATCATGGGCGATGTTATGATGGTGTTCTTTTTTGTGTATTACAACTTACTAACTAGTCTTGGATTTGGTACCATCATTTATAATGAGTTAATCTCTTTTTCAAGGAAGTGTCAGCCTAGAATCACAATTATTATCTAATTACTATAATATTTGAATATTGATAATTTATAGATGAGGTATGTCAGACCACTCAGCTTATACCGGGACTTGCTAAAGCTGGACTCTCTGAAACAAGGGCGATTGCTTGGTCTAAGTGTTGGGGCCGACTCCATTTGGGATGAATGTGTTGGTGTGGCTGTTTCAAATCCTTCCAGTAACCGTGCAGAACCTTATCGGTATGAACTAGTTGCAACTGAACATTTTATCTTATCAATACGTTATACGATATTATATTTTTACCTTTTCTTGTTATTAACAATCTAAGAGTAAATTTCAACTCCTTTTATGATACAATCCATATTGGTAGCTGAAATAGTGAATTGCAACCACAAGTTTTGGATTATTAAAACTAAGTAAAGAAATTGTAACATACTCGATCAATAGCGATAAATACACATGATGGCAAATGAGATTATCAGAAGGTTAGTGTCAAATGTTTTCTATTGATATGTTTTGGATGTCAATTTTTTCCCTTTTAACAATGATTAGTGGCGAATAAAGGTCGTTCAAAAAATCGGTGGCAAGTTTCCTTTTCTATCATACTGTACGATTTAATGTTTTATACGATTGCCACATGTTGTCATTGACGGTTTTATATGATGCAGCGTTTATGAGATGACAGAAAGCAATATCAGTGGGATGGCTTATGATTTTCAAGATCTGGTTAGGTTGCCAATTTCTACTTTTCAAGATGCAGTTGCTCAAATTCCTATCATTTGATTATATATTTTTATAAATTATAAATTCTCATTTACAAAACACTCTGTGTTGGGCATTATTGTTGGACTCCCAGATGACAGGCGAGATGTAAGTTCTCATTTCATAATTTAACAGTAACTTCATTTTCTTCTATTTACTTGGTGATTATAATCTTATTATATATTAATCCTTTTATAATCCTTTTAGGTTCCCAATGTAAAAGTATTTGTCAATAGCCTTTCTAAGACGGGGAAACTTGAATCGGTTCCATATACCTATAGGGATGAAGAAGACTTGTATTCAGAGGTGTGCAGTTTGCTGTCTATGTAGATTTGCTCTAGCGCACTTTTGAATTGTATCACAAATAAAATATTAAAATTAATATGAGAGTAGTAACTACTCTTGCCAGTTGTAAATATGTCCAGCTTGTGGCTGATGTGCTTAATTTGGTGACAGCGTATCCGATCCATGAAGGATATATTCTATTTCAACCCAATAGCAGCAAAGAAACTAAGTGATAAAAAAATTGCTGCAGCTGGAATGCTTCAGGTATTTGTTCAGCCTTATAAGTCTAGATTAAAAACAAAAAAAAAATAGATTAAAAACCGAAGTTTTACGTCTAGCATTGTAGATACACCTCTTAGAAGGAGCAGAAGGGTAATGATACCATAAAGTGATTCAATAGGAAAGCCAAAAATATCTCGCTGAGTTTTACTGTTTTTGTGATTGTGTGATTGGTGCAGACATTGAAGGGACTCAAGAGAGAGGATGTTCACCTACTTAGGAAATTTGGAATTCAGTTTAAGGGGGGCTTTGAAAATGCAGAACCTGCTGGGAATACAAACTCCTGTCAAAGACGATGACTAGAGGTAAATATTTCAGTCCATGTTTCTTCTTGTTCTTCCACGTTTCTTCTTACTATTTCAGTCCATGTTACAGTTCTATGGGTCAGTTTAGGTTTAGGTTGCCAGCCACACTTCCCAACAACTTTATGCCTAAACCAACCTTATCGGATTGTTAATGTACAAGTGTTGGCATGAGAGCAGACATGGTTACGGCAGTTGTTAAAACACAGAAATTCATAGATTCTACTGGATCTGAGTTCTTAATGTATCAATTATATAAAAGTAAAAAGCTTTACTGCAAAATGAAATGTATAACAAGCTACAAGTATTAGAGACATACCTTCTCTTTTTTCTCAGCTTCCTTCTGCGCCTGCAGCTCAGCCTGCGTGCGGGCCTCATTTGCATTCACGTTTTCTTCCAACTGATGTTGTTTTTTCTCAGTAGGCTCAGCATGTCCTTCGTTTTTCATTATCTGTTCATTATCCCCTGGTACTTTCTCCTTGAATTCATCATCTGGAATGGTAACCGAATCACTAGCCTTGCCATGTTGATGATTCTTCAAATTCATTAATTGCACATATGCTCCCTGTCGTTTTTTGTTTGCAGCTTTCAATTGGGTTCGTAGTCCTCTTTCCTTTTCAAGTTCTACCTCATATTAAGTGATTTGGCGGCCACTTCAGCTTTTTAAACCCCATCTTTTAAGGACTTCAATTCCTTTTTTAAGCGCTGTAATAATAGAAAGAAATTGATTAACTTTAAATTCTTTATCAGGGAAGCATTATCCTTGCGAGCTACAAAAATTAATCGATCTATGTAGCCTTAGAAGTTACAAAATGAACTTATGCCAACCAACATCCATCATCAGTTTAAATGGGTCAGTTTGAAAGGGTTAGTTTAGCATAAACAATTAGTACGGGTCAGTTTATAAACAATTACAGGTTTATACTAAAAGTGACCCATATCAGGTCCAAGATAAGAACTTCACCCGAAATTAAGTTGCTTAATACTTTTCATAAGTAGCTGTAATGGGTCATAATTTCCATGCACAAACCTGTAATTGTTCTTTATGTCCTATTTGTTTGTTTTAATCGATATTAAGTTGCTTAATACTTTTCGTTTATACTTTCTGATGTAACAGTTTGAGGAGTAAGAAGAGGACAATTGCCAGATGAGTCATGTCACGCGCTAATCTGAAGATATTCATTTCCTGTAAATCGTAACCAGGCAACATATTTGTTTGTTCAAACATATGAGATTGTTCTATGTCTTGATATTGTAGTATTTCTATTTTAAATCCGATTACGATATAAGAAGTTTAGAAGTGTTATCGTTTGTTTTTATCTATTGTAAAACGATCTATATGCTGAGGAATGAGATTATTGTAAACTTGGTACCTATTTTGTTCCCCTGTGAAAATCAAGTCTGGAAATTATTTCTGGAAAATAATTCTGGAATTTTTTTTGTAAAACCACTGATCTATATGATTTGGAAAACCACTAATCTATATGTTGTTAGCTTTACTCACTGATCATTTTAGTCACTAAAAGCGAACCTTTGCTCACTGTTAGCTGTTAAAAAAAGTGGCTAAAACATTTTAAATAGGCTTTGGTGTAAAAGAAATTGACACCCTTTGCCTACTAAAACAGAATAGTCACTAAAAATTTGACCCTTTTGCTTACTAAATATAATGTAATATAGTGTAAGGATAGACTTTTAGTGATGGCTTTAGTAGTGACTGTTTTCATTTTAGTGGGAGTAGATAAAATAGCTTTTAGTAACTCTTTTCTTATCTTTTGCTCACACTTGCTTTAGTGAGCAAATGTCCCAAATTTTGTAGTGTCACTATAATTCTTATAACTTTTTTGCTTAAAACAGCCGCAAATATCTTCAGTTAACACTGTGGGGTACCCTCGCTGAGACATTTAACAAGGATGCTATTGATGTATTAGAAAAACCGATCATAATAGCTGTAACATCCTGCAGAGTTTCAAGGTACTTAAACAACTTGCAGCTTTCAGCAACACCGACAACATATTACTATATAAAACCAAACATTCCAGAACTCGAGCAATATAAATCAGAGTAAGTTGCATATTATAATTGTTATCAATAAAAATTTGTATAACACCTTACATTTTAACAACCATGTATGTGTATAATAGGTACATAGCTCTGTTTAACCTAAACCCGCCCTTACAAGTTGTTAGGCAACCATTCCAAGACAAGGAAAAAGAAAAGTTGTGAAACAGGATCCCTCTTGCCATGCTTATGCAGCAGAGTCGACAAATTTATGCAGTAAGTGTCAATGAAAAACTACTATCTAACTTTAGTTATAAAAAGAGTTATTATATATACAACATAAATAATGAAATAACCTTAAAGCATTATTTATTACTTAAAAAAATAAATAAATAAACAACCAGGGAGTTCGATTTACTTGCAAAGGAACTATAACTAGGCTGAACACATCCCTCGAATGGTACTACAAATCCTTTAGTAGTTGTACTCTTAAGGTTAGAAACAACAAAGACATCTATGAATGCAGAGTTCACGGACCCGTTGTGTCTCCAACAAACAGGTAAACAATCTGCTAAACAAAAAAATTTACATAAATGAATTTATCTAACATAATCAATTCATGCAAGCAGATACAATTTTAAAGGATACATAACAGATGGTACATAAACAGTCATGATGGCATTCTTCACACCAGGAGCAGATGATATCGTTGGCATTGACTGCAACACATTACTTGCATCAATCGAAAATACTGACCCAAAAGAATTCCCAGAAAAACTAAAAGCAGTTGTTGGAAAAACACACATTTTCTAATTTCACTATAATACAACTGCCAAACAAGGACCACCAGACTTCATTCTCAACAGTATTCTGGACAAACCAAATGTCCAGCAAGAAATTGAAACAACATCCTCAGGTAAAAACTCAATTAGAACTCAAAAGTAGATTAAATTTAATATCTTAACACTTTACTATTTTTTTTAACATGAACAACAATACAGGAACTGCAACATGAAGCCATACAAAATGCAGAAACCACTGAACAATCAAAAAATTCAGAAACATCATCTTCAGGTAAAACATCCTATGTTACATCTTCAGGTAAAACATGAAGCCATACAAAATGCAGAAACCACTACCACTACTGTAAATATATGTATCATGTGACAATAATACTATCGCAGTAACTTTGGAAACTTAAAATGCTGTATGCGCATCTTTTGTCACATGCCTGCACCAACGGCGTCAGCATACGTTTTTTTGTTTCATCAATGCGACACAATCACCTATGGAAATAATGAATGCAAAAATATATATATGTATGCAATATCATGTACATAACAATGTATGCTACTAAATTATCACTAGCAATATGTTTGCAATCAAACCTGGTATCTTAAAAACTAAAAGTAATAAGTTTTTTTTGTCAAATCTAGAATGATAATAAAGATAATGGCAATTGACACTCTTCTTTTCATCTGAAAACCCGTACGCCATTCATTTAAACTACACAAATACACAAACCCTATATATCAAAACATCCTATGTTACACCATTCTTAAAATTCATAGCACTATGCGAAAGAACATAACCAACACAATAACATAATAATAAATATTTTCATTAATACCAACATGAACATCCAGACAATTCCAACTACACTGGAAACAACATACACCCAAAATACATACGATAAACACCAAACATAATCCTAAAAAAACTAAAACCAAACCTAATGTATTTACCCATGAAAATGACACAAACAATTACTACAATTCAAAAGATACCACCATACGATAAACCCTAAAATAAACAACCACCTTATTTAAATTTTCTGAGTTTTTTCATGATCCTCGATTTTTGAGCCCTACGTAAAGTAGCAGCATGACTCATCTGAATCAAACGACCAATTTCAGCAAAATCCACAAATTCCGCAACCTTCAACTCTGCCAACGCCTCATCCAGCATAAAATTACTTCCAAGCTTCTTCAGCTCAAGGATGATTGCATGTCTCTCATCAACCCTAGCTTGCACCTCCTCAATCATTTCATTATAACCGTTTTGATCACACCTTCACGCTTCCTTTTCCCGAGAAAAAATGGCATGTAGAATCTTATCAATTCGCCTGCTGCAAATTTGTTCCCCAATTTTTTGACACTTTGGAAATCTGGGAGCCATGTCGTTTCAATGAACGCAGTTTATTTTTGGTCTGATTTAATTGAAAACAACCCTAATAGAAACAATTGTGCTTTAAATTTAGGGCAGAAAACATTTTACTCATATAGGATTACTGTGTATGGGCAACTTGCCCGTTAACCCAAGAAGACAGTCCAAATATTCAACCCAAATAAATACACAAAAATTCTGCTTATACTTATAACTTCAAAACAATTATCCCTCATTTATTCCTTAAAAAATACATTAGTATATGATGACGTACCATCCGATCAGGTCGAAGGACTCCCCTTCGACCTCAGTTGAATTTGCATTACGAAGGCCCAAGTCTTTCTTCATAAGTCATTGTTGGCGTAAAACCATTCATCATTGACATGGTTACCAGTTGGGAATTCGCCAACTGAAGGCCTATGCCCTTCGGGGTCTTACCTTGAAGATACTAAGACAAAGGAGAACATTGACTTGGTCTTCCCCCACGTTCCCACTATCTCCTTAGCTTCCCCGCCAAGACAGAGAGAGTGGGGATGAAGCCCTAGCGGTTACCACAAATCATGGGACGCCCCCATGATCTCCAAAACGTGTGCTATCAATCTCCAAGCTTATTTCTCCATCTATAAATAGGTTGGACGAGTCATTTCAATGGTATGTTCACTCAACACAGTATTTCACGTACTCTACATTACTTATAACACATATCACATACTTACTCTTACGCCGGAGGTGGTTCGCAGGGCCCAACCCCTGCGCAATCACTTAACAAAGTGTCTACTATTTCTTATTGCAGATTGGATACAAGTTTGGCAGCATATCACCCCTCATACCCTTCGATCACCATCGAAGGCTGGTCGTCTGGTTATTGTACAATCGATGGCGCCATCCGTGGGACCCGCTACAATTTGTCTCATTATTCCAAACTTATAACCACCAATCGCGCTCACTACTTTTACGACATGAATCAAGGAAGATAAGATACTCCCCCTCCGGGTTTCTCGACCTTGACACCAATCCCAGTCAAGGATCCTAACAACCTTCCCAACATAACCGCGTCTACTTTCACCACACGATCTCACCCTAAAATAACTCCCGATGACCACGTTTCGATGTCAGCTAACCCCGAACCAGTAATCAGTCCTTCGTTCGTCGAAGCTAACATCGAAGCTCTAGAGTCCTTATTAAGGGCTCGAAGAAGGCAAGCTCAGAACATAGAAATGCGAAGGGAGTTGGAATACTCTAGCGATGAGTAGGGGTGTAACCGAGCCGAGCCAAGCCCGAGCTTGACAAGGCTCGAACTCGGCTCGAAAAAAAAATTAGGCTCAAGCTCGGCTCGATAGCTCGTCAAGTTTTTTCCATCTAGGCTTGAGCTCGGCTCGATTCAGTTTCGAGCAAAGCTCGAGCTTTGCTTGAAAAGCTCGAATATATGTATATCATGAATACATGATTACACATTTACGCCCCTATTCCAACTCCTGAACAAGTTGATTAAGGAGTTGAGACTTGAGACTCGAAAATAAGAACGAATACAATACAGTACCCACTGAAAACCATATAAAGAGGAAGTGATGGCCAAGAAGTGTGCACTGTGTAGATTGTAGAATACAAAACGTTACGTAGGAATAATTAGGGTTTGAAGGGTATATAGTTAGTTAATTTTTTATGGAGTAAGTCCTTATAATTAGGTTAATATTCAAATTAACCCTTATTTACATAAAGCTCGAAAAAGCTCGATAAAAGCTCGAGCCGAGCCATCAAAAGCTTGAGCTCGGCTCATTATATGTTTTGAGCCAATATATTGGGCTAAAGCTCGACTTGAGCTCGATAAAAGCTCGACTCGATCGAGCCAAGCTCGAGCTCGAGCTCGAGTGGCTTGATAAAAGCTCGGCTTGTTTACACCCCTAGCGATGAGTATGACGATGAAATAGAAGTAGAGACTAGGCCCTCGGCTCCTGGGGCTACACGCTCAGTGCTGAGGATAGGGTCTCCGAGAATTCGAAGGCCGAGTAGAAGATCGGTGGGTTTCGAAGATGTTCCGGAGAGGGCTTCGACGAGAAGAGAAGGAACGATGGAAGGTTCCAATGGGAGGAGTCACCGAAGGGAGACTACGGAGGTTAACTTGCCACCACTCTTGGCAGCCCATCTAGGGAGAAATGAAGCAGGGGTTCCGTTGCAGCCTTCTCACGCATCTGGCGTAGAAGGCAATCCATCTCAAATGAATGGGGGAGCAAATCTTCCTCCTCATGGTATGTACCCTCCTTTTCAGGCTCAATCTTATCCCCATGAGGTCTACCCTCCACCTAATGGGCAGACTAGTAACCCTAGATTTCCTCTACCATACGAAAACATGCCCTACGGGCAATCTATGGTATACCCTCCGTACCCTGTAGGAAGTCACCCACCTTTTATACCTACTGCTTACCCTTCTTATGTTAACCAAAATCACGCCGAGTACCTCCGAACCATAACCCATACAACACTATCCCCACTTACATGCCACCTACAAGCGCCTCTATTCGAAGCCTATGGGTTCTACAACACCTTTGTAAGTTGGATGAAGACTACCTCTACCACAGCGGGTTAAAATGCCCGCACGCATTGGTACTTATGATGGGAAGGGGACCGGATAATTTCTTACATATGTTCGAAGGGGCTATTAGAATGCGAAATGGGTTATCTTGGGTTGCTTGCCACATGTTCACATATACCTTGCAGATTCGCTCGTATATGGTGGAAAGGGACAAAAGTGGTAGCATAGTGAGTTTGGATGATCTCAAGGCCAAGTTTAGATCACACTTGACCGGCTATAAAATTTCACAAGGACTCAACAGTGGTACCCAACATCAGCGAGAGGGAAAGCGAGAGCACTATGGCTTTCGTTACTAGATACATGATGACACCTTGCAGATTTTGGGCTGCACGAAGACCGGTAGCATCTACGGTTTTGTGCATGCACTGCTGCTCATGTAAGTCTGGTGGAATTCCTATCCACTAACCTTCCCGCTACCTACAAAGGCTTAATGGAGAAGATGTACACATGGATCGAAGCCAAAGAAGTGTCCACTAATGGGGCTCTGATAGAAAGTAAAGAAAGTCACAGCAAGATCCCAAAGCACTCTTCGTGGGAAGGGTCAAAGAGACAGTTTCACACCCTACAACAAAAACATCAACCACGGACTCTTGGTAAATCTGTCTAAATCTCCAAGGGAAATACTTGCTACGGAAAGTACGCAAAGGCCTTGATCCTCCCCTCGTTTGGCAAGTAGAGGAAGAGCGGGGATACATCCAAATGCTGCTATTTCCACGGCGATTCTGGTAGCGACACCAACAATTGCGAGAGCTCAAGAAGCGAGATAGAAGAGGCCGTGAAGTCTGGACAATTGGGACATTTGGTGAAGGGTATAAAGAAAGGTAAAGAAAAGGTCTCCGACACACAGTTGGGGAAAGATACCATGCCTGTTGAAGCTCCAATCCTCATGGTTCACAGGGATGATTCCGGTTTAATGAGAAAAGTAGCAGAGAAAGGATTATGCGGGGTGGGGGATGTTACGTTCCCTTTGATCACTGGCAAGGTTCTCTAAAATGACCCTGTGTTCATCAAAGTCTTAATATCCAACAGGGAAGTAAATAGAGCCTACTTGGACTGCGGAAGCTTCTGCGAAGTCATCTATGAGCATTGCTTTCTAAAGCTCAAGCCTTCGATAAGGTCGAAGAGAGTAGGTTCGAAGATACCTTTGGTGGGATTCTGGGAGACATTCATGGCCTCACGGAGAAGTCCCTCGGAGGTTCACGATTGGAGAAGGAAAGCTAAAATGAGCGAAACCACGGTTTCGTGATTGTAAGGTCCGAATCTCCCTATAACCCGTTGATAGGGAGAAGCGCAATCTCGAAAAAATGGGTATCGTTGTCTCCACCATACATGCTGCGATCAAATTCCAAACCTCCTACGGTATTGGAACGGTTTTCTCTAGCTACAACGCGAAGAAGCCTACAGATGTAGGCAAATGGGTCAAGCAAAATCCTAAAGTGGTTCCGAAGGATATTCTCAGCTGCACTGATGCCGAAGAACGCATCATAATAAACGACCTACATCCTGATCAGACGGTGGTCATTGGAAAGCAACTCCATGCCACCTTTAAGGCAGAGCTGGAAAAGTTACTAAGGGCTAATGCGGATGTCTTCGCATGGACGTACTCTGACATGACGGGGGTCCCCAGAACCCTCATCATAGACGGAAAGCCTTTCGGCACCGAGCACAAGCTTAACGAGTTCAAGCACATTGAACCTATCAAGCAGAAGCGTCGAATCCTTGCACCCGAAAGGAATGCAGCAGCATGCAAAGAAGTGGATTAGCTCGTAGCAGCATGTATACTCAGGGAAGTGAAGTATCAAACCTGGGTAGCCAATCCAGTGATGGTTAAGAAGCACGATGGAGGGTGGCGAATGTGTGTAGATTTCACCGACATCAACAAGGCACGTCCAGAAGGGCTATCCCTACCGTAAATTTATTGGAAGGTGGAATCCTTATCGAGGTTTCATTGAAATGCTTTCTGGATGCTTACAAAGGTTACCATCAAATACAGATGGCAGAAGAGGATGAAGAGAAAACAACCTTTTTTACAGGTAAAGGCGTATATTGCTACAAGAAGATGCCCTTCGGTTTGAAGAATGCAGGTGCTACCTACCAAAGGCTAGTGGACAAAGCCTTCAGAAAGCAAATAGTTAGGAACCTCGAAGCATATGTAGACGACATGGTCATCAAAATCAGAACGGAGGAGGATATGCTCTCCGACATAAAGGAAACCTTCGATCAGCTTCGCGCCATCAACATGAAGTTAAACCCCAAAAAGTGATCTTTCGGCGTTGAGGAAGGGCAATTCTTGGGGCACCGGATCACAAAGAAAGGCATTAAAGCCAACCCTTCAAAGGTTAAGGCCATCACAGACTTGCGGGATCCTAAGTCCCTCAAGGATGTACAAAGTTTAAACGGAAAGTTAGCAGCCCTCAGCAGATTCCTATCGAAGGGTGCAGACACATCCTTGCCATTCTTCAAGACACTTAAAGGATGCACGGATAAAAAGACACGGATGCAGAAGCTGCCTTTCAAAATCTCAAGGAGTTCATGGCAATTCTACCTACACTTACCGCCCCAATCAAAGGCGAAGTGTTATTTATGTACATTGCAGCCTCCTTCGAAAGCATCAGTGCTGTTTTGCTGGTGGAAAAGGATAAGAAGAAAATCCCTATCTACTTTGTTAGCAGGGTCCTACAGGGAGCTGAGCTAAATTACCCAGAGTTAGAGACGTTAATCCTAGCTTTGGTTCATGCTGCGAGGCGCCTTCAAAAGTACTTCCAGGCTCGCCCATAACCGTGCTCCACCGAAAAGCCAATCAAATGAGATACTTCGAAGCCGAAATGGAAGGATAGCTAAATGGGCCATTGAGCTAGGAGAGCATGAAATTGAGTACAAGGGTAGGAACTCAGTCAAAGGGCAAAATCGGCATACTTAGCGTAAACACCTCGTAACCAAGCGGGACTACAAAGTTGCTGATAAGAAGCCTGCGAAGACGGTCAAAGGGTGGAAGCTTTACACCGATGGGGCCTCCAGCTCCAATGGATCAGGTGCAAGGTTGATGCTAGTTAACCCAGAAGGAAAGGAGTATACTTATGCACTCCGCTTCGAATTTGATGCCACTAATAATGAGTGAGTACGAAGCCTTGCTAGCGGTCTCCGATGGCTAAAGACATGGAGGTAGAAGAAGCTGCTATTTTTGTTGACTCACAACTGGTAGCCAACCAGATCAAGGGCTCCTACGAAGCAAGACAGCCTATCATTAAGAACTACCTGGACAAAGCCAAGGAGATGCTCGAAGGATTTACTTCCTACGACATAGAGCATGTTCAAAGAAACAAAAAAAAAAAAGGCAGATGCACTTAGCAATCTGGAATCAATGGCATTCGCTCACTTAACTAAGGAGGTTCTTGTCGAAGTGTTGGCAGAAAAGTCCATCGTCCGAAAGGAGGTGTCTGACGTAATACTGGAGGAAGAGTCAAATTTGATGACTCCGATAAGAGAGTACTTAATAAGTTGCATACTGCCGGAGGATTAGAAGCTAGCACGAAAGGTCCGCATCAAAGCACCACATTACAGGATCATGGGGAACTACTTGTACCGAAGGTCTTTCTTGTCTCCATGGATCCGTTGTGTAGGACCTAGGCAAGCCTCCAACATAATTCAAGAGGTGCACGAAGGGTCTTGCAGGCTACATGCAGGACCTCGATCCGTTGTTTCTAAGATCATGAGGATAGGGTACTATTGGCTTTTGATGCACAGGGACGCAATGGAAATTATCCAGAAGTGTGAAGCCTGTCAAATCTATTCAAGAGTGCCAAGGCTACCAAAACAAGATATGACCTCCGTGAAATCCGAATGGCCTTTCAGCCAATGGGGGATAGATATCGTAGGCCCTATACCGATCGCTCCAGGAGGGGTAAAGTTCTTGGTCGTATCCATCGATTACTTCACAAAATGGGTTGAAGCCAAACCCTTAGCATCAATCACAGGGAGGCATATGGAAAAGTTTGCGTGGGAGCACATCATTTGCCGGTTCGGAGTACCCCATATCATCATATCAGATAATGGGAAGCAGTTTGCGAAGAGTGTTTCTGTGTTTTGCGAGGCACGAACATAAGCGATTCTTCACCTCCGTTTACCACCCTTAAGGTAACTGACGGTGGAAGTTACTAATGAGGACATCATCCAAGTCATAGAACGAAGGCTTCTACATGACCATCATGGTTGGGTGGATGACTACCCAAGTACTCCGCCCAAGGAATGCACACAAAGTCAAGCCATGGGGAGACATCTTTTAGCTTGACATATGGCACAAAAGTCAGTCATCCCTTGAAGTAAGTGTCGAAACGAGCAGTCATGAACTTCAAAGTAAGACAACGAAGAAAGACTCGCAGCAACCGGACCTACTCGAAGAAAGAAGGAAATAGCCTCAATCGTGAGTCTATACATAAACAAAACATTGAAAAGTACTACAACAGCAGGGTTCGAATTTCGACATTCAAGCCAGGAGAATACGTCCTCCGACTCAACAGTGCAAGTAAAGCTAAATATCAGGGTAAACTAGGGCCTACATGGGAAGGGCCCTATGTCGTAACGGAAGCATATGGCAACGAAGCCTACAAGCTGGAAACCCTTGATGGAGACGCTATTGATAGGACTTGGAATGGCACTACTCTCCGTAAGTTTTATGTATGAAACTTACAATGTCTAAGGACATTTTTTAATTTGCTTTCAATCAATGTATTTGCATTCTTCTCACTTGGGGAAAGAAGCATTAATGGTAGGCGTCTAGTATTCATTTATTAAAATGATGTAATCCTCCCTACCCACTTAATGATATAACACATTTCCCTCAAATCTCTTGTTTCGTTCAATACAACAAAGATTTGTCCACCAAGTTGTTTTATAAGTTTCATTGTCGAAGGGATGTAAAAAGACTAACAATACGTCTTGCTCATATGCTTAACATCCATCTCAACTTCACATTAACTTTCCTACGTGGTCCTAAGGTATTCCGAGCCTTTTGCTACCCAACGGATTAAGATGAAGTGGGTTCGCAACCCTCTGTCAGCAATTAAATTATACGATTGCTATTTTCTTAGTGAAGAAATTACACACAATGAGGCTATGCATCTACCATACGCCTTAGGTTGTAAAATTTTTACGTGCAAATGAAACGTAAAGAGAAGAATCAAAATTAAGCAAAATAGGCCTTAGTGGCCATCATGTAGATATTCATTCATGACTAGTTTAACTAGTCCAACAGGCCATAGCCTTAACGATCAACAAGCAAATATTGTCTTAGGCCGTAGCCTTCACCACATACATAAAAGTAAATTGTTTCATCAGGCATCATGCCTGGAAAGAGACATAAAGGCATATTGTTTAAACAGGGTACATACCACACTGAAAGATCAAATAACTACCGCACGGTAGCCTTCATCATACCTTGGAATGTGTTGGATCTGCAGAACCTGGGGATGGGACCTTTGGAGATGGTGTCTTCTTGGAGGGGGAAGCAGGTTGAACCTTCCTTGGCTTCTTTGACAACAGGTCCACAATGGAGGCCGTTGGATCCTTCGTAGTCTTAGCAAGGAATATGAACTCTGATAAGGTTTTAAAATGTACCTTTTTGAGGGTCGTTTAAGCCCTTATTTGCTCACTTTTGTATCCGTTATTGCTTAATATCGTTCCTTTTCGCTTTTAGGTATCTTGAAGGCAAAATGTGGAATGACACTTATTCAGACGAAAAGGCGCGAATATCTGAAGAAAATGGCCAAAGTCAAGAATCGAGACACTCAGTTGCTGAGGGCCGAAGGGACGGCGTCGAGGTTCTACAAGTGGCGTCGGGTGCAACAAGAGATCTTTGTCGGACAAGTTTTGTGACGACTCGGTAGCCAAATTGCTCATTTACATGTGACGGTTTTAAAGAGTAGGGCGCCGCACCGTTCGACTGCCCTAGATTTGATCCGACGGCGCCGAGATCAAGAGGGCGGCATCACAAGCATAAGGTGACGTCGCCGCAATACTAACGTGGCCAAGGCGAAACCCTAATAACGGCGACTGACGGCGTTACAAATTAAAGGTGACGCCGTCGCATTTGTAATCTTATATATAGAATCCGAATTTTTCGGTTTTCGATTGTGTAGTCTTTTGGAGTAAAACCTAAACCGAACCAAGGTCATCTTATACGGTATTTTAGGGTTATACCCTATCTTACATCAAGATAAGTGTTTTACTTCATTAATTTAATTATGTCTTCCTTTGATTATGTGTATGCTTGCATGTTCCCCATGTCCGGCTAATTTATTTGTGTGTTTGCTTAGGTAATATGAAACTTAGTTATTGAATATTGATTGGTTGTCTCTTATCTTAATTGTTATTGACCTAGTGTTGCGATAGGTCATTCGTTGTGCTTGTAATGCTTGATTAATCTTTGTTGAACCTTAGTTTATAATCACCTAGAGTAATTGTAGGCTATACATCCAAAGAATACCTTAGAGTTAAAGTTTATAAATCCTAGAGATTTTGTAGTCATTAACCTTTGGTAACTTCAAAGAGTTAGGGATAAACGCATACCCTACGACCTTAGAGACACAACGCGATTAAGAATAAGGATGTGACAATTCAACCATCAATAGGAGATAACTAAGGAGTAATAAAGCCTAAGCAAATACATTTTTAATCATCATACGAGCACACAACAATAGACATAGACTACATACACCTTAGATTAGATAATTAGATAAGTAAAGTAATCGGAGAAATACCAAACCCCCAAATTCAAACCACGAGATTTGTACCTTTCCATTTCCTAAAAAACATAAAAGATAAAAATAAGCTTCCTCAACCCCAACCTTAGTGTAGTAACTTCACTAGCATTCCTATTCCCTGAAAGATATCAATTCCGTGGCTTACCCTAATACTACACTACAACGATTAGGTTCACCGCTTAGGGTGTTGAAAAACTTGCTCGACGAAAAGGAAGTTCCTTTGACCCCGAACGACGCGTGTAGCGTTATCAAACTCCGCAATGGATAAGGCATTGCCTGCATCATCATATTCCTACTCGTGGGTTGCCCTATAATATGGAACACCTGCAAGATCCACCGGTTTACCTGTCTTGGCCACCTCCTCAAGAGTAGTGCATTTGCCATGAAAAATGGCTGCATTCACCAACTTCCCAATTATTATGCCCACATCATTACTATGGTACAACTTCATAGCAATGTAGGGGATAACTTTGGTCACCAGATCAACCCTGTCTTTCTTGAGCATTTTGAGACGAAGATCCAACCCATCCACCTGTTCTCTAAGCTTGATCTTTTGGGCAATCATCTTTGCCCTCTCTTCTTCAAGGCCTCCACGCTTGGTAGTCAGAATGGAAATTTGATCTTTGTAGCCTATGACCTTTGCACCTTGAGATAGCCTGCCGACTCAGATGACTTTCGACTAGCCCGACCATGAGCTTCTCCACATCCGCCGGAGATCTTGGACTAGAGGATTTTTGTTGAAATCTTCCATAGTATCCTCACACTTTGCCTGCAGGTATGCGTATTGCTTGTCCCTAGCCTTCTCCCTGGCAAGCATGATGTCCATCTCTTCCCTAGCCTTGGTGATAGCACGAAGAAGCTCCCTTGTCCTAGTGTTGAGCTGATTATCCAATATGCATTGTCTCACATAGCTCTTATCATGAAGGTCGCATAGCCTTTCCAAAGACATGTTATCCATAACCCCTTTCCAACTAGGTGGGGTCACACGCTCAACGAGCAAGTGGCAAGCTAGGGGGATGGAAGCTCCTTCGTATCAGGGAGTCCTGCAGCAGAAATAAACTTGTTAGTATAACATAATATATAGATAAGTTTTTGCAACATGGAAGAAGAGTTACCATGAATGTCATCAGCATTGGGCCCTTTGATGGCTGGAAACACCACAACCTTACCCTTAGCACTCTTCTGCCGGGTAGTTCGAGAGGGAGGAGTGGGCAAAATAAGCTTCCTCTTCGATGCAGACTTTGCAGCTTTCGAGCTTGTACCTTTCCTTCTTTGGACCCTATCCGCTATACCGGAGGACCCTACGATCGCCAGCGGTTCCTTCGAAGCTGGGTAATCCGAGTCTGCAACATTCTCCACTAACTGGTCTTCAACCTCCACAGGCTCCTTTTCTTTTGTAGGAGGAGCAGATGAAACAAGCTCAATCGGTTGGGCATCAACATCATTATTGTTAACTGAAACTGAAGGAGAACCTACACCATAGCTAACTTCCCTGGCTTCCTTGGGAATGAAGCTCACTTCCTTGGCACCACCAGCAACAACTAAATTACGGAAAGACATTTCTGCAAAAAGGAAGGAAACAAATAAATATCAGAAAGATACGTTCCTATGTCTTATTTTAATTAGAAATTTACATACTTTCTCCACAAAAATAATTTCGTGGATGTAACGGAGACCCTCCCAACTTTCAAGGCCAACCATAAATGTGATTGGCTCGAAAAGTCCGGAAATCACCGGATGGCGAGCTAAGCGTTGATCTGAGGATCCCTCCTCACAGTGTAGGGCAGGGGATCGTTAAACCTCTTCTCATCGAATTGAAACTCTGGGTCTAACAACGCAGGGTATTATGGAGGTACAATTGTGTCTTGGATGTAAAAGAATTTCCCTTTCCAGTTTACGATATTTGTAAAGGCTTCTCAATAAGAATGGGCAAATCCGTTTACCCCTTTTGGCCAATGTCACCAATCTCCTGCTGTGGTAAAGATTCATACCCTCAGCACCGATAAAAGACGGTTCAAACCCATCGCTTTTACACATGACAATGTACGTTGTGAGCTTGGCTAGCCAAACGGGTTGAACCTAGATATGTGTACTTCATAGTATTGAAGGAGTTCTAAAATCAGGGGATGCAATGGTATCCTTAGGTTGGAGGTGGTGAATGCATGTGTATACAAGCCTACATAATTCTTTGGACCATGATAAATACCTTGGCTTCTGCTGGGTAACATGATCTTATATTGTTTGGGAATGGGATAATCAGTAAGCAAGGCTTTAAGCTCTTCCCTGGTCAAGGTACAACCTTGTTGCCTGATTACAAACTTACTATTGGCAGCCATGGAACCTTTATTCAATAAAAAAGTACTGAAAACGTAGCGATACGAAGGAATACTTTACTTTTTTTTGTTCGAAAGCCTGCTCGAAAGACAGCTTAGTAGGTGTAAATTTTGGGTGAGGGATTAAAAATGAGTTAGGTTTTTACTATTTTGATTTTATATACCCTCTTGCATCTCACATCCTAACCCTACACGTGTCCTGTGAGATCACCTAACTTTCGGATTTCAAATCTGTTTTAAACTTTGAAGGGACGTTTGAATTTACTGAGATAGGGGCTGGTTAAGATAAGTACTAAGCATTAATTACGCGATCAACTATATCCAACTTTTCATCTTCGTTCAATTTTGTGACGGAGGAGAGGTTTGGTATATATTTTGAGTCGTAAGCAATATTTCTCGCTCGTACATATCACTTTCATTGGGGCTTGATGACATACCCTCCGTCGTGTCGAAGGACTCCCTTCGACCTCGGTTGAATTTGCATTACTGAGCCCAAGTCTTTCTTCATAATTCATTGTTGGCGTAAATCATTCATCATTGACATGGTTACCAGTTGGGAATTAGCCAACCGAAGGCCTATGCCCTTCGGGGTCTTACCTTGAAGACACTTAGACAAAGTAGAACATTGACTTGGTCTTCCCCCACGTTCCCACTATCTCCTTAGCTTCCCCGCCAAGACAGAGAGAGTGGGGATGAAGCCCTAGCGGTTACCACAAATCATGGGATGCCCCATGATCTCCAAAGCGTGTACTATCACTCTCCAAGCTTATTTCTCCATCTATAAATAGGTTGGACGAGTCATTTCAATGGTATGTTCACTCAACACAGTATTTTACATACTCTACATTACTTATAACACATATCACATACTTACTCTCACGCCGGAGGTTGTTCGCAGGCCCAACCCCTCGCAATCACTTAACGGTGTCTACTATTTCTTATTGTAGATTGGCTGCAAGTTGGCGCAAGCATATCACCCTCATACCCTTGATCACCATCGAAGGCCGGTCATCACGGGTATTGTACAATCGGTATACATGCACAAGTTTTTCGGTAGTTCATTTGTTCCAAATTTACATTTACAAAACATTCCGTTGCATCGCCGGATCACAACACTATATATATATATATATATATATATATATATATATATATATATATATATATATATATATATATATATATATATATATATATATATATATATATATATATATATATATATATATATATATATATATATATATATATATATATATATATAGAAATTGAAAGTTTGTGTGAATCTAAGAGTGCATTAATCACATGTGGCAAAATTAATTCTTTTACACCGATTGATTAACATTAATTTACTCAGCTCTTCCACATGCGTAAAATGTAAATATGCTTGTGAGCAAAACGTGTTTTTTTCTCTTGTGAGTCTAAATAGAATTGAGCAGAACATGCGCTTCGATTGCTACTTTAATTATTTCTAGTAATCTATGCGACTCTAAGACCATTTAGTGATAATTAAACCAATACAACAATAACAACTATTCGAATTCGAGACGACCATCTTTTAGCGACGATGCATGTCGTCGCTAAAATCTTATAGAACTCAATTTCAACACTGATTTTTGTTATTAGTTTGACCGGGGGAGCCACACTTTTAGCTATGACGCGTGTTCGTCGCTAAAAGTATATATTAGTTAAATAATAATTTTTTTAGAGTAAGTAATTAATTTTTATTAATAATAAAAATAATCTAGACCGTCTAAAGAATTTTGCCAGTTAACTTTTAGCGACGATACATGTCATCGCTAAATATATATAAAATTTAAATAATATTACTTTCGTATTAAATAATAAATATTTATTAAAATAATAATTAAATAATAGTTTTTAATATGTACATATCTTTAGCGACGAATAGTGTCGTCGCTAAAAGTATACATCAATTGAATACTAATTTTAAGTGTAAGTATATTTTTAAAATTAATTAAATAAATATATAAATTAGTTATTGACAAAACTAATATTTTAATAAATTATAGAAATTATTTTGGCAGTAAAAATGTGTTTAAGGTGTAAATATGTTTAGTTATGTATCGTTGATATTTTCGTATTTGCACTTGTGTAATTCAAAAGACGTTCTTCCTAATAGACACTATCAATATCAATTAATGAAATGCGATAATGCAAATCGATTAAATATGGAGACAGTTCATTGCTTTTGGTTTGCTACCGCTTTATCAACAAAACTTTTATTGTTTTAACGTTTATTTAGCTTTCTCATCCAATCCAATCTTTCATGATTTCGCCGCCCGGATTGCGGGGGAGTATTAGAGGATATAACAGCCTAATTCCGAATGTGCGTTGGATCCATTATGTTTTCTAGTATGTTCTATGTAAATCACTATAAATGCATATCAATAAAACAACACCTCTCACAGGGAATTCTATCAATCAATAACGCGGTCCTCGAGATGCCTTTCCATTTCTAGTCTTGCCTCCAACATTTTTAGTCTTATCTCCAGCATATTTATCTTTAGATCTTTGACCTTGCAATTTGAGCACTCTGTTGGTGCAGATCCAAAAGGTGCCAGAGAATAACTTGGATGTATTGAAGGTCTCGGAGAAGTACCTTGATGTGTTGAAGGTTTCAGATAATAGCTTATACGGAGTCTGAGATCTAGATCATCCTTCCATATAAAAAAATCCATATCCATATTCTTATTTTTTTTACTGTTACAGAGTAAGGAAATCATAAGAAATGTGTTATTAACAACCAACTTATTTATATATTACATAAATTAAAATATTTCTTATTTTTCACCTTTGAATCCGGAGATGCATTGTAAAGTTTACCAAGGCTCTGTCTTGGACATGATTTTCTTAGCACTATATCTCATCTTCCATAGGGACACTTATAAGCAACATATGGATCCGTCTGCATAAGCCACAAAAACGGGGGGTTGGGGAGGTGGTGGTAAGTGTGGTGGAGTGAGGATAATAATTTGAGAGGATAAGAGTTTGTGAGGATAAGAGTTAATTAGATATGCTTTTATGGTAAAAACGGATCTTTTAGTAATGACCTATAACGACTACATGTTGTCACTATAGTTTATGGTCAAAATTAACAAAGTTTTTGTTGTTTAATTTTGTATTGTACTCTATTTTGTCAAGTCATTTGCATGTTCCCTATTTCAAAAACAATGAATCACTGCCATATTCACAACTGGTCAATATATCACCTCTTTACGTTTTTGTCTTTTATGACTCATGATCTAGGAGCCTAAAGCAACGTATATAACAATATAGCTTTGTATATCCATATCATCTCAACTCATTTATTTAACATGTCATGTATTTATGTATCATCTCGACTCATCCATTTAACATATCATGTATATCCGTATCATTCTCAACTCGTATGTTTAAAATCTCATATATATATATATATATATATATATATATATATATATATATATCCATATATATCGATTCATGTGTTTAACATCTTATGTATATCTCAGATCATATCGACTCATCCGTTTAAGATCCGATGCATATCTCAGATCATCTTGACTCACCCGTTTAACATCTCATGTACATCCGCATCATCTCGACTCATCCGTTTAACATCTAATGTATATCCATATCATCCCGACTGATTCATTTAACATCTCATGTATATCCGTATCATCCCGACTCATACGTTTAACATCTCATGCATATTTATATCATCTCGAGTCATCTGTTTAACATCATATGTGTATCCATGTCATCTCGACTCATCTGTTGAACTTCTCTTGTATATCCATATCATCTCAACTCATCCGTTTAACATTTTTTGTATATCAATTTCATATCGAGTCATCTGTTTAACATCGCATGTATATCATAATATCTCAACTCATGCGTTTAATGTCTCATGTATATACATATCATCTTGACTCATTCATTTAACATCTCATGTATAATGATATCATCTCGACTCATCCGGAATCTTTGAAATGTTTCAATATAGTCAAGTATGATCATCAGTAACTCCCTCCTATTTATCCTGCCAAACAACAAAACGAAAAAATAATACTTTTGGCGAGGACTTGTCCTCGCAAAAACTTTGAACAAAACAAAAAGAAAAATATTTTTTGGCGAGGACTTGACTTTGGCAAAGTTTGGAAACAAAACAATTAAAAATATTTTAGAGAGGACTTGTCCTCGCTAAATAAATAGATCAATAACTTAGATCTTAGTTATTTTCTTCTTTACAACACACTTATAGAAGAAGAAAAAAAACATTTGATCCACCACCCCACCATACCACACAACACCACACCATACCGCCGTCAACTACAAGCACAATAGCACCAACGTGCACGTCTCCCGTACGCCACCACACACCACACTAGCACCTTTTGTTATTTTTTGTCCTCTCTTTATCTCTTCTTCTATTTCTCTCATTCATTTTCATTGCCAAATCAAAAAGGTAGGTTTATTTTTTGTTAATTTTTGTTTATATTTAATTTTGGTTAATATGTTTAGCTATATCAACTCGTGTTTTTTTTATTTTTGTTAATTTTTTATTTTTGTTATTTTAATTTTTGTCAGCCGAGCCAAGAATTTGCCGAGCCGAGAACCACAATGGTTAACTCAAGTATTTTTTTATTGTGTTTATGTGTTTAGCGAGGACATGTCGTCGTCAAAAAATTTAAGTGATCAATTTGTGTTCATGTGTTTGGCGAAAATAGACGAGCCGTGAACCTGGCCCGAGAACCCAATAGGACCAAATACGGTAAAATAACCCAGGCGAGGCAATGAGGACCAACCAAGCCGAGAACCACCACAACACGTATCTTTTTTATTTATATATTATGAATATGCATTTATTTGGTTAGTATGTGTTTGTTTAGTAATATGCGTTTGGTTAGTATGGTATTGTGAATATGCCTTTAATTGGTTTGTAAGGGTATTTGAATGCAGATATAAAACTTTGTGAATATGATTATGCGAATATGTTAGTGATTAATACTAAGTTTGTGAATATACGTTTGGTTAGTATGGTATTTGAATGGTATTTGATTGTTAGAATTTTGTAAATGATTTTAGGATTTTAGTGATTAATTTTAGAAGGTCACCTCTGAAGTTAATCATCCCATAGAAATCTCGTCTGAAATTAATTTCTTAAGTCCACTATTTGGGACTACTTTTTGAATGTTTTGTCTCATTTAGGATATGGATGAGTATAACTGATTTACTGTTTGAGAAAATTTCGACAGTGTTTCCCCTTTACTCCTACAAATATGCCATTAAGGCGTATACTTGGGGAGTTTAGGGGAAATGCTACTGAAATTTTCTCAAATAGTAAATCAGTTATACGCATTTATAAATGAGACGAAACATTCAAAGAGTGGGTTAGGATGGTCTTTCATAGTTGGACTAGGTGAACAAAATGCACAACTCGTAATTCCACCTTTACATGTGTATATTTATTTATGTGTTAATGTGTAGATTTTTGTGAACCTGTTTAAGTCCATATAATTATTTATTACATCATTAAAACATAGTTATGAAAATTAATAATAGTTGGACCCTGTTAGAGAATCGTGTTTGCAAAGATTTTTTAACTGGTCTTAAAGCATTCATTGAGAATTACAAGCCCTTTGTAAATATTGATGGGAATCTATAGTGTCCATGTGTTCATTGTTATAATGTAAAATGGGCGACTATCATCAGTATGAGAAATGACGTAAGCTGCTATCGTGGGACCAAAGCTATGAGAGATGGTATAATCACGGAGAACCAGATCCTCCGAGTGTAGTAAAACCGAGATGAGTGACATCTCATGTATATTCATATCATCTCGACTCATCCGTTTAACATCTTATGTATATCCATGTCATCTCGACTCATCTGTTGAATATCTCTTGTATATCCATATCATCTCGACTCATCCGTTTAACATCTTTTGTATATCAATTTCATATCGACTCATCTGTTTAACATCGCATGTATATCATAATATCTCAACTCATCCGTTTAATGTCTCATGTATATACATATCATCTTGACTCATTCGTTTAACATCTCATGTATAGTGATATCATCTCGACTCATCCGGAATCTTTTAAATGTTTCGTTATAGACAAGTATGATAATCAATAACTCCCTCCTATTTATCCAGCCAAACAACAAAATGACAAAATAATAATTTTGGCGAGGAACTTGTCCTCGCCAAAACTTTGAACACAACGAAATGAAAAATAAGTTTTGGCGAGGACTTGACCTCGCCAAAGTTTGGAAACAAAACGATTAAAAATCTTTTAGAGATGACTTGTCCTCGCTAAATAAAAAGGTCAATAAATTAGGTCTTAGTTATTTTCTTCTTTACAACAAACTTATAGAAGAAGCAAAAAACATTCAATCCACCACCCCACCATACCACACACCACCACACCATACCGCCGTCAACTACGAGCACACTAGCACCAACGTGTACGTCTCCCGTACGCCCCCACACATTACACTAGCACCTTTTGTTAACTTTTGCCCCTCTCTTTCTCTCTTCCTCTATTTCTCTCATTCATTTTCACCGCCAAATAAAAAAGGTATGTTTTTTTTTGTTAATTCTTGTTTATATTTAATTTTGGTTAATATGTTTAGTTATAACAACATGTGTGTTTTTTTATTTTTGTTAATTTTTGATTTTTGTTATTTTAATTTTGTCAGCCGAGCCGAGAACCACAATGGTTAACTCAAGTATTTTTTTTCTTATTATGTTTATGTGTTTAGCGAGGACATGTCGTCGTCCAAAAATTTAAGTGATCAATTCGTGTTCATGTGTTTGCCCAAAACAGGCGAGCTGTGAACCATAACCGAGAACCCAAGCCGGACCAGCCACAGCCGATAACCCAAGGCGAGGATAACAAGACCAACCAAGCCGAGAACCACCACAACAAGTATGTATTTTATTTATATATTGTGAATAGTAATATGCGTTTGGTTAGTATGGTATTGTGAATATACGTTTAATTGGTTAGTAAGGGTATTTGAATGTGGATATAAAACTTTGTGAATATGATTTGGCGAATATGTTAGTGATTAATACAAAATCTGTGAATATGCGTTTGGTTAGTATGGTATTTGATTATTAGAATTTTGTAAATGATTTTAGGATATTAGTGATTAATTTTAGAAAGTCACCTCCGAAGTTAATCATCCCATAGAAATCTTGTCTGAAATCAGAAAGTCCACTATCTGGGACTACTTTTAATGTTTTGTCTCATTTAGGATATGGATGAGTATAACTAATTTACTATTTGAGAAAATATGTCTTTAAGGCATATATTTGGGGAGCTGAGGGGAAAAGATGCTGAAATTTTCTCAAATAGTAAATCAGTTATATGAATTTATGAATGAGACAAAACATTCAAAGAGTGGGTTAGGTTTGTCTTCCATAGTTGGACTAGGTGAACAAAATTCACAACTTTTAATTCCACCTTTACATGTGTATATTTATTTATGTGTTAATGTGTATATTTTTGTGAACGTGTTTAAGTCCATGTAATTATTTATTACATCATTAAAACATAGTTATGACAATTAATAAGAGTTGGACCCTTTTAGAGAATTGTGTTTGCAAAGAAATTTTAACTGGTCTTAAAGCATTCATCGAGAATTACAAGCCCTTTGTAAATATTGTTGGGAATCATTAATTTCCATGTGTTCATTGTCATAATGTAAAACGAGAAACTATCATCAGTATGAGAAACAACGTAAGCCGCTATGGTGGGACCAAAGCTATAAGAGATGGTATAATCACGGTGAACCAGATCCTCCGAGAAAAGTTAAACCTGAGATGAGTGACATGGTTGGGTTCCTTAATAATATTCTTTCAAAATGACAAGTCTTCAACGTAACAAGTTTGAATAGTTACTTGCCAGTTCCAATGACAAACTATACCCAGGCTGCGACCGGATGTGTTCATTGGACTTTATGGCAAATTTTATGCACATCAAGATCTGTGATAAAATGACCGATACTAAATTTAATGAAACCCTCAAATTTCTCCATGAATGTTTCATGTCCAGTCTAGGATTAAAATCCCATCGTCAAACTATGAAATAAAGAAGACATTTAAAATGATCGGATTAGGATACGAGTCGATACTTGCTTATGTAAATAATTGTTGTTTATTTCAGGGGGATCAGAACAAAGATTTGGAGAATTGTCCAATCTGCAACGCGGGTAGATGGAAAGACAAGAACACACCAGGAAAGAAAGTTCCTAATAAGGTGTTATTTTACATTCCTTTGATTCCTAAATTACAGTGTATGTACAAGTCTAAACACATTGCAAAGCATATGAATTGTCATGCTTCTGGGCTGTCTAGTGAGAACGGTAAGATGCAACACCCATTTGATGGTCAAGCTTGGAATAATTTTGACACCCACCATTCCTAATTTGATGAATAAAAAAAACGTCCAATTAGGGTTGGTTGCTGATGGTTTCAATCCGTACGACAACCTTAGTTAGTCTTACAACATGTGGCTGGTTATATTAACCACATATAATACGCCTCCGTGGATATGCATGAAAGAGACTTCTCTTATGTTTACAATATAAATTCCTGGACCTAAATCACCCGGGAAGGACATTGATGTTTACTTGAGGCCTTTGACTGAATACCTAAAGATTTTATGGGAAACTGGAGTCATGACTACAGACGCTGTTACAGTTACTAAATTCTGAATGAAATCGATGCTTTTATGGACCATCTGTCACACCCTCGCCGGAGGCGGAAACACGAGGTGTAACGGAAGGGAACATAAGCACAAGATAATAGAACATACCAACGTTAAGATTTAAAAGAAAGAGTACACCATTACAATACCGGTTTAGCCGTCATCGGCAAATATATTACAAAGTTTAGATTCCAAAATATTTCGCTCTATTACATAACGATTTGTAGTGACAAGTGAAAACTTCATTATGCAAGACACGGTAGAAAAGCTTACTAATGATCACCAAATGCATGAGAGAAAAACGGGTCAACTATGAAAATAGTTGGTGAGTAAACATGTTTAGTAAAATAAGAAAACTCGTAAGAAAGAGTCCAATGTTTGGTCATCGAAAATAGTCCACAAAGCAAAGGCATTGTATATCCACTCGGCCCAAGTTCCGCCCATACAAAACTTGCAACTGTGTGTTCACAACCCATTGCACAAAATATAGCGTATCAAGTAGTCAAGTATAAGCGGTCATAATAGTTCACAATATAGTACCACGAATATAATAATTCAGTGGATACTCCCGATGAAACCAAATTATCTTGGGTGCCACTACCCAAAGTTATGTTGGCGCCTCTTCCCAAAGATATATTGGGTGCCTCTTCCCAAAGATATACTTGGTGCCTCTTCCCAAAGATATACTGGTGCCTCTTCCCAAAGATATACTACATAGGATACCTTATAGTGATGCTCGAACATGGGAGACTTTATAGTGATGCTCCGAACATAGGAGACTTTATAGTGGTGCTCGATCATGGGATACTTTAGGTCAAGGTCATAACACGGACGGTTCAATAAGTTCAAACAAGTCATAAGTTTGTATTTAAGTTCAAGTGTTCCGTTCAAAAGGTAATAAGTTCAAAGATTTAAGTCGAGTTCACAAGTTCTAGTCAAAAGAGTTCACAAAAGTAAGAATCAATTTAATTCAAGTATGGTTCATGCATTCAAGCCCCAAAATATAGTAAAACGGTAAAAGGGGATGTGATTACTCACTTGATGAATAGATGCGATGACAAAAGTGGTTACACCGAAATGTAGCGTGAATCTCAAACCGACCTATTATGAATGATATGATATGCAATAAGTCATGATGTAATGTTATGCACGCATTGGATGATATTTATACCACTTATGTATTTTTGAAAACAATACTTCTCGTCGAAAATATAATCTTTTAACGTCTTGACCATTTTTAAATTACTTCACATGTATTTACATTGAAATGATATCCGACGATAATCATTTAGTGATTAGTTGTGAAATTATAACTTTCGTCAGTAAAATAATGTCATTGAAATTTCCATGAAAGTGACTAAAACGGCCTCTAAAAGCTAGTCGTAAAATGGTGCACGTCGAGCGTTAGGAAACCAACTCAACGGTTTTGGGAAGCTCGTACCATTATCTCAAAGTTTTAGTACATACATTTCCATCCTAGAGGTCTCGAACATAAGGAAAAATATAGGTTAAGTATGGTACTTGTGTGTTTAAGAGTGGTTTTCGGTAAACTTTGAGCGACTATATTTTATTCATTACAACTCCGCTTGACGAACGGTTGGATATTTTTGGAAAATATGGTTGGCGAACTTGATTTTACTAGAAGACATCTTTTTATAAAGAGTATCCTATCAATGTTAAAAACAACCCTCAACATGGCCCCTAGTTGCCGTAGTATATGTTTAATAGAAAATATATTAATGTTGCTAATAGAATAAAGTTACGGCAACTTTGTTTATCGCGTAATTTACTCGTTACAAGTCCGTTTTCTCGTTTTCTATACCCTTAGCTTCGTGTCAAAGTATACTAATATATTTTTGATAAGTCGACACAATTTATAACGCTTAAGACTCATTTTTGACTCGTAAGAGTGACATTTTTATGCTGAATTTCCGAAATTATTAGTTTTCGACGCCTAACTTGAAAAATTCATATCTTCTTCGTTATAACTCCGCTTTAATCCGTTCAGCTGCTACGGTTTCGTTTTAAAGTATATTTTCTAAATATCTAGGCAAAATATTTTTACCTACTGTCGGATTTTCCATAATTTCAAAATAAGGACAGACCCTTTTCAAAACGTGTCGAAATGAGTTTTTCTCGCGCCAAACCTATTCTAACCCATTCAAAACAACTCCGAAGCTATTCTAATCCTACCATACACCTTCTTAGGGTGTCATGGGTTCCTAGACATCACCAAAACTAATATATAACAAGGAGTAATTATAGGATGGATTATATATATATAACACTTAAAAACCTTAAAAGTGGTATAAACATCACATAACTTGCATGCTTTACTTGTGCATAATAAAAATGAACATAGAAATGAATATGGAACATAATGATATGTATGAAATGCTTACTAGTAATATGATGAGGTTTAAGGACAAAAGGTTTTTCCTAATCACTTGAGGTTTGTATTACAAAACCTTTGCAACAAATGATACTAGTGTTTAATTATACTTGTCTTGAAAACTTGGAGATGATCCCTCCTTTTGTTCCTAGGCTGCCGAATATTTAGAGAGAAAAGAGCAAAGTTTTGATCTAGTTTTGTTTACAATGAAAGAAATGAAGAGAAAGTAGCGATAAGATAAAGTATATTACATGTATAGCTAAGATATTTTGTAGAATGGTGTGAGTCACCACATGGGTGTCGACCAAAGTAAAAGAAATAGAAGAGTTTTGAGTTTTTGGATGACTTGTGATATTTAAGTTAAGTATTATGTGTAGAAAGTTAAGTATAAAGTGTAGTTTGTAAATATAATTAGGTTTTTAGTGTAGTGTTGGCTAAAAATAAATTTTAACGGAACAAGATAAAATACATTGAAGTCATAAAAATTATAAAAATACATTTCTTGAAAGATTTGAGTGAATAAATATTTATCGGGTTGAATTTAAGAAAACCGTCGTAATTTATATAAACATAACAATTTATATACGAAATAAATTTAAAACACCGGGTAAACTCATAATATTATTTTTATAGACTTAATATGAGTATAAAAATATATTGTGATAAATTTTTGGAATTAATGGATCAATTATTCAAAATAATTAGTTACGCGATAACGTTTATTTAATATAAAAAATTATACGTTTAATGTAAAATGCAAAACCATGCATGAACTAATATGATGAATATTGAGTTTGAGAAATGACCGGAAATTGAGAATTGTGACATTCTTCCCATGTCAGCGGAATCACGTCCTCGTGATTCGATTAATGATACTATGGTCCGAACCTCGACAAGGATTCTAAAAGTTTATGCTCGTACGAGCAGTCTAAATGATCATATCAATGCCCATGCGTCATGGGTTCCCCATTCAACTAAGTACGTGCCGTGATTAGATTTGATAGGTAAACTTACCCAATATCGAACGTAGCCCTCAAAAGACCTTTAGATAGTGACTTGAGTAAACTTGTTTCTTAGCTTGACTTTTGCAACTCATCAAACAAGAACGTCACTAGATCAAGCTAGGAAACAAGTCTTTTGAATGAAGTATTTTGAAAGATTAAGCTCGATATTGGATTTGCTTACACAAATCAAATCAAATCAACAAAATATAATACAACTAAGGTCGATATCGATGGGTCACAAATTAATCAATGCCGTGAGCGTGGTAAAATTGGAAGGAAGTTATGCACTCAAAATCATGTCGCATGAAATAAGGTAGTTGTTGAAAGAATGTACGTTACGCGTTCGGGCTTCCTCGGTACCCGGATAGAATGCTCGACCACGTCATGGGGAACATCAATGTTCGATCTTGTGGGCCTTCTATTGCCAGCGCCGGTTTGGACGATTACCTTCTTGGTTAGGTGTTCTTTTCGACTTTGGACAAGTATTGAAGGTGATCTAGACTTCCACACTCGTAACATGCTTTTCTATCCTTGATTCCACGTCTGCTTGAGCAATTTTTGCCTTGGCCCATCCGTCCACATTTGTCGCACCTTGGGCGTCTCCAGTGGTGATAGTTACATCGAGTGCACAAAGGATGTGGACTGCGTATCCTTTGCGCTCCCGAGTAGTTGCTCCATAGTTCCGGTTATTCGTTACCTCTTGTCTTGCCGACCACAGCCTCGGCTTCCCTGGTGATCCTCCTGTCGCTTTCGTCCATTGTCATTCGCTTTTGCTAGTCCTCCAGACCTTCTCCGACGTTGGTTCGTCTAACATCAAGGTGCGTCATAATTTGGGTGAGTAGATCCGCTATTCCAGTCGCGTTGTTGTTTGGATTGTCATTGTTGTTTAGGTTGCCGTTGTTGTTGACTCCTGAGCGTGTGTTTCTGGCAGCCATGATTTTGCAATGGACCAAAATATCGGGTTGAGTAAATGACACTCGGACGAAAGCAGATGAGGTTTAGAACGGTGGTATTGTGTTATAGTAATCAAAATATGGCGAGAGCGAGAGACATGCTATGTCTAACAAGTCGAAAGATGGAAAAGAGGGTATAAATAAGATATGGTAATGTAGACGTGACGTAAAAACATGCTATGCATACCCACCCGACCAATGCAACTCGGTGACCGGACTCAAAAGACTCGACTAAACATGATTTAAAATTACCCTTCTTATCATTGCATGGTTCTTCATAAATTAGACATAGTTGATCGGGCTATGTATAATTTATGATTAACGATCAACGATAGGACTAGATGACTTGATGATGTTCAATGTTTAAAAACAAAATTCCGGTTATAGTGTGATTTTATTTTTGAAAATCGGCATTCTCTATAACCTTTGGCTCTGGTACCAATCATCACACCGCCGGAGGATGAAACACAGTGTAACGGAAGGAACATAAGCACAAGATAATAGAACATACCAACGTTAAGATTTAAAAGAAAGAGTACACCATTACAATACCAGTTTAGCCGTCATCGGCAAATATATTACAAAGTTTAGATTCCAAAATATTTCGTTCTATTACATAATGATTTGTAGTGACAAGTGAAAACTTCATTATGCAAGACCTGGTAGAAAAGCTTACTAATGATCACCTGAAATGCATGAGAGAAAAACGGGTCAACTATGAAAATAGTTGGTGAGTAAACATGTTTAGCAAAATAAGAAAACTCGTAAGAAAGAGTCAAAGGTTTCGGTCATCGAAAATAGTCCACAAAGCAAAGGCATTGTAAATCCACTCAGTTCCAAGTTCCGCCCATACAAAACTTGCAACCTGTGTGTTCACAACCCATTGCACAAAATATAGCGTATGAAGTAGTCAAGTATAAGCGGTCATAATAGTTCACAATATAGTACCACGAATATAATAATTGAGGATGCTCTGATGAAATCAAATTATCTTGGGTGCCACTACCCAAAGTTATGTTGGCGCCTCTTCCCAAAGATATCTTGGGTGCCTCTTCCCAAAGATATACTGGGTGCCTCTTCCCAAAGATATATTGGGTGCCTCTTCCCAAAGATATACTGGGTACATAGGATACCTTATAGTGATGCTCCGAACATGGGAGACTTTATAGGGATGCTCCGAACATAGGAGACTTCATAGTGGTGCTCCGATCATGGGAGACTTTAGGTCAAGGTCATAACACGTCAGGATTAATAAGTTCAAACAAGTCATAAGTTTGTATTTAAGTTCAAGAGTTCCGTTCAAAAGTTCGTAATTAAGTTCAAAGATTTAAGTCGAGTTCACAAGTTCTAGTCAAAAGAGTTCACAAAAGTAAGAATCAATTTAATTCAAGTATGGTTCATGCATTCAGCCCCAAAATATAGTAAAACGGTAAAAAGGGGATGTGATTACTCACTTGATGAATAGATGCGATGACAAAAGTGGTTACACCGAAATGTAGCGTGAATCTCGAAACTGACCTATTATGAATGATATGATATGCAATAAGTCATGATGTAATGTTATGCATAATTCGGATGATATTTATACCACTTATGTATTTTTGAAAACAATACTTCTCGTCGAAAATATAATCTTTTAACGTCTTGACCATTTTTAAATTACTTCACATGTATTTACATTGAAATGATATCCGACGATAATCATTTAGTGATTAATTGTGAAATTATAACTTTTCGTCGTAAAATAATGTCATTGAAATTTCCATGAAAGTGACTAAAACGGCCTCTAAAAGCTAGTCGTAAAATGGTGCACGTCGAGCGTTAGGAAACGAACTCAACGGTTTTGGGAAGCTCGTACCATTATCTCAAAGTTTTAGTACATACATTTCCATCCTAGAGGTCTCGAACATAAGGAAAAATATAGGTTAAGTATGGTACTTGTGTGTTTAAGAGTGGTTTCGGTGAAACTTTGAGCGACTATATTTTATTCATTACAACTCCGCTTGACGAGCGGTTGGATATTTTTGGAAAATATGGTTGGCGAACTTGATTTTACTAGAAGACATCTTTTATAAAGAGTATCCTATCAATGTTAAAACAACCCTCAACATGGCCCCTAGTTGCCGTAGTATATGTTTAATAGAAAATATATTAATGTTGCTAATAGAATAAAGTTACGGCAACTTTGTTTATCGCGTGTAATTTACTCGTTACAAGTCCGTTTTCTACGTTTTCTATACCCTTAGCTTCGGGTCAAAGTCTACTAATATATTTTTGATAAGTCGACACAATTTATAAAGCTTAAGACTCATTTTTGACTCGTAAAGAGTGACATTTTTATGCTGAATTTCCAGAAATTATTAGTTTTCGACGTCTAACTTGAAAAATTCATATCTTCTTCGTTATATCTCCGTTTTAATCCGTTCAAGCGGCCACGGTTTCGTTTTAAAGTATATTTTCTAAATATCTAGGCAAAATATTTTTACCTACTGTCGGATTTTCCAGAATTTCAAAATAAGGACGAGACCCTTTTCAAAGCGTGTGTCGAAATGAGTTTTTCTCGCCAAACCTATTCTAACCCATTCAAAACAACTCCGAAGCTATTCTAATCCTACCATACACCTTCTTAGGGTGTCATGGGTTCCTAGACATCACCAAAACTAATATATAACAAGGAGTAATTATAGGATGGATTATATATATATAACACTTAAAAACCTTAAAAGTGGTATAAACATCACATAACTTGCATGCTTTACTTGTGCATAATAAAAATGAACATAGAAATGAATATGGAACATAATGATATGTATGAAATGCTTACTAGTAATATGATGAGGTTTAAGGACAAAAGGTTTTTCCTAATCACTTGAGTTTGTATTACAAAACCTTTGCAACAAATGATACTAGTGTTTAATTATACTTGTCTTGAAAACTTGGAGATGATCCCTCCTTTTGTTCCTAGGTGCGAATATTTAGAGAAAAGAGCAAAGTTTTGATCTAGTTTTGTTTACAATGAAAGAAATGAAGAAAGTAGTGATAAGATAAAGTATATTACATGTATAGCTAAGATATTTTGTAGAATGGTGTGAGTCACCACATGGGTGTCGACCAAAGTAAAAGAAATAGAAGAGTTTTGAGTTTTTGGATGACTTGTGATATTTAAGTTAAGTATTATGTGTAGAAAGTTAAGTATAAAGTGTAGTTTGTAAATATAATTAGGTTTTTAGTGTAGTGTTGGCTAAAAATAAATTTTAACGGAACAAGATAAAATACATTGAGGTCATAAAAATTATAAAAATACATTTCTTGAAAGATTTGAGTGAATAAATATTTATCGGGTTGAATTTAAGAAACCGTAAGTAATTTATATAAACATAACAATTTATATACGAAATAAATTTAAAACACCGGTAAACTCATAATATTATTTTATAGACTTAATATGAGTATAAAAATATATTGTGATAAATTTTGGAATTAATGGATCAATTATTCAAAATAATTAGTTACTGTGATAACGTTTATTTAATATAAAAATTATCGTTTAATGTAAAATGCAAAACCATGCATGAACTAATATGATGAATATTGAGTTTGAGAAATGACCGGAAATTGAGAATTGTGACACCATCAATGACTTTCCAGCTCGTAGTAGTTTGTCTGGGTGGAGTTGGCAAGGTAACTTGGCATGTCCTACATGTAATGCATACACTCCATCTGCTCATGTCTCCCGCAAAACGCTTATGTTAGAAAGACATTCAATACAGACACTCCATGCCGCAAAATGGGTCAGGTACTTTTAGCGAGGACAAGTACTAGCCAAAAGTCTAATCAGTATATATCGTATTAAACTTCCTTGCCAAAAGTTAAACTAGATATATCATATTAGACGTTTGGCGAGGATGTTGGAATCACTCCTAAACCTTAATTCAAGTGTTAGTGATTCATATGTAATAGTTAGCTTAATATGGCCTTTATGTTAGTAATTAAGCTTAGGCTTATGTGGAAGGCCCATAAGCCTAGGCCCAAACCCATAAGAAAGGAAGGGACTAGGGTGTTGCCTAGCTCCTCTCTATAAATACCTTAATAACCCTCACTTGAGGGTTGGTTGTTCAATTCATTCTCTTTCATTGCATCGCATAACCTTTCTTTATATTCCTCATGAAAGTGTTTGTGTGAGTTGTTCAACCGATCTATCTCTTCTCTATTTCTACATATTGATGCTTGTGTTACATATATGGTGACTAACGGTGGTATCGAGGCGGGTTCTGTTGGGACACAAGCATCAATACAAGAAATAGAGAGAGAAAGATCGGTTGAACAACACACCCAAACACTATGCGTAGGGAATATAGAAAGGTGTATGCAAGTGAAAGTGAATGAATTGAACAACCAACCTCAGTGAGGTTTATTACAAGGTATTTATAGGAGAGGGCTGGAGGCAACACCCTAGTCCCTTCCTTCTCTGAACTTGGCCAGGCTTATGGGCCTTCTACATAGCCTAAGCAATTACTAAGATAAAGGCCATATAAGCTAACTATTACATATGAATCACTAACACTGAATTAAGGTTTAGGTGATTCAACAATCTCCCAAGTGTTAGTGATGAATGAAGGTGATAAGCGATGTAGGTGCGATGTAATAGTAGCTTTGGCGTCTTGACATTCTTCTTTCTTGTGAGAAGAAGTGTCTTGATTCGAACAATCTCCCAGTGTAGAGAAATTGTTTCCTTTGAAAGATTCTGCTTTGACGTCGTCATTTTCTTTGTTCTTTTGTTCTTTGTTCTTTGTGGTGAAAGTGATAGTATGGTGTGGTAATCTGCATCAGGTCTGCTTCGCTGCTTCAGTGTCTCTAAGTCTTTCTCTAACATGCTCACACGCTCTTTAACGATGGATTTCAGTTGATGAAGTTCTTTAAGTCTTTAAACTTTGTAGATTCCTTGTTGATGAAGAATCATTCTGACTTTGTGTTGCCTTTGATTATGAGAGAACTTCTTTGATGATGTAGTTGGTGTGAACATGTGAGAATACGCGATCATCCGCTCGAGCTTTCATAAGAAAAAACATAAGAATGGTTAGTGATAAGCGGTTCAGCACTTACAAGTTTGAACCGAGTGTTAATAGCATAGTCGAAAACAACACTCTAATTCTCACAAAGGCGTTCTGAACCGAGTCCCACAAGTGAGATAACGCGATGTACCAAGTACACCTACGGTTCGAGATGAGTCACCGAGGTACACCAAGCATCACCTTGACGTAGACCGTTTGAGACCACTAAGCGTAATCCACGGGGAGTTACCGGCGACACGCTATCGGTGATTGATGTTGACCACGCGGGAGTTTCCATTCAATCACGAGGATCACGGATGTGAACCTTTCATAAATGTTCTCGACAGTTGCTAAGATGCATGAAGGACTCGATAACGTACCAACTGTTGTTCTTATTGTTGAGCAACAAGTGATGAAATGTCAAGTGTACCTAAGATATCTTTTAATGAATCTCGTGGCTCTAGACTCTATAGTGCTCTTTGGTTTTCTGGCGGAGACTAGGGAGAGGTCTCCTTCTTCAATACCGACTATCTCTGAAAGCCGATGGTTTACGTAGGGTTCCTGTGAGAATGAAACAAGCTTCTTTGGGAGAAACTTGAGTGGCTAAGAAGGTTTAGTGCATGCGTCCTTTGGGTCCATGACGACTTTTAATCTTCAATACGGTGTCATCTAGTGACAACGGTAGCATATGAATTGAACCCGTGTATACGCCTAAGTTGAATAATCCGGAGGGCTATTTCTTTTCACCATTTTCTTTGCATTTCTTTTAATTCTTCAACTCTTCTTTCTCCAATTCTCATTTTCTCATCTCTTACGCGTAAGCTAATCCTCACAGCGTAACTATTAACATTACAGCGTATCTTTGGTGTTTTACGCATAAGTGGTACTTTGCTTTTACCGTGATTTCTCGCCTAAGGATACTTCATCAACAACGGTTCATTCGACTACAAAGATCCATTTATCAACACAAGTTTTCAACATCACAACCACCATACTCTAGCTATTTCCCTTACACTTATAATCAACAACAACAACTAAGTCCACAACATCAACAATTTAATCATCAACAACAAATTTATCAACAACAATTTAATCAACAACATACTCCACAACTTGCAGCAATTCCACAACCTCCAGTGTTTCAACCACCACCTAGTCTTCAAGTATAACCTTACACAAACTTCTACAATCAACATCCATCCAGGAGTACTATGAAGGAACCGACATGGTTTGGCAAGATGTGTGAAGCCTTGAGTAGCCAACAATCAATTCATGAAGGTGGCTCACTTGATAGACCTCCAATGCTCACTCCCGGTAATTATGATCAATGGGTGATTAGGTTCTTTAGGTTTTGTGATCTAAAGAAGCCACATGGAAAGTTCTTAAAGAAGGTCATTATGGAAGGTCCATTCCGGATGCCTACGTCGTTACACAGGAGATCCAGCTTCTTTGTTCCACCGAAGATGATCTCACAAACATTGCAGCTGTTGCTTGACCTTTACGGTGATGAACTTCTACATTTCAAGTGACAAACTAGCAATGCAATACATCCTTTTAGGATTACCTAATCCAATCCTTCGAAGTGTTGATGCTCAAAAGACTGCAAAAGCAATGTGGGAACATATTCATCTTCTTATGCAAGAAACAACACTCAATCAGGAAGACATGGAATCCAAAATCTACTTGGCTTATGAACACTTCATGATTGAACCAGGAGAGACATTAGAATCTTATCATCATCACTTTTCAGACATCATTAATGATTTGGACAAACACAACATCATCATGCCACGAATTGCTGTCAACACTAAGTTCCTAAGTAGTATTGGTCCGGAATGGGAGAAGTATGTCATTTTTCTCCGTCAAGCTAAGAATCTTCATCATGCTACATACGGATTGTTGTACGACTATCTGAAGCCTCACTAAAAAGAAGTTGATAAGGAAAGGATTCTCCGTGGTCAAACTGTTTCACCTTCACTTCCGGAAAATCAACAACTTGCTTTATGGGCTCAAACCAGCTTTCCTCCTCAAACAGCTCCTCAACCCGCTCCTCAACCAACTGCAACTATCACACCTTATGATCCGTCACAGCAACAACCTCAACAAAGTCAATTGGTTCCATACAACAACCACAATGCTCAAGCACTTTACAGTGAAGCTAATGAGGACTCCGATGCTTTCGATGAATTGCAACAAGGATTTGTTATGATTGCTAAAGCTTTTGGCCGGTACACAAACATATCCAACAATCGCATTCGTTCCTCATCTAACACACGTAATCAGGTTGTTGTGAACAATGGACGTGTTGAAGTTTAGCATCGGGGTTATGGTCATCAGAAGGGAGGAGGTCAAGGGTTTAATGCTATGGGAAGGAATAACATGGGTGCTCCACAACAACAGAGAGCTCAAGTGGTTGAACAGGGTGTTGCTCAGAATAGGGAAAATGGTCTTCGGTGCTATAACCACAATGAGAAGGGTCACTTGGCTAATGCATGCCCTAAACCAAGGACTAGAGGCAGTGCTTATCATAAGGAGGCTTTACTTTTAGCTCTTAAGGATGAAGCTGGTGGAACTCTCACAGACAAAGAACAGAGCTTTATGGCGGCTGCGGACTCGGATGATGATATGGAGGACTTGCGAGGCTAATGCAGCGATGATGTTGATAGCACATATGCAAGCTCTTCACATGAGTGACACGGGCCCAGTGTATGACACGATGTCTTGTCTCGGTACCGAACAAACCATACTCATTCTCGATCCGATATCTCCGCCAACATACGCATCAGACAAGGATCGAGTGTTCAACATGAGCCATCTACATCTCATTCCGATGATCATCAACTAGACCCGTAGTTATATTTGACGATCAAGATGACCCTCTGGTTACCTTTGATAATCAAGTTGACTCCGTGGTGATACTTGAGGATCTAACTAATGATCATGTTGAGACTCACGTTGAACAAAATTATTCTTCGTCTGATCCAGAAATTGAGCTCATGACTTTAATTAAAGACCAACAATCCCGAGTGGATCATTACCATGACAGTAATACCAAATTAAAAGATAAAAATGAACTGTTAACCAAGGATATCAAATGCTTAAAACGACAACTCAATTTTTTCAAAGCTCAAGAAAACCGTGAAAAAGGTTTTGAAGCCGGTTTTGCTAAATCAAAGCAAAACGAAAAATATTTAGAACGACATATTCGTGATCTAGCCGCATCGAAGAATGCTTTGTTGTCTGAATTAGAACAACTGAAACGTGAACATACAAAACAACTTAACGCTCTTACTTTGGAAAATCAAAAAACCAAGGCTGAGTTGTTAACTTGTCAACAAAAGTTCTCTGCATACAAAAAGCATTCAACGAAACGAATAGATGACTATCTTGAAGAAATTGTTGGCTTACAAAACAAACTCAAAGAGTTTCGAAATATTGTTTATAAACATGGTGAATCACTCACAACGATTCAAAAGTTTACTTTAAAACCCAATCCAAATGGACATGGACCGAATCTTGGCGATTACAAACCTAAACTTTCAAACAAAGCATTCAAAGATCACGAAGTTTCGGTCGAGAATACAAAATTGATGATTACATTATGAGTGTTGTTGAATATCATCGTCAAGAGGAATTAGATGCGAAGGCGAGAGTCGATCGAAATTAGAAAATGTTGTTTATAACAAACCATTTAACTATTCAAAAGCTGTCACTTCGTTACATCAAAGTTCTTCTAACACACCAAGGATTATCACAAAAGCGTCACGAGTCTTCTAATGTTACTCCCAAACACGATTATGCACAAATTTATGGTCCTTTACCTTCACTCGGTGAAGTAAATTCTAAACACGAAAATCGTCAAATAATTAGATATTTTGGCATTTTCACCGACCTCAAACTTTTAGAGCGTGAGATAGAATTTCATTACGAAATAAAAGTTCAACATTTTCAATCGCCTCGGTAGCGAGAACAAAGAGATATTTTTCAAAGAGACTTTTACCCCATGTTAAAATTTTGAAAAATTGTGCATTGTATTGGGAAAGGGAATTTCATAAGGAACTTGGATTGATGAAAGTCGTTTTCGAGAAAGCGAAACATCTATTTCGAATACAAAAGCGTAAAAAGAAAATGTTACGAAAAGATGTTGATCGACTCTTGGAAGATGTCATATCTCTTGATATCCATAATGTTGTGTTATTGCATTCTTTGCCATATGCATCGATTCTATATCATTGTTAATGTGGTTATGTTGAAATTGTTGAGAATCTCGCTAATGTGCGGATCGAGTCTTTAAAAGTTGAAAATAAAGCGTTTGTCAAACGAGCTTTCAAATGCAAAGCGTCGTCTTCAATGGTGTGAAAAAGATATTCATAATCAACAACTTATCAAAACAAAATCGCCAGTTGGGTTCAAACACTTTTAATCCAAAACTTGAGCAAGCTGGATGATCAAACGTGTCTCTTAAGTGTCAAATCTCAAAATATGAACAAGAACTTGCAAAAGTTAAAAATGAAAATGGTGGCATATCGATTAACTCAAACAGACTTGTGATGAAGCATCAAATGAACTTGATCATTATCTTGCACACACTAAAGAAGTCATGTATTTCTTGGAAATTTTGATTCGAAAATCAAGAATCGATGCACATTATCATTAAGTTAAGAGAAAGTTAGGAAAGTATGAACAAGTTCACCTAGCATCATTAAGAGAATTGCACCTATAACACTTAGCAAATATGAACCCAATGCCTCTTGACAAATCACAAGATACTAATGTGCTTCCCTCTACTAAAGCAGGACAAGTTGCCTCTTTTCCAAGCGTCCGCACTTCACGACCTAGGAGCAATACAAGGAAGAATAGGATGTTGCGACCTAAGAAAAGAACAATAAAGAATCTTGAAGTAGAAGAACACCATATGAATTTGAATAAGACTCGATTGCACCCATTTTAGATATTGCGTCGGCAAATGTAATGGAAAAAGTGTTGTAACTAATGCTGAACCTTTAAGTACTTTTGATATTGATCGAAGCTTCTTGTGTTATATGTAAAAGTATGCTTTACGAGTGTCATGATAAATGTGTTGCTAAGGCTATCTTGTCTCATTTAAGGAATCCTAAGATTCGAATACCTCTAGGCCCACTCGCTTCTAAGTATGTGCTTGGTAAACCGCCTCTTTAGATTCGAAGAAGCATTGATGTCCCCTGTAGTTCGATTATCACCTCCAAGGAATGTAGTACCACCTAGTGCATTCACTAAGACTAAAGCTAAGACTAGTTGAAGATGGCGAAATGGATACATAATACACTAGGATTTAAATGGATGCCTAAAATCATTGATGTGTGTATTTCAACTATAGCGCTTGAACCCTCTAACTTATCGGGTTCCACATCTACTTCTATTCCATATGTCCGTGCATGTGTAATGTAGGTGATCTGAGATCATCCTTTGGATTGTTGATAGCGGATGTTCACGACACATGATAGGCAATCTCAAGCTGTTATTAAACTTTGTTGCAAAGTTCATTGGCTGTCAGTTTCGGAATGATCACTTGCAGACTATCATGGGCTCGGAGATTACATCAATGGCAACATCGAAATTAGCGGGGTTTATTATGTGGAAGGTCTCGGTCACAATCTCTTTTACATTGGTCAATTATGTGATGGAGATTTGGAAGTTGCATTTAGGGAGAAAACTTGTTTCATTAAGTGATCTACAAGGAAACGATCTTATATCCGCACACACAATTCAAGTCTTTACACAATCTCGATGCAAGACATGATTGCTTCTTCTCCTATTTGTCTACTCTCAAAGGCTACATTTACAAAATCTTGGCTATGGCACCGTCGTCTCTCACATCTAAACTTTCAAACCATAACTAACCTTGCTCGACACAAACTAGTTGAAGGTCTCCCGAGATTACGATATTCGAAAGATCACCTATGCTCAGCCTGTGAACAAGGGAAAAGCACTCGTGCTCACTTTCCTTCAAAGATGGAATACAGCACTCAACATGTGCTTCATCTTCTTCACATGGATTTGTGTGGCCCGATGCGCGTGCAGACGATTAATGGCAAACGCTACATCTTGGTAATTGTTGATGACTACTCAAGATGGACTTGGGTTTACTTTCTTCGAAGTAAAGATCAAGCTCCACAGATGATCATCACCTTCCTCACGAAAATTCAAGTTCGACTCGTAACATAGTCGGACAAATAAGAGCAGACAAAGGCGAATTTGTGAATCAAACTCTTCGGGAATATTATGAGAAAGTGGGAATTGAGCATCAAACATCTATGCCCGCACGAGAAAAAATGGAGTTGTTGAAAGATGAAACCATGCGTTAGTGGGCTGCGAGAACGATGTTAATCAATGCTAAACTTCCGGTTACTTGTGGGCTAAAGTTGTCTCAAGCGCATGCTACACTCGAATCGCTCAATGATTACTAAACTCACAACAAAACACCTTTTGAGCTCATCTATAACCGAATATCAAGCACTTTCATGTATTTGGATCCCTTTGCTACCCGAATAATGATCGTGATGACTTTGGTAAGCTCAAAGCCAAAGGCGACATTGAGTCTTTATTGGATATTGTGAGAATCTAAAGGTTCTGGGATCTGGAATCGCCGTACAAAGCAAGTTATGGAAGCGATTCATGCAAATTTTGATGAGCTTCTGAAATGGCTTACGAGCATATGACTTGGAACCCGGTCACAACCGCTTAAACTTCCTCTAACCCCATCATCGGTGAACAAAGCCCCGACTTACTCGTCAACAAATGGAAAGACTATTTGCTCCTTTGTTCGGTGACAATATTGATGAGCGTGCTCGGTGTATCAATGTTTCATTGCTCAACTGATCATATTCCAATACGATACACTGCTACAACAACCTCTGTTGAAGAAGCACCACCGATTGACTCTACAACAACAGTTGAACAAACTGCTTCAGCAATGCCGAACCGGTGATGATGTTCTAAACAATGAAGTACCCTACACCTTGATTTTGATCCAAATCGTTCTTTAACCCGTTTGCTAATGAAGCTGCTTTTGATGTCGCGGAATCATTAACAAGCCATTTGAATCCTCAAAATCGCACAATGTATATCAACATCAACCTTCCACTCATCGTTGGACAAAAGACCATCCTCTTGAGAATATTATTGGCAACCCGAATCAACTAGTCGTAACTGAGACAACGTCTTCACACAGACGGTGAACATTGCATTTATGCACTCCTTGTCGCCAATCGAACCTAAAAACATCAAAGGCGCAATGACAAAAGACACAGGATTGAATCCATGCAAGAAGAACTCAATCAATTCAAACATCTTGAAGTATGGAATTGGTTGAAAGACCAACATGGATCTTCGTCATTGATCTTAAATGGATTTGGAAAAACAAATTGGATCTTGAAGGAATGTTATCCGAAATAAGTCACGTCGGTGGCTAAGGGTTATCGACAGGAAGAGGTATTGACTTTGAAGAATCTTTGCTCGGTTGCTCGTCTTGAGGCTGTTTGGATATTTCTCGCGTTCGCGGCTCATCTTAACATCACGGTCTTTCGGATGGACGACAAAGCGCTTTTCTAAGCAGGAAACCGAATGAAGCGGTTTATGTCGACCAAACGGAAGGATTTGTTGATCCACAATTCCCGAACCATGTCTACAAACCGAACAAAGCTGTATGGTCTCAAACAAGCTCCTCGGGCGTGGTACGATAAGTTATCATATTTCCTAATTGCCAATAATTTCACCAAAGGTTCGGTCGACCCTACACTCTTCATACAATATCACGGGGAACATATTTTAATCGTTCAAATTTATGTGGATGACATCATTTTTGGGTCAACACATTTAAAATACTCAAATGCTTTTGCAAAATTAATGACAAAACATTTTGAAATGTCAATGATGGGTGAACTTACATTCTTTCTCGGATTGCAAGTTTATCAATCACCCCGTGATATTTTCTTGAGTCAGTCCAAATATTCCCTTGAAATTCTGAAGAAATTTGGAATGAATACGTGTGATACTTATGCCACACCAATGTCACATACCAAGAAGTTGGACGCTGATTTGCATGGGAAACTGGTTGACCCTACAAAATACCGTAGTATTATTGGGTCTCTCATGTATCTAACGACCGCGAGACTGATATTGTCTTTGTCGTATATCTTTGCTCCCGTTATCGATCGATACCAAGCTGAAACCCACCTCTCGAGGCTAAAAGAATCCTCCGATACATCAAGGAACCATTAATTTGAGGATCCGGTATCGGAAGGATTACGGTTTTGAACTAATAGCATTTTGAGGCGTTGATCACGCAGTTGCTTAGACTCTCGAAAAAGTACTTGAGAGCACTACAATTTCTTGGTGACAAACGGTGTCGTGGAAATCGAAGAAGCGAGTTGTACATCGTTGTCCTCAACAAAAGCGCGAATATGTAGCCATGTCGTGTTGTGCTCAAGTCATTTGGATGAGAACACAACTCAAAGACTATGGTTATGTATTTGACAAAATCCGATGTCTTTGCGACAATCGTAGTGCTATTGCGATCTCGTGCAACTCGATTCGACATTGAAATCAAAGCAAATCGATCTTGATATCACTTCATCAAGGACCACGTGGAGCAGTGCAGTTGAACTATACTTTGTGGGTACAGAATACCAATTGGCGATCTTCTCACCAAAGCCTTAGCTCGCTAGGTTTAATGAGTTGGTCCACGGATTGGTATGTGGTGTTTGACTCGAGAGGGCGGATGAACTCTTAAAACATTCTTAAAACCGTTGAACACCAAAACCTCTTTTGTAAATAATTTTCAAAACAAAATACAAAATTATAAAATCTGATAAAATAACAAAAGTATTCTTCTTTCTATATTTCTTTTAACATGGCAAGTATAATTCTTCCGTCAACACTCAAATCTTTCAAAATTGAGATTTTTTCCGATCAAGTGTTGAGGGGAGAATGCAAATATTTTAGATTAATAATACCTTGTACTTGCATGTTATGTTATCCCGGTTGTTTCTTTAATAATGGTGGTCACATTTATGATTTTCGACACTCCTCGGACTAAAATTTATAAACTTTCATTATTTCTTAAGTTAGGGGAGTGTCGTCAAATTTCTTTTCTAAATATCATTCGTTTGATAACCAAAATGGAAGTTAAAGGCATTGGATAAATAATGAAAAGGTGGAGGGCTAAAGCTGTCAAAATCTTAAAGTTATTTCTAATAAAACATCCCACCTAACATTTATTCATCACATTTATTACTAAACCTACCAAATCCTCGCCTAACAATCAATCTTTAAATCCGTGTTTTGGATCATCATTACGTAAGTGGTTTTACAATCTTAACATGTTTTTAAACAATGGTTTTGATTTTACACGAATCCAACGGCTAAATGATGTGTTTGAAAGTGATTTATGTTCTCTGGCGTAAGAAATAAACACAAATCACTCATTCGTGTGTTTTTGGTTAAAGTGATTGTGTCAAAACGTTTACTTAATCATACTAAAACCATTTCCATCATCAAAACGCACCCAGAAACACGAATTGAATGATTTTGTAAATTAGGGTTCATACGTTAGTTTGGGGTTTTTCATATGTGAGTGTTTTTGGTTATAAAGATTGTCATAAGATGTTGTTTACAAGTAGAATTGATCATATCTATGCCCAGAACTCACCCAGAAACATCAATCGTGATAGTATTTAAATTTTAGGGTTTATGTTCATACGGTTTGGGTATTTTTGATTCATGACATGTTTGATGTTAAAACTTGGATAAGACAACTTAATAGGCTTCTTAGACTTACCAGAATCATTTTGATGCAATTCCTATGGCTAAATCTCTTACTCGTAGAAATTAAACCTTAGGGTTTAGGTTTACGCATAAGGATTTCTTCGCCTAACCGTTTGAATGAGTGTTCATGATTAAATCTATAATAGAATGAATGTATTTGTTAATATTGATGCTATGATGAACTTATTTGGGTTTGTTACAAGTGAAAATTCGGAATCAAGGTTACTAGCAAACTACGCATAAGGATCACCTTACGCGTGAGAGTTATCGTAAGAGTAATCTTACGCGTAAGCTGCACGTAAGGTTCTACATAAGGGACTACAGCGTATCTTTGTGAAGGATATGCGTGGCGGTGACCTCTGCGCATAAGGACTACTCTTACGAGTAAGCCTTACGCGTGGGTTCAATATCGCACGCGGCGTAAGCTCTACACATAAGGTCCTCTTTTCCCACGCATAATATTTCTTACGCGTAAGTTAAGAACCTACGCCTAAGCTTGCGTTACACGTATATCCTCTCTGTTTACGCATAAGCTTGTCATTTCCACGACTAAGCCTTGTGTTAACCTTAATTATGAATTGTTATGCGTGCAAACTTGTAAATAAATAAATCATAACGTCACGAAACCAATTATGTCACTAATAAGCTTAAATGGTTTATAAGTTGTGAAAAATAAGTGAAAACATAAACTTTAAAACTTGAAGTTAATCAATTCACGAAACTTATCACGGCGTCTTTGGACTATTGGGCAAACAAGTGACATTGGACTCGTAACAATCATCGACATATCACATTCAATAACTAGACAATAAAATCAACTATTGACTAACATTATGTTTTTTGATATGTTGGTTCTTTTGGCTAAATATCTTTCAGATCACGACATGGACGCTCAACTGCAAAACGTGGAAGCACCAAATGTTCTCACCATTGCTGATATCTTCCCTCATGGTTATCCGATGAAGATAGGAAAGAATAACCTCCGTGTTGATTTTGATACTCTCACCTTTCGAGTCTTCTTGTCTCATTCTTGTGGACATTCTAAAAATCATCCTTATCGAATATGCTCACCAATTACGCTACATTGCCGAGATCTACATTCAGCAGCCTGGAATACAATGCAAAGATCAAAGGACAAAATGTTGTGACGGTGACTCTCAATGACAAACAAGTCACCATCACACCGGCAGACTTAAGGCTGTTCTTCTCATTCCCGTCATCGAACCAACCGAATATAATGTCACACCAATCGAAGAGGCTGTTCTCCAATTCATGATCGACATTGGTTATGGCGAAGCTTTAGGAACAATCACTAAGCATTCATACGTGGATCTTAAGAATATTCCTCGGTAGTGGAGAACTCTACATCATCATCACAAAATCATTTACGGACATGACAATGGCTATGAGCATCCCAAGCTCATAGGCGCAAATCTTTGGGCTTTGGTCAACATGAAGCACATCGAAGTTGAAGCTCGATATGGGACGACATGATGTCATTCCTCAAAAGCTTGGCTCAAATATTCCTTATATCGATATACAAAGCTGTTGATCCAAAGAGCACTTGGGTACAACCACGATATCCCAAGAGAATCAATGACCCCAACAATCACGACATGTTATGCGAACCTACTCTAACGATCGGTTAAGGAATCAACAACAAAGAAACAAGGTCTTGTGTTGCGGATCACCTTCTCTCGATGAAATCAAACGACTTTACTCATACAAAAGGTATCGGTAGCAGTTGATGAAGGCAAAGTAGGTTGTCTTGATGAAAAGTCCCGGCACACCTACAAGGAAACCGAGAAAGGCGGTGCGGGAAGTGCGGCAACCATCGAGAGTCAAGGAAGTTTCCTAAGAGAACACTGGACAAGAGGCGAGTTCCCTCAAAGAAAGCTATCCCTATCCCCAATCGAACCGTGACAAAACCAGCGGATGAGGACTCGGAAGTCGACGCGATGAAGAGATTACTTACTGCGAAGCGGTCAAAGATGACACTCAAACATCAACAAAGCCTTCAAGTCCCAAAGATGATAAAGGAAAGACTCCGGTGATTGTGCACGAAGAAGAAAGCTCGGATGAAGAGCCATTGGATCACGATTACGGAAGAAGTTCAAAATCATTAGACTCAACACGTTACGAAAGAGTTTGCAAAGGATCAAATGCTTGGCCCGGAGGATCAAGTGGTGAGTTCAATCTACACCAATTCGATGCGGTTAATCAACCCGATAAGGGAACTCGTGCCACCAATCTTGAGCAACAACAAAAGCAAGCGGAGGATTCTATTGATTATGACATAGAGGAAGTCGAGAAAGGAAAAAGTCGAGAAGGAAAAAGGCGATGAAAAGCTGCGACTCAAGCTAAAGCGAGATGAAGAGGCCGGATTCAGTGAAGTAAAGGCTAAGTCGGACAAGAAGATGAAGTGAATTATGATGATTATCTTCTCAATAGTCCAACTCGCTCTAAGGAAGAAAGCTGTTGAACCATCTAAAGACCACGAGTCACCTCAAGTCTCCTCATCATCGGACTCGTCCTCTCACTCTTCACCACCACCATCCGGAAGAACATCCAGATCCACATCCAAATCTGTGAAGAAGCCAACAGACTCTTGGACATCTCGGGCTAAGACAAAGATTGTCAAAGCTGTCAAGCAGGTCAGGAAGAAAGACGTGCTTTACAAAAAGCTGAATTTTCTCGCTGACCAAATACAGTACCTTCATGACGAGAATGACAAGATGAAAGTTGAAAGGGAATATGTCCAGAAGTTCATGAAACGTGATCTTCAAGGGGAAATGAATGAGATGATCAAAGGATACACTCACAAGTTCCTTCTTGACATCATTCCTGGAGTTACAAAGGAGATGTTTACCAAACAACTATATCCGAATCTATTGCATTTGGCCAAGCAAACTATGAGATCAACACCAATGCATGTAAACATCAATCCAAGCGATCCCATAATCTTCTCGGATCTTGAATTGGTTAACGGTGGTAGCTCAAATGTCAAACGATGCGCAACATTTGCCTCTTACGAATGTAAATTGTTTGAAGCATTCTTTGGAATACCAACTCAAATCAAGCATGTAGAGAAGAAGCTCAAAGGCCTAAGCGTCCAAGAGGCGATGAAGATAAGGATAAGGATAAGAATGGCGAGCCTAAGCGCCGAAGAAAGCGGTGAATCATCCTCCATGCAACCTCCGGTCAAAGGACTCGACTCAACCAAGATCTCTCTACGTTCTTCTCTTGAAAACCTCGGGACTCGAGTTACCACCGGACAAGGAAAACCGGTGATCACTTTGAGTACACTTGGTGGTGGCGATGAGGAAGTCCTTGAGCCCCAACAACAACCCACCTCTCCCGCTTCAACAACAAAGAAACCATCATCCTCACTCTAAGCCTAAGAAGAAGAAGAAGAAGAAGGCGAAGGTGATGTCGTCTCATGGCTTGACGATGGCGACACCGAGTATGATTGGTTCTCCACTTGTTGTTCTGCTACACCGCCCTAGCGATGACCAAGATATGGTAGAAGGTAGTGCGTTGGAGCATGCTAAGTATCTTCAAGAAAAGTTCCGTGTGAAGAAGATGGCGAAATCGAGTTGAAGCGAATCAAGAATGAAGCATTTAAACTACTCAAAGACATTTCGGAAAGTGCTATAGATGTTGAGTATCACCTTGAAAATATAGCACGAGCCATGTCTAACAACATTGATTGGCTCAACCACAAGCAAACATCGACTTCACTAGAAGAGACAACGCCCATACTACAGTTGGACCAAACCTCTACCTACCATTGGTCGACGGATCAACCTAAGATTCCATTTCTATACTTCTTCAACAACGACACGGAATTTCTTCTACATGGTAGCGATGTGTCAAAGAAATCGCTACATCACCGACACTTCCGTTCTCGTGACCATATACTCAAAGCGCATAGCCATCGAAGAAAAAGCTACCCACATGTTCAACAACAGAGTGGAAGAGTATGACATCGATGCAATGTCGGGATTCACCATTGGCGAGCGCAAGCGAATCTACTCTGAAGGTTGCGAGTTGAAGGTCTTAACATGAAGTGCTTTCGATGATAAAGGGATCATTTCGGTAAAACATGTCACTCTATCGTCTAAATGGGACTACACCTTTCTCAAGTCAATCGTGGTCAAAAGACAAGGCGAAGAGGACTATGTTTTACGTGAAGCGGACTTCGAATTTGTCTCTCAACGATATTGAAGATCGTATCTTGCCAAAGTACGATGAAGAATGAGACAATTCTCGAATGAAACTCAACGTGAATACATCAAGTCCTTGCTCATCTTCATCGAAGCATCGTGATCCGAGGCGTGTAGAAGATTTGCAACTTGTTGTTGAGTCGTGTCGAGACTCGTGTCAACTCACCGGACCTAAGCTAGAACTAGAACCCGACATCAACCATGTTGGAATCACTCCTAAACCTAAATCAAGTGATAGTGACTCATATGTAATAGTTAACTTAATTATGGCCTTTATGTTTGTTATTAGCCTTAAGCTTATGTAGAAGGCCCATGAGCTTAGGCCCAAGCACATAAGGAAAGGAAGGAACTAGGAGTGTTGCCTAGCTTCCTCCTATAAATACTCTTGTATCCTTCATTTGAAGGGTGGTTGTTCAAGTTATTCTCTTCACTCACTCTATGCCTAACCGTTTACTTATATCGTGTGTGTGTGTGAATCTTGTTCAATCGCCTCTCTATTTCTTCTCTTGTTGCTTGTGTTGTAAAACTAGTGACCTATCGATTGGTATCAATAGCCAAATAGTTGGGTGAATCGTTTTTTTTAAAGTGGGTTTTAGGTCCCACGCGTAAACAACGGTTCATAACTTTAGCTTGCTTAAAAACGCATTTTTACACTTTTTATTCCAAGATTCTTGTACTTTCAATGTTATAAGGTGTTAAACTTCTTGTTTTGGCAAAAGTTTTGAACTTTATCGTGGATCATTGTTTTCAACTAGTTTTTGAGCGAGGGTGTAAACCTCACGCGTAACTGCTTTTAGAGCTTTGGATCATCAAGTTTCACACTTTGTGTCATTTTGGTGTTATTGAAGCTATTCTATCACACAAAAATTGGTTTAGAAACATCTTTGGGCAAAATCATTTTACGAGTAAGATTACGCGTATCAAAACCCTAATCTTACGCTGTAACTTTATCCTTGGTTTGATCTTGGTTTAGTGGTTTACTCTGTGTTTTCTTGCTTGGATAAGCACGAAAATACGTCGACTTTGGATATCTTTTGCACCGTGATAGTGTAAAAGATCATGAGATAAAACCCTAAAATTACGCATAAGCATAAAGCTTACGCATAGTAAATCCCACGCATAAGATTTTTCTTACGCCTAAGCTTAGTCTTACGCATAAGAAAATCCTACGCCTAAGTTTTCTCGCCTAACTTACTGTTTACGCATAACTTTAGTGCTTTTCCATACTTACGCGTAAGCTAAACCTACAGCGTAACTCTTGATTATTCTGGCGTAACTTTGGTGTTTTACGCATAAGTGCCACTTGGATTATTGTGATTTCTATGCCTAAGGACACTTCTTCAACAAAGGTTCATTCGACTACAAAGATCCATTTTACCAACACAAGTTTTCAACATTTCTCAACCACCATACTCTAACTATTTCCTTACACTTATCCTCAACAACAACAACAACAACTAAGTCAACAACATCAACAATGGAATCAACAACAAGTAATTTATCAACAACAATTTAATCAATAACATATTCCACAACTTGTCGCAATTCCACAACCTCTAATGCCCCAACCACCAACAAGTCTTCAAGTTCAACCTTACACAAACTTCTACAATCAACATCCATCCAAAGAGTACTATGAGGGAACTTGTGACAACCCGTACTTTCGTGTCATTTCTCAAAACAATTCATGCTTCACAATTTCAACATTTATCGTAAACTAGGTTTACGTGTTCCAAATTCGCGTAACCTTAATGGTTTAGCGGCTAATTCATGATCATATCATCACGAACATTTCATATGGACTAAGTTTAGTCTACATTTCATTAACATCATTTGCATCATGTTAGTTCATTCATGACATTGCATTTCACCTTAAACGCGTAAATTTTATATTAAATAAACGTTATCGCGTAAGTTATTATTTTGAACATTTAATCCGATACTTCTAAAAATGATCCCGATATATTTTTATACTTACATTTAGTTTATAAAAACTATATTTTGAGTTTACCTAGTGTTTTAAATTTATTTTGTATATAAATCGTTAAATTTATATTATTACGACGTTTTCTTAAAAACTACACGATAATTATTATATCACTCAAATTTTACAAGAAATGTATTTTTACAATTTTATGATCTCATTATACTTACTTTGATCCATTAAAATTTCTTTTAGACAACACTACCCTAAACACAAAAATGTATGTACAAGTTACAAATTTATTTATTAAACTTACATTTTTACAATTTTACATAATATATATATATATATATAAATAATAATAATATATATATTTGTGATATACCTCCCCCGGTTTTAGGGGCCGAGTCAAGAGGGGTAGCATTTATTGAGTTGGCATTTTTTTCTTTGATTGTATAGATTTATACATTTACTTAAAGTCTTACTTGATTCACTTATCTTCATTCATTCTCAAATTATTTCAACAAGTTAGTAAAAATTTCTCTCTCTTTTTCTTCCTTCCAAACCGCAACCTTCAAGGGTGTTAGAAGGATCATCAAAATTTTTCAAGCTCAAGTTTATAACAATCTAGATTACACTCTTATTAAGGTTTTGAAATAAAACCTAGGGTGTTTAGGTTAATCCTTGTTCTAATCACCTCATCATAGTTAACTTGTAAGCATATCACTTCATTTTACATCTTTCATCTTCATTTCATATTTATTTCTTCATTTTTTAGCAAGCATGCAAGACTTGTGTTTATTTATACCATTTTACATTGATTTTAAGAGTTCTATATATAAAAGTCATCCTATAATTATTCCCTTGGTATATATTGGTCTTGATGATGTTTAGGAACCCATGACACCCTAAGAAGGTGTATGGTAGGATTAGAATAGCTTTGGAGTTGATTTGAAGGGATTGGAATAGGTTTAGTACGAGAAAAACTATTTTCGACAAGTATATAAAAGTGGTCTGATCTTGTTTTGTTTTTCTGGAAAATCCGACATGAGGCACGAATTTTTGGCCTTGATATTTAGAAAATATACTTTAAAACGAATCCGTGGCGCTTGAACGGATTAAAACGGAGTTATAACGAAGAAGTTATGAATTTTTCAAGTTTGACGACTAAATATATATTTTTCGAAAATTTCAAGAACCTATTTTTGTTTTGTACGAGTCAAAACGAGCCTTAAGCTTTACAAATTATTTCGACTTATCAAAAATATATTAGTATACTTTGATACGAAGCTAAGGACGTATAATACGTAGAAAACGGATTTGAAACGACTAAGATATACAAGTTTTCATAAACTTGCCGTAACTATTATTTTTAGAAAAACTATATTATTTTTACGAGACAAGTGTTACGGTAACTAAAACGACCATGTTGAAGGCTGTTTTTAACGATGATGTAGAACTTTTTGTAACGAGATGTCTTCTAATAAAATCGAGATCACCAAGCATACTTTCCAAAACGACCAACCGTTTGTATAGCGGAGTTGTAATAAATTAATTACGGTTGCTTAAACTTTGCCGAAACTCACTTTTTACACAACATTTGGACAAAATCACCATATTTAACCTCTATTATCTTTATGTTCGAGACCTCTATGACGAAAACTCCTGTACTAAAACTTCTAGATTTTGATACAAGCTTTCCAAAACCGTCGAGTTCGTTTCCTAACGTTCGACGTACACCATTTTACGACTAGTTTTTAGAAGCCATTTTTGTCACTTTCATGAAATTTCCGACGACATTATTTTACTGATTTAAAAGTTAAAATTTCACAATAAATCATTAAGAAACTATTGTAGGATGACATTTTGATGTAAATACTTGTAAAGTAATTTAAGAATGGTCAAGACGTCAAAAGAGTATTTTTCGACGATAAGTATTATTTTCAAAACTCACAAATGGTATAAATAACATACGAAATGCATGCATAACATTACATCATAACTCATTACATATCATATCATTCGTAATAGGTCAAGGTTAAAGTATCACGCTACATCTCAGTGTACTCACTCTTGTCATCATACCAATTTATCAAGTGAGTTTTCATAGCCCCGATTTATTCAAGTTTTACTTATTTCAAACCTACGGGAGAATACATTGCACAACATTTTATTACGATACCAAGTATGTTAAATTCATTTACATTGCTTAAGTTACCACGTTGCCGTTAAATGTCCCCATTTCATATGCATGAGCCGTTAATTTCCTAGAAGCGTGTGAGTGGATAGATCTATCGAGGTGACACCTCCATCCGGGTTGGTGAATCCCAACTAGTCATACGGATGCATTTCATTCATAAACATTATTAGAGTTGTTTGGCAAGACACTCTGTGGGGCGAACATCATTGAGCTTCGGTATCATGCGCTTAAGCAATTGTAACATTATTTTGTGACATCATTGTCATACACCGATTTATACTTGTGGTAGTCGATTAACATTTACATAAACCTATGAACTCACCAACCTTGTGTTGACACTTTTAGCAATGTATTTTCGTGTAACTAAGGTATTCACTTCATGGCATGCATTTGGACACATCATGGAGTCGCGGTGACGACGCGTCTCACTGGGTTTTACGACTTTAAAACATCGTTTGAATTGTAACAAACTTATTTCCGCAAGTTGATTTTCATTTGGGACCTATATTTTGTAAACTCGATTATTTTATTAAATCAAACGACGTATTTTCCAAACGACACTTTAGGTCGTTCAATATAATTGTGATTGTGATGCTATGACGGTCAATCCCGTGAATTCCATTCCACGCAAAGCAGTAATTTGGGGTGTGACAGATTGGCATCGAGCTTGATTATAGAGAACTAGGTTGCATCATTGACCCTAGACTATAACTACATCATCATAGCATCTCATCATTTCATTATAAGTGCATGTTCACTTTGCATGCGATTTATACGTACATTTTTCGAGTTATTTACTTTCATTTCAAAACGATTGTCACATGGATGCCCTTAAATACCCATCCCATTATCTTTTCCTCATACTCTAACGTGGAGAATTCCTTGTCATTCCCTATCACAATTTTTATATCATTGATTCATCATCGATAACGACGAATGCCGAGATGAACCTTTAAATAGGCGTAAGTCACTCTCACTCCTTTGTTTCACCACTAACATGTCGAGTTACACGTTATTCACACACTAAGCCACTAAACCATCGTACATTTGAAACAATTATGACATCTCATAACCCATCTTTGTGGAATCCATCATTCATTTTTGAAAGATAACCTTAAATTTATTATCTCATATCACATCCCTTTAGAGCGTTTATTTTTTTTTAACATAGGATCTTACTACGTCTTATTTTTCCTCTTATGTTGAAGAGTTATGGCGCCGAAGAGAGCTCCACCAGCTATGACACAAGCCGCTATCCAAAAGTATATAGAGGATAGTATAGCTAGGGCACTAGAGAAAGAACGGACCAGAGTGGCTGCTGCTGCCATTGTCGAGACCACGGTCACATCAAGCTACTAGACTTGCTACTACTACAGGAGTTGCAGGAGGTTCGAGAGTTCGAAGTGGTACATACATGGACTTTAAGAGCAGTGATCCCCCGAAGTTCGGAGGCACAGAAGGAGCCATTGCTATGATCCGTTGGTTGGAAAAGATCGAGTCGTTATTTCTTCTATGCGATTGCCCAGATGACTGCAAGGTGAAATTTGCTACTAGTACACTTTTGGATGAGGCAATGTTATGGTGGAATCATTATGCACAGCCTATTGGTATGGAAATTGCTTATAAGCTCTCATGGGATCAATTCAAGAGGTTGTTGACTAAGAAGTATTGTCCGCACACTGAGGTGAAGAAATTGGAGATGGAATTTCTTGGGCTAGTGACCGTTGGTTATGACATTGAGACCTACATCGAAGGTTTCAAGAGTTGGCTGCTTTATGTCCATATATGGTTACGGACAATGAGAAACCATCGAAAAGTTTCATTGGAGGACTTCAAAATGCATTCAAGGAGAGGTAACCTCTTCGATTCGCAAACAATTGAAGAGACCATCAAGGTAACTCAAATACTCATGGCTCAAGTTGTGAGGAGGAGAACTTTATCGACAACAACAACCGCGACAACCAAACTAACAACAACAAAAGGAAATGGGAAAATGACCAGGAGGTTATAACAACAACAACCAAAGCCGTAACACTAACCATCACCAACAACAAAATAGAAGACAAGAAAGCTGGGGTTCATGTTGTCGCACCAACAAAGGAAAGAACTTATATCGAAACTTACCACGATGCCATCAATGCACGCTACATCATAATGGTCCATGTGGTATATGCTTTATCTGTCAAACATGGGACACCTTGCTAAGGACCGCAAGGAAAAGGATATGTTGGGACTAAACCACTATGTAATCGATGTAAGTATCATCACACGGGTCTTTGTCTGTTAAGTGCTACAAGTGCCAAAAACTAGGACACCATTCCAGGAATTGTAAAGGCAAAACTATAATTACATGTTTCGGATGTGGGGAGCAAGGACACTATCGGAATCAATGTCCTCAAAACCAAGGTCAACAAGTTGAAGGTGCTCATGGGAATGCATACATGTTAGGAGGAGGAGAAGCTCGTCAAGGTATCAACGACGCGGAAGACTAAAGAAGTTTGGAAACTAACAGTCTTATTTCTCCTTATGTACTATGTCGTACTAAGTTTATGTCTTTCATCGTATTCGAATCTTTATAACTTAAGATGTACTACTTTTGATAAACCACTCGTTGTAAAATATTCTTATCTATCGTACTTTATTTTCTTTCCGATTTGTTATTACTTACGAGAATTTTTATTCCTTTTACTTTAACTATCATTTTAACGACACAGATTAAATCGTTGTAAACATCGAGAGTTATAACAACTAAACCGAACGTCATATCATCGTTCCTTAATTATACATAGCCTAGCTAACTATGTCTAATTCGGAGGATCATGTTATGTTGGGAGCGATTATTTATAAATCTTAGTGTAAGCAAAATCTTCACATATTCCAAAGTCAAAGTGTTGCTCATGGAGATTCATCCAATATTTTCTTCACTACGATGTTTTGTACACTCTCAATCATCAATAACCGTAACGACACCTCTTCATGTATTCTTTCCTCGTTATTCATCACAAACTCAAAATTCGATAGACCAACACGAACCGAATTCGTGGATGAATTCCTTTTGATGGGCGAATGTGACAACTCGTAATTTCGGTCATTTCTCAAAACAATTCATGCTTCACAATTTCAACATTTATCGTAAACTAGGTTTACGTGTTCCAAATTGCGTAACCTTAATGGTTTAGCGGCGAATTCATGATCATATCATCACGAACATTTCATATGGACTAAGTTTAGTCTACATTTCATTAACATCATTTGCATCATGTTAGTTCATTCATGACATTGCATTTCACCTTAAACGCGTAAATTTTATATTAAATAAACGTTATCGCGTAAGTTATTATTTTGAACATTTAATCCGATACTTTAAAAAATGATCCCGATATATTTTTATACTTACATTTAGTTATAAAACTATATTTTGAGTTTACCTAGTGTTTTAAATTTATTTTGTATATAAATCGTTAAATTTATATTATTACGACGTTTTCTTAAAAACTACACGATAATTATTATATCACTCAAATTTTACAAGAAATGTATTTTTACAATTTTATGATCTCATTATACTTACTTTGATCCATTAAAATTTATTTTAGACAACACTACCCTAAACACAAAAATGTATGTACAAGTTACAAATTATATTTATTTTACTTACATTTACTTATACATTAAAAAATATATATATATATTTAAAAATATACATCCCCAAATCCGGTTTTAGGGGGTGAGTCAAGGAGGGTAGCATTTATTGAGTTGGCATGGTTTTCTTTGATTGTATAGATTTATACATTTACTTAAAGTCTTACTTCATTCACTTATCTCATTCATTCTCAAATTATTTCAAAGTTAGTAAAAATTTCTCTCTCTGTTTTTCTTCCTTCCAAACCGGCAACACATAGGGTGTAGAAGGATCACAAAAAATTTTCAAGCTCAAGTTTATAACAATCTAGATTACACTCTTATTAAGGTTTTGAAATAAAACCTAGGGTGTTTAGGTTAATCCTTGTTCTAATCACCTCATCATAGTAACTTGTAAGCATATCACTTCATTTTACATCTTTCATCTTCATTTCATATTTATTTCTTCATATTTTTAGCAAGCATGCAAGACTTGTGTTTATTTATACCATTTTTACATTGATTTTAAGAGTTCTATATATAAAAGTCATCCTATAATTATTCCCTTGGTATATATTGGTCTTGATGATGTTTAGGAACCCATGACACCCTAAGAAGGTGTATGGTAGGATTAGAATAGCTTTGGAGTTGATTTGAAGGGATTGGAATAGGTTTAGTACGAGAAAACTATTTTCGACAATATATAAAAGTGGTCTGATCTTGTTTTGTTTTTCTGGAAAATCCGACAGTAGGCACGAATTTTTGGCCTTGATATTTAGAAAATATACTTTAAAACGAATCCGTGGCGCTTGAACGGATTAAAACGGAGTTATAACGAAGAAGTTATGAATTTTTCAAGTTTGACGACGAAATATATATTTTCTAAAATTTCAGCAACCTATTTTTATTTTGTACGAGTCAAAACGAGCCTTAAGCTTTACAAATTATTTCGACTTATCAAAAATATATTAGTATACTTTGATACGAAGCTAAGGACGATAATACGTGAAAACGGATTTGAAACGACTAAGATATACAAGTTTTCATAAACTTGCCGTAACTATTATTTTTAGAAAACTATATTATTTTTACGAGACAAGTGTTACGGTAACTAAAACGACCATGTTGAAGGCTGTTTTAACGATGATGTAGAACTTTTGTAACGAGATGTCTTCTAATAAAATCGAGATCACCAAGCATACTTTCCAAAACGACCAACCGTTTGTATAGCGGAGTTGTAATAAATTAATTACGGTTGCTTAAACTTTGCCGAAACTCATTTTTACACAACATTTGGACAAAATCACCATATTTAACCTCTATTATCTTTATGTTCGAGACCTCTATGACGAAAACTCCTGTACTAAAACTTCTAGATTTTGATACAAGCTTTCCAAAACCGTCGAGTTCGTTTCCTCACGTTCGACGTACACCATTTTACGACTAGTTTTTCAAGCCATTTTGTCACTTTCATGAAATTTCCGACGACATTATTTTCTGACGAAAAGTTAAAATTTCACAATAAATCATTAAGAAACTATTGTAGGATGACATTTTGACGTAAATACTTGTAAAGTAATTTAAGAATGGTCAAGACGTCAAAAGAGTATTTTTCGACGATAAGTATTATTTTCAAAACTCACAAATGGTATAAATAACATACGAAATGCATGCATAACATTACATCATAACTCATTACATATCATATCATTCGTAATAGGTCAAGGTTAAAGTATCACGCTACATCTCAGTGTACTCACTCTTGTCATCATACCAATTTATCAAGTGAGTTTTCATAGCCCGATTTATTCAAGTTTTACTTATTTCAAACCTACGGGAGAATACATTGCACAACATTTTTATTACGATACCAAGTATGTTAAATTCATTTACATTGCTTAAGTTACCACGTTGCCGATTAAATGTCCCCATTTCATATGCATGAGCCGTTAATTTCCTAGAAGCGTGTGTGAGTGGATAGATCTATCGAGGGTGACACCTCCATCCGGGTTGGTGAATCCCAACTAGTCATACGGATGCATTTCATTCATAAACATTATTAGAGTTGTTTGGCAAGACACTCTGTTGGGGGCTAACATCACGGAGCTTCGTATCATGCGCTTAAGCAATTGTAACATTATTTTGTGACATCATTGTCATACACCGATTTATACTTGTGGTAGTCGATTAACATTTACATAAACCTATGAACTCACCAACCTTGTGTTGACACTTTTAGCAATGTATTTTCAAGTAACTAAGGTATTCACTTCATGGCATGCATTTGGACACATCATGGAGTCGCGGTGACGACGCGTCTCACTTGGGTTTTACGACTTTAAAACATCGTTTGAATTGTAACAAACTTATTTCCGCACAAGTTGATTTTCATTTGGGACCTATATTTTGTAAACTCGATTATTTTATTAAATCAAACGACGTATTTTCCAAACGACACTTTAGGTCGCTCAATATAACTTGTGATTGTGATGCTATGACAATCAATCCCGTGAATTCCATTCACGCAAAGCAGTAATTTGGGGTGTGACACTTCCTTATGGAAGGATCAGACTCAATCAGAGGATTTGGAATCCAAAATTTACTTGGCTTATGAACACTTCATGATTGAACACGGAGAGACACTAGAGTCTTATCATCATCGATTTTCGACATCATCAATGACTTGGATAAACACAACATCATCATGCCAAGAATTGTAGTGAATACTAAGTTCCGAGTAGTCTTGGTCCCGAATGGAGAAGTATGTCATCTTTCTTCGTCAAGCAAAGAACATGCATCATTCTACATATGGATTGTTGTACGATTACTTGAAGCCTCATGAAAAGGAAGTTGATAGGGAAAGGATTCTCCGCGCTCAAATTGCTCCACCAACACATCCGGAAAATCAACAACTTGCCTTGTATGCTCAAAATAGTTATTCTCCTCCACCAGCAACTCAACCAACTGCTACAATCACACCAAATGCTCCTTCACAGCAACAACCTCAACAAATTCAACAAACTCAATTGGTTCCATACAACAACAACAACGCTCAAGCACTTGTAAGTGAAGCTAATGAGGAAATCGATCCATTCGAAGCATTGCAACAAGGATTTGTTATGATTGCTAATGCTTTTGGTCATATACCAACAAATCCAACAATCGTATTCGTTCTTCATCTAACACAAGGAATCAGTGTTGTGAACAATGGACGAGTTGAAGTTCGTAATCGTGGTTATGGTCGTCGATGGGCGGTGGTCAAGGGTTTAATGTGGGTAGGAATAACAAGAGCTCAAGTGGTGGAACAGAAATGCTCAAAATGGGTTGAATGGTCTTGATGCTACAACCGCAATGAGAAGGACACACGGCTAATGCATGTCCAAAGCCGAGGACTAAGGGCGCATACTTCAAAGAGGTTCTTCTTTGGCTCTTAAGGATGAAGTCGGTGGAACTCTCACGGACAAGGAACAGAGCTTCATGGCGTATGCGACTCGGATGATGATATAGAGGACTTGCGGACCAACTCGTGCAGCTATGTTGATGGCCAATATGCAAGAGCTACACATGAGTGAAACAGCCCAGTGTATGACATCGATGGCTTGTCTCAAGCACCGAACAAACCATACTAATCTCGATCTAATATCTCCGCCAACATCGAATCCGCAGGATCGAGAATGTTCAAAATAGTCGTCCACATCTCATTCCGACGATTAATTAGACCCGTAGTTACATTTGACGATCAAGATGACCTAATGGTTTCCTTTGATAATCAAATTGACTCGTGGTTATACTTGAAGATCTAAATAATGATCATGTTGTGACTCACGTTGAACAAGTCGAACCTTTGCCTCATCCGATTTTGCTCGCTTAATACAAGACCAACAAACCATAGTGGAAGAATGTTGTGCGATGAATCGGGACTTAAACGAAAATGCACCGTTAAACAAGGATTTTGAAGGTTTAAAATGCAACTCAATTTTTCAAAGCTCAAGAAAAACGTGAAAAAGGTTTTGAAGCCGCTTTGCTAAGTCTCATCAAAATGAAAAATATTTAGAGACATATCGTGATCTAGCCGCTTCAAGAATGCTTTGTTGTCTCAAATAGAACAATCGAAACATGAACATAAAAAGCAAATTAATGCTCTCACCTTGGAAAATCAAAAAGCTAAGGCTGAGTTATTAACTTGTCAAAAAACGTTCTCTGCATACAAAAAGCATTCAACGAATCGAATAGATGACCTTTTGGAAGAAATTGTTGGTTTGCAAAATAAGCTTAAAGAGTTTAAAACTGTGGTTTATAAACATGGTGAGTCAGTAACAGCCATTGAAAAGTTTACTTTAGAACCTAATCCAAATGGATATGGAATGAATCTTGCTGATTACAAACCTAAGCTTTCTCCCAAAACATTCAAACCAAACCGGAAGTTTCAAAGTGTAATATAAAATTAATGATTCTCATATGATCTGTTGTTGAATATCATCGTCAAGAGGAATTAGATGTCAAGACGAGAGTCGATCAAAATTAGCAAAAGTTGTTTACAATAAACCTTTTACTTATTCACAAGCGGTCACTTTCGTCCAACCAAAGGATTCTTCTAACACACAAGGGTTATCATTAAACGTCTCGAGTCTTCTAATGTTAATCCCCAACCGATTATGCACAAACTTATGGTCCTTTACCTTCCATCGGTGAAGTAATTCAAAACACGAAAATCGCAAAATTTTAGATATTTTGACATTTTCATGGTGACCTCAAAACTTTACAACACGAGATAGAATATCATTCGAAATCAAAGTTCAACATTTTCAATCACCTCCGCACGAGAACACCGAGACATTTTCGTAAAAATCTTTTACCTAATGTTAAAACTTGAAAAATTGTGCATTGTCTTGGGAACAGGACTTTCATAAGGAACTTGGATTGATGAAGGTCGTTTCGAAAGCGAAACATCTATTTCTAATACTAAATTTAAAAGAAAATGTTGCGAAAAGATGTTGATCGACTCTTGGAAGATGTTATCTCGTTGATATCCATAATCGTGTTGTTTAATTCTTTACCACATGCATTTGATTATATCTCTGTGATATTGTTGATAATGTTGTTCTTCTTTGAGAATTACGATAATGTGCATCGGCTCAAGTCTTTAAAAGTCGAAATGAACGATTGAATAACGAGCTTTCAAACGCAAAACGTCATCTTCAATGGTGTCAAAAGATTGTCAAAATCGTGAACTTGCTTTGCAAAACAAAATCATCAAGTTGCAATCTAAATCATTTAATCCAAAATTTGAGCAACTGGATGATCAAAACGTGTCTTTGAAATGTCAAATCTCTAAATATGAACAAGAACTTGTAAAAGTTAAACAGGAATATGGTGTCATATTTGATTTACTTAAAAAGACTCGTGATGAAGCATCAAACGAGCTTGATCATTTTATTGCTCACACTAAAGAAGTCATGAACTTTTCGGGAAATCTTCGTTCTGAAAATCAAGAATTGGTGCACACTATCTTTAAGCTAAGAGAAATGTTAGGAAAGTATGAACTACTCGCCACCGTCATTAAGAGAATAGCACCAAGAACACTTAGTAATCGTGAACCTAGAATCCCTACCGCCAAATCACAAGTTGCTAACGTGCCTCCTTCATTGAAACAGAATAGTTGCGTCTTTTCCAAACGTCCGCACTTCAGCCTCAGAGCACCACATCAAGAATAGGAAGTTGCGACCCAAGAAAATATCAATAAGGAATGCTAAAGTAGAAGAACACCATAGGACTATGAATAAGACTCACGTTGTTTCCACTATAGATATTGCGTCTGCACGTGTAATAGAAATAATGATGTAACGAATGCTAAACCTTTAAGTACTTTTGATATTCAGACTGATGCACCTTGTGTTATTTGTCGTAAAAGTATGAATTATGATTGTCATTACAAATGTGTTGCTAAAGCTATCATCTCTCGTTTAAGGAATCCTAAGACTCGGAATACCTCTAGGCCCACTAATCAGTCTAAGTCTATGCTTGGTACACCGCCCTCTAAAGATTCTAAGAAACGCATTATTGTCCCTGTAGCTCCAATTTTACCTCCAAAGAATGTAGTACCACCTAGTGCATTCACTATGACCAAAGCAAATAGTAGTTAGAGATGGCAGAAATGGATACATAATACACTAGGATTTAAATGGATACCTAAAGTTCTTGATGTGTGTATGTCTACTAAACCTGCTTCGGAACCCTCTAACATCTCGGGTTCCACATCTACTCTATTCCATCCGTGTCGCCTATGTGTAATGCATGTGATATGATCATTCTGGATTGTTGATAGCGGATGTTCCCACACATGACAGCAACCTTAAACTGTTATCAAACTTTATTGCAAAGTTCATTGGCAACCGCCGATTCGGAATGATCACTTCAGCCTATCATGGGCTACGGAGACTATATCAATGGGAACATCGAAATAAGCGGGGTTTATTATGTGGAAGGCCCTCGGTCATAACTGCTTTCGTGAGGGTCAGCCTGTGATGGAGATTTGGAGGTTGCTTTCGTGGAGAAAACTTTTTCATTCGTGATCTACAAGGAAACGATCTCATGTCCGCTGCGTAATTCTAGTCTTTACACAATCTCTATGCAGACATGGTTGCTTCATCTCCCATCCGCTACTTTCAAAGGCAACATCAACAAAACTCGCTATGGCACCGCTGCTCTCACATCTAAACTTTCGGACCATCACCAACCTTACTCGACACAAACTTGTTGAAGGACTCCAACGATTTTGGTATTCTAAAGATCATCTTTGATCGCCTTTGAACAATGGAAAAGCACTCGTGCTCATTTTCCTTCAAAGGTGGAACATAGCTCTCAAGATGTGCTTCATCTTCTTCACATGGATTTGTGTGGCCCGATGCGTGTGCAAACGATTAATGGCAAACGCTACATCTTAGTAATTGTTGATGACTACTCACGCGGACTTGGGTCTACTTTCTTCAAGCAAAGACCAAGCTCCGCAGATGATCATCACCTTCTCACGAAAATACAAGTTCACTTCAAACACCGTCCGCATAATCGTAATGCATAAAGGAACCGAACTTGTTAATCAAACTCTTCGTGAATTTTATGAGAAAGTGGAATCGAGCATCAAACATCTATTGCACGGACACCGAACAAAACGGAGTTGTTGAAAGACGAAACCGAACATTAGTGGAAGCTGCAAGAACAATGTTAATCAATACAAAACTCCCAGTTACTTGTGGGCGTGTCCGATTCATCGCATGCTATACTCAAACCGATCTATGATTACAAACGCCACAACAAAACACCTTTCGAGCTTGTCCACAACAAAAACCGAATCTCAAACACTTTCATGTATTTGGATCTTTGCTATCCAAATAATGATCGTGATGACTTTGGAAAGCTCAAAGCCAAAGTCGACATTGAGTTTTATTGGATATTGTGATAATTCTAAAGGTTTCCGGATATGGAATCGTCGGACAAAGCAAGTTATGGAAACGATTCATGCTCATTTTGATGAACTCACGTAAATGGCTTCGAGTATAATAGCTTAGAACCCGGTCACAACCGCTTAAACTTCCCCAAACCCCATCATCACCGAACAATGCCCCAAGCTCACTCACAACAAATGGAAAAGTTATTTGCTCCAATGCTCGGTGGCGATATTGATGAACGTGCTAAAGGTGTATCCACGCACAACCCGATAATACTCTTATACCGATACACTGCCACAACAACTACGGTTGAAGAAGCACCACCATTGACTCCACCACAATAGTTGAACAAACCGCTTCCAACAATGATGAACCGATCGATGATGTTCGAATGAAGTACCAGACCGCAGATTTTGATCCAATGCGTTCTTTAACCCGTTTGCTAATGAGATCGCCGCACTGATGTCGCAGAATCATCTACAAACCATTTGAATCCACAAAATCGCATAATGTATACCAACATCAACCCTCCACACATAGATGGACAAAAGACCATCCACCGAAAATATTATTGGCAACTTGAATCAACCGATCGTTACGAGACAACGTCTTCACACCGATGGTGAACATTGCATTTTGCACTCACCGCCCCGCTAACTGAGCCTAAAACATTAAAGACGCAATGACAAAAGACAATCGATTGAATCCATGCAGAAGAACTCAACCAATTCAAACGCCTTGAAGTATGGAAATGGTTGAAAGACCAACAGGGTCACGCCATTGGTCTCAAATGGATTTGAAAACAAATTGATGTCAAGGAATGCAATCCAAATAAGTCACGCCTAGTTGCTAAGGGTTATCGTCGGGAAGAGGTATAGATTTTGAAGAATCGTTTGTTCTGCTGTTCGCCTTGAGGTCGCTCGGATATTTCTCGTGTTCGCGCTCATATGAACATGACGGTCATCGATGGATGTCAAAACGGCGCTTTCAATGGACAACTTAAAGAAACGGTTTATGTCACCAACCGGATGGATTCATTGATCCCGAGTTCCCGAACCATGTCTACAAACCGAACAAAGCTTGGTATGGTCTCAAACAAGCTCCTCGGGCATGGTACGATAAGCTATCATCTTTCCTCATTGCCAATAATTCACCAAAGGTTCGTTGACCCTACTCTTTTATACAATATCGCGGAGCACATGTCTTAATTGTTCAAATTTACGGATGACATCATTTTTGGTCTACACATAAAAAGTACTCAAACGCTTTTGCAAAACTAATGAAGAAAAATTTTGAAATGTCCATGATGGGTGAACTTACGCTCTTTCTAGGACCGCAAGTTCATCAATCACCTGTGTATTTTCTTGAGTCACCCAAATATGCCCTTGAATTGTTAAACAAATTTGAATGAAAACCGTGACACTTATGCCACACCAATGACTCATACCAAGAAGCTAGACTGATTTACATGGGAAATTAGTCGACCTACAAAATACCAAGTATTATTGGGTCTCATGTATCTAACACTACAGGACTGATATTGTCTTTGCCGCTTATCTATGCTCCCGCTATCGACCGAGACCAATGAAACTCACCTCTACGAGGCTAAAAGAATCCTCCGATACATCAAGGGAACCATTAACTTGGGATCCGTATCAGAAGGATTCGGTTTTGAACTAATCGCCAGACAACACCACGCAGTCGCTTAGAACTCGTCACAACCGCTTAAACTTCCCCAAACCCCATCATCACCAAGAAAGCCCTCGACACTCGTCAACAAATGGAAAGGTTATTTGCTCCACTGCTCGGTGACGATATTGATGAACGTGCTCTGTGTATCCACAAGCTCACCGCACAACCCGATAATAATCTTATACCGATACACTGCTACAACTACTATCGTTGAAGAAGCACCAGCGATTGACTCCACCACAGCAGTTGAACAAACCGCTTCCAACAATGATGAAACGGTGATGATATTCGAATAAAGTACCGCACTGCAGATTTTGATCCAAATGCGTTCTTTAACCCGCTTGCTAATGAGATCGCGCACTGATGTCGCGAAATCTTCAACAAGCCATTTTAATCCTCGAATCGCACAATGTATACCAACATCAACCTCCACACATAGATGGACAAAAGACCATCCTCGGAAAACATTATTGGCAACCCAAACCAACCGGTCGTTATAAGACAACGTCTTCACACGATGGTGAACATTGCATTTATGCACTCACCGTCTCGCTAATCGAACCTAAAACATTAAAGACGAATGACAAAAGACAACCGGATTGAATCCATGCAGAAGAACTCAACCAATTCAAACGCCTTGAAGTATGGAACCGTTGAAAGACCAACAGGGTCTACGTCATTGGTTTAAAATGGATTTGAAAACAAATTGATGTCAAGGGAATGTTATCCAAACAAGTCACGCCTAGTTGCTAAGGGTTATCGCCGTGGGAAGAGGGAATGACTTTGAAGAATCTTTTGCTCTGTTGTTCGTCTTGAGGTCGTTCGGATATTTCTCACGTCATGCTCATATGAATATGACGGTTCATCGATGGATGTCAAAGCGGCGCTTCTCAATGGACAACTTAAAGAAACGGTCTATGTCGCCCAACCAGATGGATTCGTTGATCATGATTTCCCAAATCACGCCTATAAACCGAACAAAGCTCTATATGGTCTCAAACAAGTTCCTCGAGCATGGTACGATAAGCTTTCATCTTTCCTCATTGCCAATAATTTCACCAAAGGTTCGGTTGACCCAACACTTTTATACAATATCACGGGCACATATTTTAATTGTTCAAATTTACGTGGATGACATCATTTTGGGTCTACACAAAAAGTACTCAACCGCTTTTGCAAAACTAATGAAAACAATTTTGAAATGTCCATGATGGGTGAACTTACATTCTTTCTAGGACCGCAAGTTCATCAATCACCCCGTGGTATTTTCTTGAGTCACCCAAATATGCCCTTGAATTGTTAAACAAATTTGGAATGCAAACCGTGACACTTATGCCACACCAATGGCTCATACCAAGAAGCTAGACGCTGATTTACATGGAAATTAGTGGACCCTAAAAATACCAAGTATTATTGGGTCTCTAATGTACCTAACAAACTAGCCGACCGATATTGTCTTTGCTGCTTATCTATGCTCCCGTTATCAACACGACCCATCGAAACCCACCTCTCGAGGCTAAAAGAATCCTCCGATATATCAAGGGAACCATTAACTTAGGGATCCGTATCCGAAGGATTTCGTTTTGAACTAATCATTTTTCAGATGTCGATCACGCAGTTGCTTAGATTCTCGAAAAAGTACTTGAGCACTACAATTTCTTGGTGACAAACCGTGTCTTGGCAATCAAAGAAGCGTGAATGTACATCACTGTCATCAATCGAGCAGAATATGTAGCCATGTCCGCGTGTTGTGCTCAAGTCATCTGGATGAGAACACAACTCAAAGACTATGGCTACACATTTGATGTAATCCCGATGTATCGCGACAATCGGAGTGCCATTACGATCTCGCAACCCGCCTCAAAGATTCAAATCAAAGCACATCGATCTTCGCTATCATTTCATCAAGGATCACGTGAATGTGGCATCGTTGAATTATACTGGTATCGAATACCAATTCGCGATCTTCTCACCAAAGCCTTGCTTCCCGCTTGGTTTAATGAGTTGGTCCACCGGATTGGTATGAGGTGTTTGACTCAAGAGGAATTGGATGACCTCCTAAAACTGCCTTAAAAACTCACAAACACCAAAATCTCTTTGTAAATAATTTTCAAAACAAAATACAAAAATATAAAACCCGATAAAACAACAAAAATATTCTTCTAATCTATTTTTTCGTCAACATGGCAAGTACATTTTTCCGTCAACACTTTAATCTTTCAAAATTCAAGATTTTTCCGATCAAGTGTTGAGGGGAGAAAATAATCTTTAACTGCTTCAAAACATCTCGTACTTGCATGTTATCTTATCTCGGTTGTTTCTTTTAACAATGGTGGTGAATTTTCTGGTTCAATGACACTCCTCGGACTAAAATTATTAACCTTTCATTATTTTATCAAGTCGAGGGGTAGTGTCGTCAAGTGTCTTTCCTAAAAACTTTATTTGGTAACCAAAATGGAAGTTAAATGGCTTTGTTTGAAAAAGGAAAAGGTGGAGGGACCAAAACTGTCAAAATGATAAAGTTATTTTAATAAAACCTCCCCACCTAACTTAACTCTTCACATTTATTACTCATAACCAAACTCATCCTACGCACGAAATTCGTTCTTCAAATCTGTGTTTCTGATCATAAATTTGTAAGTTGCTTCATGTTTTTAACGTGTTTACAAACATAGGTTGTGATTTTCACACGAATCCAACAGTCAAAATTGTGTCTATGATTGTTTTTGTGTTCTACGCATAAGCGTATGAACACCCAATCAAGAATGGGTGTTTGTGGTTAAAAGGATTGTGTCAACACATGTCTTTTACATCAATGATACTAATTTTATCCTCTGAATCTACCCAGAAACACGAATTGATTGATTTTGAAACTTAGGGTTTATGCGTGGTTTTGGGTGTTTTCAAATGTGAAAGGTTTTGGTCAAAAAGGTTGTTGTGTAATGTTTATATGATGTTGAATTAATGATTTCCAGGCTCTATAACAACCCAGATACACTGATTAATTCAGAATTAGGATTTAGGGTTTAATGTTCTTGAGTTTGGGTAATTTTGATTCACTGCATATTGGGTGTTAAAACTTGGTTATTAGACTCTCACAATGCCTTAGACCTACCAGAATTTGTTTGGTGCAATTTCCATGGTTAGAAATCATACGCGTAATTCTTAACCCTTAGGGTTTTGACCTACGCGTATGACTTTCTACGCATAACTGTTCTATGAATGTTCTTGCCATAACTTGTTGATAAAATGAAGTTTTTTGTTAATGTTGATGATTTGATGAACTTATTTCAGGCTTTGCTACGCTTAATATTCAGAATCAAGGTCATTTGCAACTCTACGCATAAGGATTACCCTACGCGTAGTCAAGTTATGCGTAAGAATTAAACTACGCATAACTATTACGCGTAAGGTTCTACAATGGGACTACGCGTATCCTGTGAAGGATATGCGTAAACAGTGACTCTACGCATAAGGTTTACTCATACGAGTAATCCTTACGCGGAAGGTTTATATACGCCTACGCGTAAGCTCTACGCATAAGGTCCCCTGTTCCTACGCGTAATATCTCTTACGCGTAAGTCAGGTTCCTACGCATAAGCTTTCAACTACGCGTATATTATTCCTATTTACGCTTAACTTTGCCAAACCTACGCATAAGCCTTGATTGACCTTCGTTATGAATTGTTACGTGTACAAACCTGTAAATAAATGAATCATAACGTCACGAATCCAATAATGTCACTAATAAACTTAAACGTTTGATACATTGTGAACTATAAGTGATAACATAAACTTTAAAACTTAAAGTTAACTAACTCACGAAACATTTCACGACGTCATTAGACAAACAAGTGACTTAGGACTCGTAACAATCATTAACACTATACATTCAATAACTAGACAATATAACCTTCTGTTGACTAACATTATGTCTTTCGATATGTTGGTTCTTTTGGCTAATGTTATTTCAGATCACGACATGGCTGAACAAATGAATGTGGATGCACCAGACGTTCTACAATTTCTCGATATCTTTCCAGAGGGTTATCCAAGAAAGCTTGGAAAGAACAACCTTAGGTTGACTTTGACACCTCACATGTTCGAATCTTCTTGTCTCATTGCGGTGGATATTCTCGTGAATCATCCCTACCGAACATGCTTTCACACCGCCACGCCTGCAGGTCTATATTCAACAATTCGGGATTCCATGGAGAGGATCATCGGTCAAATCTTTGTGAATGTGACTTTAATCACAAACAAGTCACTATCACTCCCGATGATTTACGGATCGTTCTCATCATTCGGATATCGCCCCAACCGACTTCTTTGCTACCCCTCATCAAGAGCTCACTCCTACAATTCTTGATAGATATTGGTTATGATGAAGCTTCAGAATCATTACTAAGCACTATCACGTGAGTCAAGAATATTCCTCAACCATGGAGAACACTCTACATGATCATCACCAAATCGCCTCGGTCGTGACGGTGGCTATGAGCACCCCAAGCTCATGGAGCTGCAAATTTTCCGGTCGTTGATCAACAAGAAGGACATTATAATTGAAGCTCGCTATGGGAGGACATGATGTCGTTTACAAGAAACTTGGCTCCAAAATTCCCTATGTCGATATACCAAACTGTTGATCCCAGAGCTCTTGAACTTCATCCCGATATCCCCAGAGACTCAATGACCCAGATAATCATGCCGTATTGATCGAACCCATACTATCCTGCCGTAATCAAAGAATCGCCTACAAAGAAACAGGAGTTGTGTTCGATCACCTTCTTACAAAGGAAATCAAAAAGCTGGAAACGCATAAAAGGTATCGGGTAGCCGTAAAAGAAGGTAAAGTTGGCCATCTTGATGAAAAGGCTTCGGAACACCTACCGGAGAACCGTAAGAGGAAGTCTTTGAAGGTCGAAGCACTGAGAGTCAAAGGAATGTTCCAAAAGGAAACCTACTCCAAAGAGAAACCAACTCCAAAGGAGAAAGTTCCCTTCGAAGCTACTCTATTCCATTCTCTACTCCGAACCACAACAACGACTTATGGATGAAAGTTCAAGAAATGCAGAATCAGACGAGGAGGTTCACTATTCTGAAACTGCAAAGGATGTTTCTGACACTCCAACAATACCAAAGCCTCCAAGTCCTCAAGTTGATAAAGGGAAAGGAAAGGCTCTTGCACTTGTACCCTATGATGAAAGCTCTGAAGAAGATGAAGATCATCTGGACATGTCATACAGGAAAACTGTCAAAACCCTCGGACTCCAACACAAAGATGAAGAATTTGCCAAAGACCAAATGGGTGGCCCCGGAGGGTCAAGCAGTGCTGCTCAACCTTCACCAGATCCTGATGCGGTTAATCAACCCGATAAGGGATCTGGTACCACCACTTTGGTACAACAACAAACACTTGTGGAGGACACTATTGTGTATGACTTTGAGGTACCTCAAATGGACAAGTCTGAGAAAGAAGAGGGAGACACAGAAAAGGTTGAAGAGAAAGAAAAGTCTAAAGATGAAGATGATTATGATAAACTCCTTCTGGATAGTCCTACACGCTCAAAGAAGACTACTTCTGAACCGCCTAAGGACCCCGAGTCTCCTCATGTCTCATCCTCATCAGACTCATCATCTCACTCCTTACCACCACCATCCAAGAAGTCAACTAGATCATCATCCAAATCCGTGAAGAAACCACCTAAATCTTGGGTTTCTCAAGCTCATGAACAGATTGCCAAAGTCAGAAACAAGTCGAAGAAAACGTGCTCAACAAAAAGTGAACTTCTTTGTCGATCACATACAACATCTGTATGACGAGAAAGAAAAGATGCAAGAGGAAAGGAAGTTTATTCAGGAGTTCATGAAAAATCACCGTCAAGAGGAATTGAACAAAATGATCGAAGGCTACACCAATAAGTACCTTCAAGATTACGTTCCAAAAGTCACAAAGGAGTTATTCACCAGATAACTATATCCGAATCTTATGCAGATCGCCAAGCAAACTATTCGATCAACGCCCTTAACCGTCACAATCAATCCGACCGATCCGGTCGTGTTCTCGAATAATGAATTGGTGGCCAAGCTTGTAACAAAAATGTCGCCACGATCTGCAATGTTCAACTCTGATGAAGCAAAATTGTTTCAAGCATTGCTGGACTACCAACTTCAAGAGGCTTATAGATTTGAAGCAGAAAAGTTGAAACGTCCTAGAGACGATGAAGATAAGGATAAGGATAAAGACTCTGCACCTAAACGTCAGAAGCAGTCTGGTGAATCTTTTTCGATGCCACCTCCTCCACAAAGAACTCCTGCTCAACAGAGGCCGCCTCCTCAGTCTTTTATTGAAAAACCTCAAGACGATTCCGAGTTACCACCCATGACTCAGAAAACCGGTGATCATTTTGAGTATACGGGTGGTGACGATGAAGAGGTCCTTGAGCCCCTACAACAACCCACCTCTCCCAAACAAGTACAGAAACCGGAATCATCATCAAGGCCTTCTAAAAAGAAGAAGAAGAAGACGACTCAGCCTGAAGTCGTATCATGGCTAGATGACGATAAAACCGAAGAATTTGAATGGTTCTCTACACTTGTCAATCAAACTCCCTACCCTGATGAAGGTCAAGATTTGGTAGACGGTTCTACATTGGAGCATGCTAAAGTTCTGCAAGAAACGTTCCATGTGAAGAAAATGACGAAATCTGAATTGAAGCGAATCAAGAACGAAGCTTTTCAAATTCTAAAAGACAGCTCTGAAAGTGCTCTCGAGGTCGAATATCACCTTGCAACATCGCTCGAGCTATGTCTAACAACATGGATTGGCTCAATCCGGAAGCAAACATTGACTTCACACAAAGGGACAACCCTCCATACTACACCGATTGGACTAAACCTCTACCGACAATTGGCCTACCAAATGAACCTAGGATTCCTTTCAGATATTTCTTCAACAAAGATCTGGAATTTCTTCTACACGGTGGCGATGGTTCATGAAAATATGCTACATCGTTGACTCTTCCATTCCCAGCAGCAATTTACTCGAACTGCATAGCCATCGAGGAACGTGCCAATCACTTGTTCTCCGACAAAGTGGAAGACTCGACCGAGATGCATTGTATGGGATTCATCATTGGCACGAACGTCAAGAATCTACTCTGAAGCTTCGGTTCAAGTCTCAACATACGGTGAAAAGTTCTAAGGATATCGTGGCCATCAAACACGTTGATCTCAAGTCTAAGTGGGACTACACTTTCTTGAAGAATATCATAGTCAAACGACAAGATGAACAGGACTATGCATTCTCCGTCGACTTTGAGAATTTTTCCTCAACGACATCGAAGACATGTACCTTGCCAAAGTACATGTGGTCGCATGAGACAATTCTCAACTGAAGTTCAACGCGAGTTTATTAAGTCTATTCTCATCTTCATCAGACGCATTGTTATCAAGGAACGTGTTGAAGATCTCCAGCTCGCCGTTGAATCTTATCAGACACGTGTCAACTTCACTCCACCACAGCTTGATCTTCTCGATATCAACCACCTTCCACAATATACGCTCATCAGCAAACCTTTCGGTGTCATTTACCGCAGTGAACTTCAAAGAAATTGCTTAATGGCGTGTAATGAGCTTCACAAATTTGGAGATCATACTCTGAAGATGGTTAGGGATGGATTAGCTTATCGATTGAAGGATATACGTGAAAACATTGGGAATCCTAAGCGATGGAACTCTCAGGATCGGAGGGATGTGAAAAGGATCATCACCATGATTGATGAATGGTTGTTTAGACGGGATCAGTTCAGACGATTGGAGAGCTATGTTGGTGGTCGACCCAGGATTAACATAACCGGCTTTCAACGCCCTGTGCGCATTCCTAGGAACATCACTGCACTTCCTGGTACCCCTTGAATTGTTTCTTCCATTATAAATTTGGATGTGTAATTAGATATGTCTATGGCTTGTGCACACATAACAGTGTACAACCCGTACTTGTCAAGAAAGGACCCTGTGGTACGCTTCAGTGCCACAATCCTTATAAAAGGAGCGAAAGCTTCTTACTTTTGAGTAAAACCTATCAAACCTTTCATCTTTCAAGGTTTTGCTCAAAAGAACAAGTACTTCCCCTTATGATTTTCAAAACCTCAACCATTTATATCACTTGTTGAGGGGGAGTATTTGCAAAAATCTTTGTTCACAAAATTGTTCACAGTGGTCTTCTTCCCGCAACACTCAAAATGGTCATATTTATTCTCAACTTTTCAAAAATAACATTTTATATGCCATTTTTGAGGGGGAGAAAATTATGTGATAAGAAATATGTTGTGTAAAATGCAAATGAATCTATGTGCTTCAGACTTAACCAACGAATTGACGAGATCTTAACCGTTAGTAACTCGAAAAGACTTGTTCGAGACGGGTAATAATTTCAAGCTAGTTCGCTAGTGATGTAAACGTGTCTCGCAAAGGACTTGTCTGAGTAGAATGTACCATTCGAGAAGCTCTTGGTAGACATGAACTTTGACGGGTTTGACAACCTTTCGAGGATTGTCTACACCTTCAAGATAGTTATTAGAGCTAGTTGTCACCTAAAAGCTGACAATGCAACTCTTTAACTATGCAACGTAACCGTGTCTCGCGGGGGATTGTCTATCTTGAGTGGATCAATTCAAAATGTGCGCTTCTTTCCTCACTGTGCATTTAACCATTAAAACTCTTAAGCACATGTGGAGGGGGAGTATTTATGAAAATCATATCTCTACGGTGGTACTAAAATGTTTTCATTAATAAACACTGTGAGAGATTTCATTTTAGTGATACAAAATGGTTTTATGGCAACATAGGTTAGTCATGGAGTTATAAGGTGACTAAGGTTAGGAATAACTGTCCTATGATCCGCTTGAGCCGGAGGGATCTACCCAAGGACACTACCATTAGTTAGTGTTATAAGTCTTTGGAATGATTGTAAAAGGAGAAATGAGAATTGGAGAAAGAAGGAGTTGAAGAATCAAAAGAAATGCAAAGAAAAGGGTGAAAAGAAATAGCCCTCAGATTATTCAACTTAGGGCGGACACGGGTTCAATTCATATGCTCTTGGTTGTCACTAGATGACACCGGTATTGAAGATTAAAAGTCATCATGGACCCGAAGGACGCATGCACTAAACCTTCTTAGCCACTCAAGTTTCTCTCAATGTAAGCTTGTTTCATTCTCACGGGAACCCTACGTAAACTATTGGCTTTCTCTTAGAGATCGCTTGTATTGAAGAAGGAGACCCTCTCCCTAGTCTCCGCTCGGGAAAATTAAAACGCACAATTGAGTCTAGAGCCACGAGATTCACCAAAAGATCTCTTAGGAACACTTGATATTTCATCACTTGTTGATCAACAAATAAGATCATCGGTGGTTCGGTTGGTTCATATCGAGTCCTTCACGGATCTTAGCAACTGTCGAGAACATTTATGAGAGGTTCACATCCGTGATCCTCGGTGATTGAATGGAAACTCTGCCAGGTCAACATCAATGACCACCGACGGCAGGTCGCTTTGGTAACTCCCGTGGATTACGCTTAGTGGTCTCAAAGCGGTCTCGATCGTGAGGTGATGCTTCGTGTACCTCCTCGACTCATCGAATCGAGGTGTACTTGATACATCGTGTTATCTCACTTGTGGGACTCCGATTCAGGAACGGCCTTTGTGAGAATTAGAGTTGTGTTTTCACACTATGTTGTTAACACTCTCGAAGTTCGAACTTGTAAGTGCCGGTATCCGCTTATTACTAACCGTTTTAATGTTTTCTTCTTATGGAAGCTCCGGAGTGGAATGATCGTGCTGGTTCTTCACATGTTCACGCCAACATCATCACTAATGGAAGTTCTATCCAAAAGCAACACAAAAGTCAGAATGATTCTTCATCAAATCAAACAATCTACAAAGTTAAAGACTTAAAGAACTTCATCAGTACTGAAATCCAACCAAAAAGAGCGTGTGAGCATGTTGAAGAATGACGTGGAGACCTCAGAATGAAGGCAGACCTGAGGCAGACTTGATGCAAACAACAACAACATACTATCACTTTCACCACAAAGAACAAAGAACTAAAGAACAAAGATAATGATGACGTCAAAGCATAACCGTTCAAAGAAGACAATTTCTCTACACTGGGGAGATTGTTCGAATCAAGACATTTCTTCTCACAAGAAAGAAGAATGTCAGAAGACGTCAAAGCTACTATTACATCAACGCCTTCACCGTTTTTATTCATATATACTTGAGGGGGAGATTGTTGGAATCACTCCTAAACATGATTTCAAGTATTTATATTTCATATGTAATAGGTAGCTTATTATGGCCTTTATGTTTGTTTAAGGCCTAGCTTATGTAGAAGGCCCATAAGCTAAGGCCCATTCCCAATAAGGAATAGGGAAGGAGAGGGAGTGTTGCCCTAGCTCTTTGCCTATAAATACATTGTAATCCTCACTGAGGGTTGGTTGTAATCTTGATGTGCTACGTGTGTACAAGTTTTAAATTTATAAAGGTGAATTACCAATATTACCAATAACACATACGAGCAAGTATACTCGTCCGTTATAGCAAGATTATAAAGGTAAGTCGGGATCGTTCGCAGGGATTTGAGTGAATCTAAACACAAGTTTGAATTAACAGAGTCTATCCAAAACATATAACAAAGCAAATAGATATGATGAAATTTAGATGATTAAAAACTACACTTGCTTAAACTAGTTTCATATCATAGACTAATGTGATTGTGTTAACCTCTTAACATGTTGGTTATGATAATTAGTTGGAAGACTAATCTATTGTTCTTACAAGTTAAACATTCGTCAAGATTTTAGTTCATAAAAACAAGCATTACGTTTAACCAATCAATTCAAGATCAATTCAAGTTTCATAAGTCTACTTTCATAAACTTAAACACAAAACATCCACTTGTTTATCAAATTGCTTAAGAAATGGTCAATACAAAAGGTAACCGATCATAGACAAAAGGATACAATTGATTCTCAACAACTAATCTTACGACCTTTTAGATGTTTCCAACCAATCCAATTTGATAATCAAAAAGCGTTTCTATTACAATCACACCTTAGTTCCTTTGTATAATCAAGAATAATGGGTAAAAACAATCATCCATAGACAAAATGATTATGACTAGTTGAATAACAATAAGTTCTTTCGACCCCAACGATTACTATCAATTAGCCAATCTTGATTAACAAATGTCACTATGAAACTTTAGCACAATTGGATCTTAGAATCAACTTGAAATTGAATTAAAACATGTTAACACAATCACTAACTAATCATATGATAATCAACATCATTTAAGCAAGTGTATAAAGAAACTAGCCACTCATAGCAAACATGAACATAAACTCAGAACTTTGAACATTAGAAAACATGATTGAAAGTCTTACAATGCTTGGAATAAGATTACAAATGGTGAAGTAATGATTCCCAAAGTATTGGGGTAGACTTCTTGGTGGTTTGGCCTCCAAATGTGGAACTTCTGGAACTCCAAACTTTCCTGGACTTCTAAGGACGAATTTGAGAGCTTAAGAGCTTTGTTTGATGAGTAGAGAGATTTGTATTTGAGGTGTGTCTCATATGCTCACAAATGACCTCTATTTATACTAATTCCAAGGCCTAGGGTATTAATTGCTGAACTTGGCCTCCAAGGAGTTAGGAAGGGACTAGAATACACCAAGAGAAGGACCTAGAATCGTTTGGATGCAAAGGGGAAACTTAGTGATGAAGATTTGGCGATCGACTTCTCCAACCGGATCGGTCATCGACCAACCGATCCGGTTGGTCTTCTAACGTGGCCAACCGATCCGGTTACGGGTTGCGACCGATCGGTTGGTGATGGTCATAATGTTGTTTACGGTTGTATTCCAACCGATCCGGTTGCGGTTGTAACGGATCCGGTTGGATCTTCGAAATCGGAAACTTGATATTTTCTTCTCTTTATCTTGTAGAACTTGGTTCTTCAATCACTATGGTCTTCAAAGGTCCTTGAGATACTGATTTAGACTTCACTGAAACGGGAATCTTTAATTTGTTGAACATTTCTTTACTTTCCTTCCGTTTCCCTACACTTGGTTATAAACACTAGACAAACATCTTTTGATGCGTTTAAGCACTATAATCATGCAAATATAACCAAATAACAGATATAAAAGCACACATAACGCTACTAAAAACATGCACAATCTGAGCGTTATCAAATTCCCCCACACTTAAACTTTGCTTGCCCTCAAGCAAATCTAGGAAAAAACATCCTTTGATGCGAGATCGTGATTATGAAAATATGATGCAAATCAACCAAGTATAAATACGAGAGAGGATTCATCAATTATGCTTTATAAAGGTGAAACATCAAGATGTTTGACAATATCCAATGATTTTCTTGCATGATTAACATTTCAAAACACCTCACGAAAAAGGAACGAAATATAATTCACTCAATCACTCATTTTTAGTGGAGTAACAAGATAAATCACACTCATTGCTTAGTCATGATTAGATTATTACCATAAGCTTGTACAAGAAACAAAACTCCACCGACGTGGCGTGAGCACCAAGTAAAAACATCTAAAGAGGGCTTTTATTCGGGTTATAATGATATGGCTAAGGGTTAAGGGTATGGATAAGGCATGGGAATGTATATGAAATTGGTGTTAAAATAAAAATGAAATCAAGTCTAATACCCGTGTTGCTAGCTACCAAATATTCCACGAACCAAATAAATGATTATAGCTTCAATTTCTTCTTTTCTGCTTTCCACAACTTTTTGCTTTGCCATGACAATTGTTCCACGATCATAGCACATTGGCTATTATTTTATAATAATTTTTTTTGCCATGACATTAACATTAATGCATGGCTCAATCAATCTCATAGGATGTGGTACTAATAATCATTTGAACAATCTTCACTTTCCGGTGACTAGCAACCAACCGTTTAGACATTGATACGGGATAGGCTAAGGTTTAAGGTGTAAAATCTTTTGTATTTTACGGGTGAAACAAAAATGAAAAGGATGGCTCGGATGGTGTAACTAGGGGTATCTAGTGCTAAAATGAGCACTACAAATGGGTCCATGTGGGTGGTTAACTAACCAATGCGGCTAGCTAATATATCATTAGATGTAAAATGGAAGGCCATTTGGGTAAAATCCTAAGGTGCCTCTTTATCACACGAATTCACTTATATCGCACGAATGCAATCTCACTGCGATGCAGTAATGATTTACAAGCACAAGTTCTAGAATAAATAAAATCACCGGCACACTCATAGCAAAAGATCTAAGCATAAAAGATGTATGCTAATAAGAAATAGGCTCAAATCCTCACAATTTAGTGGAAAAGGGTATAATATGTGCTAGCAAATGTTTATCGATCCCAGAATGGATTGCAATAGTAATCGGAACACATCTCGAAGTTTCAAGTATTACCAGTTTTACCAGTGGTTTGATCCAGTTATTCTAATAGATAATCCTAAAAGTGTGAAAACAACTAGATCACAAGGGCAAACAAAATTTAAAATTTAAGCATGAAAACTCTAATTTTTCCTATTCACCCCCCCACTTAAGTTAAACATTGTCCTCAATGAAAAACGAACTTTAAAGTATAGAAATAGGAAAATAGAGATGAAACCAGATATGTCAATGAGTTTATCACTCAAAATTCTTTCTTCATTCCTAGCATCCTTGGAGAAATCATCACCGCACACAATCTTATAAACAAACAAAAGGTTTTATTAAAGGATGGCACCCCCACTTAAGTTCAACCAAAGGTTTAAACTTTGGGAGTGACCACGAGAAAATCAAATCTGAAACACATGGGTTGCCTCCGAGAAGCGCTTGTTTTATTACCGAGTCATCACCGACTCGAATCTTCCCAATTTATTTAGCGCAAGGCGCTTTGAACATTTTGAAAAGTTCGGGGATGTACATGAATTCTTCACCGTAGCTTCAATATCGTCCCAGACGAATTCAATGAGATGGTTTCCATGGAACAATTTGTGGGATTCTTCCTGGAAATGGTGCTACAAAGGTGATCGTTTCAAATTCATTTTCATGTGAAAGCTATCATAGCTGAAACTTCATTCGTTTGCTCCTTGTCATAATATAACTTGATTCGGTGCCCATTAACAATGAAACTTCCACCCTGTTTGTCATAGAGTTCGACATACCCGGATGGATATCCATGTTTAACGACATATGGTCCAAACCATTTTGGTTGTAATTTAGGAGCTTTGAATTTGAATTTCATGTTAAAAAGCAGAACTTTATCTCCGGCCTTGAATTCTTTTCGAACTCGTAGCTTTTTATCGTGATAAGCTTTTGTTCTAGCTTTATACAGTTTGGAATTTTCATAAGCTTGGAGTCTTAATTCATCGAGTTCGTGCAATTGCAAGAATCTTTTCTCTCCAGCTATTTTGAGATCTGTGTTACAGTTTCGGAGGGCCCAATAAGCACGATGTTCAACTTGAGCGACAAATGACAAGTCTTTCCATACAAGAGTCATAAGGAGTTGTGCCAATTGGAGTTTTATAAGCCGTCTGAAATGCCCACAGCATCGTCAAGTTTCTTTGCCCACATGAAGGATTGTCCTTCGTTGTTTTCTCTAGAATTCTTTTGAGAGCTCTGTTGGTATTTTCAACTTGACCCTTTGGTTTGTGGATGATAGGCCGTTGCGAATCGGTGATGAACTCCATATCTTTTCATGGTTCTCTCCATTTGTTGGTTCTGAAATGGGTTCCTCGATCGCTTATTAATGCCTTGGGAATTCCATAACGAGCAAAAAGCTTTTGAGGAAATTAACGACAACACGAGCATCGTTTGTTGGTAAAGCTTGAACACGCCCATTTGGACACATAATCTATAGCAACGAGAATGTATTGAATTTGTGGGATTTAGGAAAGGTCCCATGAAATCTATTCCCAAATATCGAATATTTCACACACTTGAATGCTTGTTAATGGCATTTCATCTCTTCAGAGATTGGTGGTTCTTTGGCAAGCGTCGCGATTTTGAACAAGTGTATGTGCTTCTTTGAATATTGTTGGCCAATAGAATCCGGCATCAAAAACTTTTTAGTTGTGGTGGAAGGACCATAATGTCCCCAGTTGGGCCATGATGACATTCGTCAAGAATTTTTGGGTTTGAACCGAGACACATCTTGGATCATCCGTGGGACACATTTTGAAAAGATATGGCTCTTCCCAAAATAGTATTTAAGTTCGAAAAGAATTTGCTTCTCGAGCATGAGTAAGACCTTTTCGAGAATTCCTCCTGCGAGGTAGTTCGCAAAGTCGACAAACCAAGGATCGTCGGCTCCATCGATGGTCATGAGAGTTTCATCGGAAAATAATCATCGATCTCTTCTTCTTTAACTCCTCAAGATCGGGATTTTCAAGGCGGGATAAGTGATCGTGACAAGATTTTACGCTCCTTTCTTATCTTTGATTTCGATGTCAAATTCTTGGAGTAATAAAATCCATCGAATAAGGCGAGGCTTAGCATCTGTTTGGTGAGCAGATACTTGAGCTTTGAATGATCGGTGAAAAGCATTATTTTGAGAGCACGAGTATGATCGAATTTGTCGAATGAGCAACGACCGATAATTCTTTTTCGGTGACGGTATAATTTTCTTTGAGCACTATTCGGTGTCTTGCTAGCAAAATATATAGGCGAAAGTGTTTTCCTTCACGTTGCCCTAAGGCGGCTCCAACAACAAAATCGCTTGCGTCGTACATGAGTTCGAAGGTAGTGACCAATTAGGTGAAACCATGATCGAACACTAGTAAGTTGAGATTTGACATTTGAAAGCTTTTATGCAATCAACGTTGAAGTTAAAGATAGATTCTTTCTCAAGAAGTTTTGTCATCGGACGAGATATTTTGAAAAATCTTTGATGAATCGGCGGTAAAACCGGCATGTCCTAAAAACTTCTAACGGCTTTGGCGTTAGTAGGTGGTGGAAGTTTCGAGATAACATCGACTTTTGCTTTGTCTACTTCCATTCACCTTTGGAGATTTTGTGGCCAAGGACAATTCCTTGGTTACCATAAAGTGGCATTTTTCGATTAAGGACAAGATGTGCGACTTCGCATCTTCGAGCATTTTGTCGAGATTAGAAAGACAAGCTTCAAATGAGTCTCCGAAGGCGAAAAGTCATCCATGAAAACTTCCATGGAGGTTTCTAGCATGTCTTGGAATATGGCGATCATACACCTTTGAAAAGTCGCAGTGCATTGCAAAGACCAAAAGGCATACGCCGATATCGTAGGTTCCAAAAGGACAAGTGAAAGTGGTCTTTTCTTGATCGTGAGGATCGATAGGAATTTGGAAATATCACGAAAATCCGTCGAGGAAACAAAAGAATTTATTTCTGCCGGTCTTTCAAGCATTTGATCCATGAATGGGAGGCGGAAAGTGATCTTTTACGGTGGCTTTGTTTAACTTATGATAGTCAATACAAACGCATGACCGATGATGATTCTAGTTGGAACTAGTTCATTTCGCTCATTAGTCACAACCGTCATTCCTCCTTTCTTGGGAACACGGTGAACATGGCTTACCCAAGGCTATCCTCGATTGGGTAAATGATTCCGGCATCGAGAAGTTTTATGATTTCCTTTTAACAACTTCTTTCATGTTGGGATTGAGTCGGCGTTGACGTTCTACCACAGGTTTAATCCTTCTTCAAAATTGATTTTGTGTTTTGAAATTAGGACTAATTCACGGGATGTCGGATGTTTTCAAGCGAAGGCTTGTTTATGATTTTGAGGACGAAACTAAACTTTCTTTCTCACGGTCCTCGAGCAATGAAGATATGACTCTTTGGAAGAAGAGAGTTTTCCTCCAAGTAAGCATATTCAAGATGATCGGGAGAGGTTTGAGTTCAAGATCGTCATTGGTGGTTCTTGATAGAGGATTTAATTCGCATCTCGTTATTGAAAGTTATTTCTTGAAATTTTCTTCCTCTTCCTCCATTTCTTCCTCTTACGAGTTATCTCCTTGAATTCTACTTTCATGAAATCATCAAATTCTTTGTCAAAATCTGTTTCATTGATTTTTTAGAGTAGTCATGAATGGGTCGGATTCGTTAAGTAATCGTCCAATTCTTCATCGGTGACTTCATCAATAATATCGATGTTAAAACAAGTGTCATCACTGGAATGTGGGTAGCGCATTGCTTTATCGATTAGAAAAGTGATTCGATCTTCTCCAACTCCAAGGTTGAGTTCTTTTCCTTTCACTTTGATGATTGCATCGGCGGTATTTAGGAAAGGTCTTCCCAGGATGAGTGGAACTTTACTATCTTCTTCCATTTCCAAGATCACAAAGTCCACGGGAAAATGAATTTACCGACTTGAACAAGCATATTTTCGGCAATTCCCACAGGATATTGATAGGAATGATTTGCTAATCGGATGCTCATTTTTGTTGGTTTCAGGCTGTTTTTGCACAACTTGGAATACAGCGAATAAGGCATCAAATTGATACTTGCGCCAAGATCGGCTAAAGCATCGCATTTAACGTTATTCCCAAAAGTGCATGGAATAAGAAAGCTCCCAGGATCTCCGAGCTTTGGTGGGATCTTGTTTTGGACAATAGCTGAGCATTCTTCGTTAAGAAAAGTAGCGGATATTTGCTCAAGCTTGCTTTTGTTATTAAGAAGTTCTTTCAAAAATTTCCCGTAATTGGGCATTCCGGCTAAGACATCAACGAGAGGAACATTGAGTCTAACCTCTTTGATTATTTCAATGAACTTTTTATAACGCTCTTCCATCTTTTCTTTCTTTAGGCGTTGAGGATAAGGAATTTTTGGTGTATACGCCTTGACGGATGGAATGTCTTTCTTTTTGGTGGTTTGAGTTGGTTCCTCGGTTTCATCCTCACTATCAACGGTGACAGGAGTATTAGGATTTGTTGGTGGATCGTACGAGAGACCACTTCTTGTGAAGACAGCATTGATATGCTCATTTCTTGTTTGTGGTGGACGGTACGTCTTATCATTTGATGGTTTTGGGTTGGATTGGGTATTACTTGGTAATGAACCGGATGGTCTAGAGGAATGTTGGTCGAGAATCGCAAACTTGTTTTCAAGATCTTGGATAGATGCTTGATGATTTTTACGTCCTTGCTCAACTTTGGCTTTGAGATTGAAAAATTGATTTTGATAAAATCATTTGCGATTTTTGATTAGCCACGAATTCTCTCATGGTTTTCTCGAATTCGGTTTCTTCCATCTTTTGTCGGGATTTTGTGGTGGTGGATCGTCGGTTCGTGGTTGAGAATCACGGTTGTCATCCCTTGGTCGGCGATCTTGCCAATTTCGAATTTCGACCGTAATAATTACTACGATATCCTCCTCCACGGTATCCTCCTTGGCGTAACTTGCTTCTCCTTCCTTCGGTCCACCCATAGGTTTATCGTCGCTTTTCGGACGATGGATGATTTCCTCCACAGTTGTTGCATCCGTCTCGCATTTCCTTCATTTCATCTTTGATATCTTTGTCTTGCGAGTCGATTTTTGAGGTTAACGCTTCCATCTTCTCCATGAGTTTTGAAGTATCGGTGTTTTCGACAAAAGCAACGGTTTTCGGAGAGGTTTGGTTTTGGAATCTTTGGACCAATCAAGTTTGAGAAGTACTCGATCTTGAGCAATTGATGTGCATCATTGGGAGTTTTGTAGAAAAATTCCTCCGACATCAAGGATGCCTTGAGAGATTTCATCTAGTCCATGGTAAAGATTTGGATAATGGTTCCTTTGGATAGTCCATGTCCATGACAACTACTGAAGCAAATCTTTCATTCGAAGCCAAGCTTGACAAGTGATTCGTTTGGGTTTTGGTTGAAAGCGAATTTCTCCCATTAATCGATCAAACATGGCGGTGGAAAGAATCGACACAAAAGCTTGCCTCATCTCCTCCCAAGTATTGATGATTCACGGTGTTAATTCATTGTACCATACTTTAGCATCTCCGCGGTGATGATGGGAAAAGTTTGAGTTTGATGGCATTGACATCGGTGTCGCCATAACGGAACATGCCGCAAACTTGATGAATTCGGCAATGTGTTTATGCGGATCGGCCATGACGGCCATCGAATTGACGGTCTTTGATCATAGAAAGGTGATGTCCCTTCACGGTGAAGTTGTCACCAAGATTGGCAACAACAATAGCACTTTCGGTGTTGGTGCTACTGATTCGGTTAGTTCCCACATGGGTTGATCGTCCGCCATGGGAAAAGGTAAATTGGTGAAAGGGTTGTAAACAACTTTGGCTTCTACGAGGTTATCAAATGGTGGGTTTGGTACTCTTGGTACACGATTTTCCAATGGTATGAAAGGTATTCTTCTTCTTCTTGAATCAAACGTTCGGGGTTGGTAAGAGGTGTAATTGGTTCTATTCCATTGCTCGAGTGTTCATACAATGTCCTAGAGAATCCGAGCAATATCTAAACACACGGACAAACAACGAGCAGTTTTTATGGGACGAGTAGGTAACCGGATCGGTTGCGGGTTGCGACCGATCGGTTGGACCAATTGAATGATGGGTAAAATTGTAACCGATTCGGTTGAGGACAACCGGATCCGGTTAAGGTTTCGAGAGAATTTTTTTTTTTTTTTTTTTTTTGTGAATCGGTGAGGAAATTCAAAACTTGTTGAAACACAATCAAATCCCCGACGGCGCCAAAAACTTGATGTGCTACGTGTGTACAAGTTTTAAATTTATAAAGGTGAATTACCAATATTACCAATAACACATACGAGCAAGTATACTCGTCCGTTATAGCAAGATTATAAAGGTAAGTCGGGATCGATTCGCGAGGATTTGAGTGAATCTAAACACAAGTTTGAATTAACAGAGTCTAACCAAAACATATAACAAAGCAAATAGATATGATGAAATTCGGATGATTAAAAACTACACTTGCTTAAACTAGTTTCATATCATAGACTAATGTGATTGTGTTAACCTCTTAACATGTTGGTTATGATAATTAGTTGGAAGACTAATCTATTGTTCTTACAAGTTAAACCCTCGTCAAGATTTTAGTTCATAAAAACAAGCATTACGTTTAACCAATCAATTCAAGATCAATTCAAGTTTCATAAGTCTACTTTCATAAACTTAAACACAAAAACATCCACTTGTTTATCAAATTGCTTAAGAAATGGTCAATGCAAAAGGTAACCGATCATAGACAAAAGGATACAATTGATTCTCAACAACTAATCTTACGACCTTTTAGATGTTTCCAACCAATCCAATTTGATAATCAAAAAGCGTTTCTATTACAATCACACCTTAGTTCCTTTGTATAATCAAGAATAATGGGTAAAAACAATCATCCATAGACAAAATGATTATCACTAGTTGAATAACAATAAGTTCTTTCGACCCCAACGATTACTATCAATTGGCCAATCTTGATTAACAAATGTCTCTATGAAACTTTAGCACAATTGGATCTTAGAATCAACTTGAAATTGAATTAAAACATGTTAACACAATCACTAACTAATCATATGATAATCAACATCATTTAAGCAAGTGTATAAAGAAACTAGCCACTCATAGCAAACATGAACATAAACTCGAACTTTGAACATTAGAAAACATGATTGAAAGTCTTACAATGCTTGGAATAAGATTACAAATGGTGAAGTAATGATTCCCAAAGTATTGGGGTAGACTTCTTGGTGGTTTGGCCTCCAAATGTGGAACTTCGGAACTCAAACTTTCCCGGACTTCTAAGGACGAATTTGAGAGCTTAAGAGCTTTGTTTGATGAGTAGAGATTTGTATTTGAGGTGTGTCTCATATGCTCACAAATGACCTCTATTTATACTAATTCCAAGGCCTAGGGTATTAATTGCTGAACTTGGCCTCCAAGGAGTTAGGAAGGACTAGAATACACCAAGAGAAGGACCTAGAATCGTTTGGATGCAAAGGGAAACTTAGTGATGAAGATTTGGCGATCAGACTTCTCCAACGGATCGGTCATACGACCAACCGATCCGGTTGGTCTTCTAACGAGGCCAACCGATCCGGTTACGGGTTGCGACCGATCGGTTGGTGATGGTCATAATGTTGTTTACGGTCGTCTTCCAACCGATCCGGTGCGGTTGTAACGGATCCGGTTGGATCTTTGATACGGAAACTTGATATTTTCTTCTCTTTATCTTGTAGAACTTGGTTCTTCAATCACTATGGTCTTCAAAGGTCCTTGAGATACTGATTTAGACTTCACTGAAACGGGAATCTTTAATTTGTTGAACATCTCTTTACTTTCCTTCCGTTTCCCTGCACTTGGTTATAAACACTAGACAAACATCTTTTGATGCGTTTAAGCACTATAATCATGCAAATATAACCAAATAACAGATATAAAAGCACACATAACGCTACTAAAAACATGCACAATCGGCGTTATCAAAGACTCCAACACGTGGCAAAAGAATTTGCTAAGGATCAAATGGGTGGCCCGGAGAATCAAGCGGTCAGCTCATCCTTCACGGGTCACGATGCGGTTAATCAACCCGATAAGGGATGCGGTGCCACCACTGGAGCAACCACAAAAGCCGTGGAAGAATCTATTGAACATGACTTTGAGGTACCTGATAAAGATAAATCTGAGAAACAAGAGGGTGACAAAGAAAAGTCTGAAATAGAAAAGATTGAAGAGAAAGAAAAGTCTGAAGATGATGATGATTATGATAAGCTTCTTCTAGACAGTCCTGCTCGTTCAACGGAGAAAACTTCTGAACCACCAAAGGACCCAGAGTCTCCTCATGTCTCTTCATCATCGGATTCATCTTCTCATTCTTCACCACCACCATCAAAAAGATCAACCAAATCAACATCCAAATCAGTAAAGAAGCCAACTCGTTCTTGGATTTCTCATACTCATAAAAGAATTGTGAATGCTGTCAAACAGGTTAGAAAGAAAGACGTGCTTTACAAGAAGTTGAATTTTCTTGCCGACCAGATAACATACCTTCATAACAAGAATGACAAGAGAATAGAAGAAAGGAGTACATGATAAAATTTGAAACAAGATGCGCAAGGGGAATTGAACAAAATAATCAAAGGATACACTAACAAGTACCTTCTGACATAGTTCACGGAGCTACAGGAGATGTTTACCAAACAACTCTATCAGAACCTATTGCACTTGGCAAAGCAAACTATGAGATCAACACCGATGTATGTAAGCATCAGCCGAGTTGACCTCACAATCTTCTCGAGATCTTGAATTGGTTGACCGACTAGTAGCTCAAATGTCTAAGCGATCGCATCACTTGCCTCTCCACGAAAGCAAGTTGTTGGAAGCATTGATGGAATACCAACTCAAATCGCATGCCGAGAAGGCGAAGGCCAAAGCGTCAAAAGCGATGAAGATTGAGATAAGGATAAGGAAAGCGAGCCAAAAGCGCCCGAAGAAGTACGGTGAATCATCTTCTATGCTACCTTCCCCAAAGACTCGGCTCAACAAAGGTCTCCCTGGTTCTTCTCTTGAAAAACCTCGGGATTAAGGTTACCCCGGACTCGAGCCGGTGATCATTTTGAGTATCACGGTGGTGACGATGAGGAATACCATGAGCCCAACAACAACCCGCCTCTCCCGACAAATGCGAGCGAGAATCCTCATCTGGGCCTAAGAAAGAAGAAGAAGGCATGAGTGACTTCCTATCATGGCTAGATGAAGATACCTGGAAGAATTTGAATGGTTTTCTACACTTGTTGACTCCACTCCTACCTATTTGAAGGTCAAGATGTGGCTGAGTTTAGTACATTGGAACATGCAAAGATATTGCAAGAGAAGTTTCGTGTGAAAAAGATGACGAAATCCGAGTTGAAGCGAATCAAGAATGAAGCATTTCAAGCATTAAAAAGCGGTCGAAAAGTGCTCTTGAGGTGAATATCACCTTGATAACATTGCTCGAGCTATGTCTAACAACATGGATTGGCTCAACCCGAAGCAAACATCGACTTCACCAAGCGGGACAACCCTCCATACTACACCGATTGGTCTAAACCTTTACCAACAATTGTGACGGATCGACCTCGGGTTCCATTGAGATATTTCTTCAACAAAGACTTGGAATTTCTTCTACATGGTGGCGATGGTTCAAGGAAATATGCTACATCTCGACACTTCCATTCCGCGAATACTCAAAGCGCATAGCTATCGAGGAAAGAGCTAACCACTGTTCTCGACATCGTGGTGAGTATGACCGTGATGCAATGTATGGGATTCACCATTGGCGAGCATGAAGAATCTACTACGAGCGCCAGGTTGAAGTCTCAACATGAAGTGTTCGATAATAAGGATATCGTTGCTATCAAACCACGTTGGTCTTTCGTCAGATGGGACTACACTTTCCTAAAGAATATAGTGGTCAAAGACAAGGCGAAAAGATTATGCGATGCAATGAAGTCGATTTTGAAAATTTGTCTCGATGATATTGAAGACATGTATCTTGCCAAAGTACAAGGTCGCATGAGACAATTTTCAATTGAAATACAACGATGAATTCATCAAGTCATTGCTCATCTTCATCAGACGCATAGTCATCAAAGAACGTGTAGAAGATCTCCAGTTCGCAGTTGAATCTTATCAGACCCGTGTCAACTTTACCGCACCTCAGCTAGATCTTCCCGACATCAACAAGCTATCACAATACACTCTCATCAGCAGACCATTCGACGTCGTTTACCGCAGTGAACTCCAACGAAATTGCTTGATGGCGTGCAGCGATCTCCACAAGTTCGGGGATCACACATTGAAGATGTTTAGGGACGGATTGGCTTATAGGTTAAAAGACATACGTGAAAAGATTGGGTCTCCTAAGCGATGGAATTATCATGAAAGGAGGGACGTGAGGAGGATCATCAAGATGATTGATGAAAGGTTGTATCGACGGGATCGATTCGGAAACGCTGAAAGCTTTGTAGGAGGTCGTCGAGTTGCTCTCTGGCTATCAGCATACATTAGCATTCTGGAAAACTCGATGCACTTCACGGTACCCTTGAGCCTACGTTTCACTAATATTTGGATGTTTGATTTATTATGTCTATGGCATGCACACATAACGATGTACAACCCGTACTTGTCAAGAAAGGACCTGTAGTGCGCCTCGGTGCCTGATCCTATAAAAGGAGCGAAAGCTTCTTACTTTTGAGTAAAATCTATCAAACCTTTCATTTTCAAGGTTTTGCTCAAAGAACAAGTACTTCCTTATGATTTTCAAAACCTCAACCGTTTATATCACTTGTTGAGGGAGTATTTGACAAAATCTTTGTTCAAAATTGTTCACGATGGTCATCTTCCATGACACTCAAAATGGTCATATTTATTCTCAACTTTTCAAAAATAACATTTTATATGCCATTTTGAGGGAGAAAATTATGTGATAAGAAATATGTTGTGTAAAATTCAAATGAATCGTGTGCTTGGACTTAACCAGCAATTGTGAGATCTTAAGCGTTAGTAACTCGAAAAGACTTGTCCGGACGGGTAATAATTTCAAGCTAGTTCGCTAGTGATGTAAGCGTGTCTCGTAAAGGACTTGTCCGAGTAGAATGTACCATTCGAGAGACTCTTGGTAGACATGAACTCGTGGGTTTGACATCCTTTCGAGGTTTGTCTACACCTTCAGGTGGTTATTAGAGCTAGTTGTCACCTAGAAGTCGACAATGTAACTCTTTAACTATGCAACGTAACCGTGTCTCATGGGATTGTCTATCTTGAGTTGATCAATTCAAAGTGCGCTCCACTCTCACCGTCAGATTTCTGTTAAAACAATTAAGCACGTGTGGAGGGAGTATTCTGCAAAAGATCAAACTCTTACGATTGGTACAAAATGTTTTCAATCATTACCATTAATGAGAGATTCTCAAGAAAATTGGTTTATGGCAACATAGGTTAGTCATGGGTTATAAGGTGACTAAGGTTAGGAATAACCGTCCTATGATCCCTTGAGTGGGAGGATCTACCCAGGACACAACAAATAGTTAAATTTAGAAGTCCTTAGGTATGATTGTAAAAGGAGAAAATGAGAATCGGAGAAAGAAGAGTTGAAGAATAAAAAGAAATGCAAAGTAAAGGGTGAAAAGAAATAGCCCTCAGTTATTCAACTTAGGAGGACACGGGTTCAATTCATATACTCTTGGTTGTCACTAGATGACACGGTATTGAAGATTAAAAGTAGTCATGGACCCGATGGCGCATGCACTAAACCTTCTTAGCCACTCAGTTTCTCTCAGCGAAGCTTGTTTCATTCTCACAGGGAACCCTACATAAACTATTGGCTTTCTCTTAGAGATAGCTAGTATTAAAGAAGGAGACCCTCTCCCTAGTCTCCGCTCAGGAAAACCAAAACGCACAATTGAGTCTAGAGCCACGAGATTCACCAAAAGATCTCTTAGGTACACTTGACATTTTACCACTTATCGTTCAACAATAAGAACTTCAGTGGTACATTATCGAGTCCTTCACAGATCTTAGCAATCTGTCGAGAACATTTATGAGAGGTTCACATCTGTGATCCTCGGTGATTGAATAAAACTCACGCCGGGGTCAACATCAACGACCACGGCGGTCGCCGGTAACTCCGTGGATTATGCTTAGTGGTCTCAAAGCGGTCTGATCGTGAGGTGATGCTTGATTGTACCTCGGTGACTCATCCGAATCGTGGGTGTACTTGATGCATCGTGTTATCTCACTTGTGGGATTGCGATTCGAGAGCGGCGAGAATTAGAGTTGTGTTTTCACACTATCTTTGTTAACACTCTCGAAGTTCAAACTTGTAAGTCTTTGGAATCGCTTATTACTAACCGTTTTAATGTTTTCTTCTTATGGAAGCTACGGGCGGAATGATCGTCTTGATTCTTCTCGTATTCACGCCAACATCATCACTAATGGAAGTTCTATATTAAAGCAACACAAAGTCATAATTATTCTTCATCAAATCAAAGAATCTACAAAGTTAAAGACTTAAAGAACTTCATCGATCTGAAATCCAACCTCAAAGGCGTGTGAGCATGTTGAAGAATGACGTGGAACCTTTATGCAATGAAGCGACTGGAAGCGAGACTTGATCACGAGACAACAACAACATACTATCACTTTCACCACAAAGAACAATGATCTAAGAACAAAGTTAAAGATGACGTCAAAGCAAAACCGTTCAAAGAAAACTGTCTCTCTACACTGGGGAGATTGTTTGAATCAAGGCAATTATTCTCACAAGAAAGAAGAATGTCAGAAGACGTCAAAGCTACTATTACTACTGCACCTTCACCGTTTATTCTTCACCAACACTTAGGGGGAGATTGTTGGAATCACTCCTAAACCTAAATCAAGTGATAGTGACTCATATGTAATAGTTAGCTTAATTATGGCCTTTATGTTTGTTATTAGCCTTAATCTTATGTAGAAGGCCCATGAGCTTAGGCCCAAGCCCATAAGGAAAAGGAAGGGAACTAGGAGTGTTGCCCTAGCTTCCCTCCTATAAATACTCTTGTATCCCTTCATTTGAAGGGTGGTTGTTCGAGTTATTCTCTTTCAATCACTCTACGCCTAACCGTTTACTTATATCGTGTGTGTGTGTGTGTGAATCTTGTTCAATCGCCTCTCTATTTCTTCTCTTGTTGCTTGTGTTGTAAAACTAGTGACCTATCAAACCATCTCCCTCAATTCACTCTCATCAGCAAACCCTTTGGAGTAGTCTACCGCAGTGAACTACACCGAAACTGCGTGATGGCGTGTACAGAGCTTCACAAGTTTGGAGATTCAACGTTGAAGCATGTCAGAGATGGGCTAGCATATCGGTTAAAGGCGATTCAGCAAGGCATTGGGTCGCCAACAAGATGGAACTCTCAGGAAAGACGGGATGTGCATAGAATCATCAAGCGGATTGATGAAAGGTTGTTTCGAAGGGACCAGTTCAGAACATTGGAAAGTTTCGTAGGTGGTCGTCCTCGCATTATTCTCACAGGATATCAACACCCAGTTCGTATTCCTGGAGTTCTTGCTGACCTACCTGAAATTCCTGGTAGCCCTTAAACTGTTTCAATTTCATATTAATTTGGATGTGTGATTATATATGACAATGGCTTGTGCACACATTACAGTGTACAACCCGTTCTTGTAATTAAAGGACCCTGTGGTATGCCTCAGTGCCACAATCCTAGAAAAGGAGCGAAAGCTTCTTACTTTTGAGTAAAACCTATCAAACCTTTCATTTTACAAGGTTTTGCTCAAAAGAACAAGTACTTCCCCTTATGATTTTCAAAACCTCAACAGTTTATATCACTCGTTAAGGGGGAGTATTTGACTAAAATCTTTGTTCACAAAATTGTTCTCAGTGGTACTTTTCCCACAAAACTCAAAATGGTCATATTTGATATCAACATTTCGTCAAAAATAACATTTATATCCCATTTTTGAGGGGGAGAAATATATGTGATAAGAAATATGTTGTGTTTTGCTATTGAATTCTCGTGTGAAAAGACTTAACCCATGAATTGACGAAAACTGAACAATCTTTCATTGAAAAGATTTGTCTTCCAAGACTTATCCGAGTAAATTGTACCTATTCGAGAAGCTCTTGATAAGACATGAACTTTGTGGGTTTGACAACCTTTGGGGTTGTCCACATCTTCAAGGTAGTTATTAGAGCTAGTTGTCACCTAAAAGGCGACAATGTATCTCTTTAACTATGCAACATAATCGTGTCTAGGAATTGTCTATCTTGAGTCGATCAATTCAAAAGTGTGCGCTCTTCCTCTTTGTCTGATTTCGTCAAAACTCTCAAGCACATGTGAAGGGGGAGTATTTCTGAAAATCTGAAACTCTCAAAGTGTTCAAACATGTTTTTCATTTACAAACACTTTGGGAGATTTTCATGAAAATGGTTTTATGGCAATGGAGTTATAAGGTGACTAAGGTTAGGAATAACCGTCCTATGATCCGCCAGAGCCGGAGGGATCTACCCAAGGACATCACAAATAGTTAGAATTTAGAAGTCCTTAGGTATGATTATACAAAGGAGAAAATGAGAATTGGAGAAAGAAGGAGTTGAAGAATTTAAAAGAAATGCAAAGAAAAGGGTGAAAAGAAATAGCCCTCAGATTATTTAACTTAGCGGACACGGGTTCACTTCATATACTCTTGGTTGTCACTAGATGACACGGTATTGAAGATTAAAGTCGTCATGGACCCGATGCATGCACTAAACCTTCTTAGCCACTCAGTTTCTCCCAAAAAGCTTGTTTCATTCTCGAGGAACCTCGTAAACTATTGGCTTTCTTAGAGATAGCTAGTATTAAAGAAGGAGACCCTCTCCCTAGTCTCCGCTCGGGAAAACCAAAGCACAATTGAGTCTAGAGCCACGAGATTCACCAAAGATCTCTTAGGTACACTTGACATTTTACCACTTATCGTTCAACAATAAGAACTTGGTGGTACATTATCGAGTCCTTCACGGATCTTAGCAATGCACGAGAACATTTATGAGAGGTTCGCATCGTGATCCTCGGTGATTGAATGGAAACTCTGCCGGGGTCAACATCAACGACCACACGGCAGTCGCCTTGGTAACTCCACATGGATTACGCTTAGTGGTCTCAAGCGGTCTGATCGTGAGGTGATGCTTGGTGTACCTCGTGACTCATCCGAACCGTAGGTGTACTTGATTTACATCGCGTTATCGCACTTGTGGGACTCGGTTCGAGGAGCGACCTTTGTGAGAATTAGAGTTGTGTTTTCACACTATGTTGTTAACACTCTCGAAGTTCAAACTTGTAAGTCTTTGGAATCCGCTTATCACTAACCATTCTTATGTTTTCTTCTTATGGAAGCTCTGGGCGGATGATCGTCTGATTCTCCACATGTTCACACCAACTACATCATCAAAGAAGTTCTCTCATAATCAAAGGCAACACAAAGTCGGAATGATTCTTCATCAACAAAGAATCTACAAAGTTTAAAGACTTAAGAACTTCATCATTGAAATCCATCGTTAAAGAGCGTGTGAGCATGTTGGAGAAAGACTTGGAGACAACGAGCGGTGACGGAGACGATCTGATTACCGCACCATACTATCACTTTCACCACAAGAACAAAGAACAAAGAAAATGATGGCGTTAAGCGAGAATCTTTCAAAACAATTTCTCTACGGGGAGATTGTTCGAATCAAGACACTTCTTCTCACAAGAAGAAGAATGTCGGGAAGGCGTCAAAGCTACTATTACATCGGCACCTACATCGTTTATCACTCTTCATTCATTACTAACACTTAGGGAGATTGTTGGAATCACTCCTAAACCTTAATTCAAGTGTTAGTGATTCATATGTAATAGTTAGCTTAATATGGCCTTTATGTTAGTAATTAAGCTTAGGCTTATGTAGAAGGCCCATAAGCCTAGGCCCAAGCCCATAAGAGAAATAAAGGGACTAGGAGTGTTGCCATGGCTCCCTCTCCTATAAATACCTTGTAATAACCCTCACTTGAGGGTTGGTTGTTCAATTCATTCACTTTCACTTGCATACGCATAACCTTTCTTTATATTCCTACGCATAGTGTTTGTGTGAGTTGTTCATCCGATCTATCTCTTCTCTATTTCTACATATTGATGCTTGTGTTACATATATGGTGACCTAACAGAGGACTTGTCTTTGCCAAAAGTATAGTTAATTTATTAATTAGCTAAATAATTATGTAAAACCTTGGGAAAGGACTTGTCCTCACTAGGGTGGAAATGAGCCGAGCCGCTCGTGAAAAGATAGGGATCGGATCGGTAAAATGCTCGAACGAGTCGAGCCTAAACGAGCACGAGCCCGAGCTCGAGCCTAAGTTGCAGCTCGTTTATTAATCAAGCTCGAGCCCGAGCTTTATATACGAAGCTCGTTTGGGCTCGCGAGCCTAAACGACATTATGATATTTTAAGTATAAAACATATATTTGAGCTGAGCTCGAGCTTATTAACGAGCTCAAATCGTATAAACGAACTTAAAATGGCCGAGCCTATATAAGATACCACGAAACTATTTAAACGAGCCGAGCCTATATAAGATACCATGAAACTATTTAAAGCCACCGAACCGACAAAAATCGAGTAGATCCGACAGCTCTTCAGTTTGGTCTCGGTTTCATGTTTTTCCTATTTTTGGTTTTGGGTCGGTTCCGTTCGGTTTGACCCAAAACCAACAAAAACACAATTCGGTTCGGTTTTGGTTCGTTTTTGTCAGGTCAGTTTGGTTTTGGAATTTTGCTTAGCCCTAGTCTTGAATTTGACAAAGAAAGGAGACATGTAGCTATTAGCTCTATACTAGCAATTGAAGCTTTTAAAACAATAGAACTAATGACGATTCAAAATAGACTGTCTTTTATATTTGGAGATTTGATAAATTCTAAAGAAAAACGAATGATACATTAGGACAGACTGAACAACGAATTCTTTATGCATAATCTGGATAGGTCTTCTGGCCATAAGAACACTATGACATATGCATCTCAATTAATAGGAGACGGGGTGTTGTGAGAGAATGAAGAACATGTGCCTGAGCTTTCTAAACTGATCTGATCGGTCTTTCTGGTGGAGTTTGATGAGGAAGTAGTTGAGTTCCTCATGAAGACGAAGCATTTAGGCGGAGGATGAAGACTACATTTCTGATAGAGTTTGGGAAAAATTCGAGAACGTTTACCATCGAAGCCCCAAGCAACAAAAGATGGTTTAAGTTGTAATTAAATTAAAACTGTAACTTATTTAATTCATTCTTTTGTTGTTGAACACAATATAGACCAGTCTCTTTTGATCGATGGACTGCATAATCTTATTTCTTTGAAATTCTTCACAAGCGCTTCCTTGCCTACACGAATATCTATAGCTTCATAGCATGATGGTTGAGTTGCTAAAAAATGCTAAATATTTGAATTGTTTAAGATTTGTTTCGGATGTCGATCACTTAAATAGTTTCGAATGTCATTAAACTTGCTCATTAACTACGATACATTTAAATTTGACTTGTAATGTTATTTTATTTAAAGATTTATTATATTATTAATTATTTTATATTTTTAATCTATTATTTAATTTAATACATTAATTGTAATAAAATTAAAGAAGAAAACAAATATATGAAAAATTTTAGGGATGATGCGTGTCGTAACCATAGGCTCCCACGAAATTTTTTATTACTCACCTTACATTTACTTTATCCCGCCAAACCTGTTAGCGACGACACATGTCGTCACTAAAGGTAGGTAAACGTTAAAAACATATATTACATAAATAATACATAGATAAAGTTGACTTTGACCGAACTTTAACGACGACATGTCATTGTTGCAGGTTAAAAAGAGTCATCGCTAAAACTTGAGTCCAACTCAATTATTATACATACCTATCTCAATTTTGCAAAGTCTCACATCACAAAATCCTCTTCTCTCTCATTTTCTCCTTTAATATACTCGATTTTCATCACAAATCAACACCACCGCCACTTTTACCACATCTGTTACCACCACCTTCACCCCTGGTTTTACCACCATCACATACCTACCACAACCACCACCACCACCACAGTTGAATGCCACAACCACCAGTGTTGTTGTGGATTTGTTTAATTTGTGTATTTGTTTAAAGATAAGTAGCTGTTTAATTTGTGTATAGATTAATTAATTTATTTGTGGATTTGTTTAATTTGTGGAAGTGTTTCATCACCACAACCGCCACAATCGACTACCACGATCACCTTCATCACCACAATCGACCACAACATTGCTGCGATGAACACCAAGTCGACCGCCACCACAGTAGACCACTAACTAACCAAGTAAGCGATTTTCTAGTTTTGTTAATTTATTTGTTATTTGTAATTTTGTATATTATTTAAATGTGTGTATTAGTATAATGTTTGAGTGTGTTAACATTTGTATAATGTTTAAATGTGTAATTGATTATAAGCTTTTAGTGGTTATTTCGGAAAGTACCGTCCAAAGTTAATATACTTAGCCTTTATCATTTTTTTATGAAGAACGAGCTTAAACCATCAAATTTTGTAGTTTATTCATGGGATAATAATATTGAGTTGTCGTTCGTTTATAGTTAGCATTTTTATCAATTAAAAATAAAACTTAAAACATACTTGACCTACTTGATTTTAATTCACATACGTACACTTCATCATCCAAAATTGAAAATATTTGTAAGATATATAATAAAATATGTGGTATAAACATATCAAAAGATTGCCGTTGAAATTAAAAAGATTATTACCTCACTCATGTTCATATCATGAGAAATGTAAAAGAAAAACATAAAAAGTAAACTCGTCGATATAAATAAGTTATTGGGTTTAACTCTTGGAGGTTTGACTCCGTCAACACCTCTAGTTGGACAAAGGAATCTTGAATGATTCAAAAGTCACGCAACACGCAATTTGTAAATCCTTAATTAATTAAAGCCACTTTCAAGTACCTTTGACTCCTTTCAATCCAGGCTATATATATATGCGTTAAACTGAATGCAAGTCTTGTGTCTGAGATTAACTGATATAAATGGATCTATTTTCACAGAAAATCGATAGATGTGAACTCGTGGAAGGTGATCATATATATACGTGGAGGAAACAATATTTATATACTCACCACGGTTAGTTCACTTTTAACTATTAGTTCTTCGTAATTAAGTACGTACGTGTTTGTCTTTATTCACTCTTAACGTAACTAGTCGATCGTAATTAATTAGTTTGTTTGAGACACATGCAGGCATTTTCATAGGAGAAGGCAAAGTTATTAATTTGTAAACACAAAAAGCGTGGAAGTCTCGTTTTCAGTACCTTCAAGTGCTGAGGCGATAAAAGCTAAATACTCCTTGCCCCACGTCCTACTGTGGGTTGGAGAAAGTAACAGGAAGTGGAGTAAGGGTGTCTTGCATTGACTGCTTCATCAGAAAGCGGGTTACTATACCGATTTAAATACCAAGCAAGTCATGAATTCCTTCTTGCCAAACTTAGAGGCGGAACATGCACCACTGCAAGATCAGATCCACGGAAGAAGTGATACATAGGGCTAATTATCTGCATGAAAATGGGTATCAAGTATGATTTGATGACTAATAACTGTGAAGATTTTGCACTTTACTGTAAGACTGGTCTATGGAGCAGTAATAAAATTACCAAGGGAGGAGCAGTCAGCGAATATGGTAGGTTCGACTTACGTACAAGATGGAACTGATCAAGCGGTTATGCAGTTTTTTTTAACGGCTATTCAACGATCTTTTTCCAAGAGTACTGAGACTAAAAATTTGGGCATGCAGTGTTTATTAACGGCTATTCCACGATATTTTTCAAAGAGAGAGACTAAAGATTTGGGCATTCGTGACGATGTTGAGAAGGTTCCTGTAGAAAATTTGTCGTCCTATTGTCTCTCTTTATAGTAAGTATGGGTCAAATAAGTCATTACGTACACCAAATATAAAAATTCTAAGTCATTAGTTATTAATTTCTCCATGTTTGCATATATTATAATATAACTCTCTCTCTCTCTATATATATATACTAGAAGAATGCATGCTTGATGCGTGTTGGTCTCGATAACTATTTTATGGCGAGCAAATGTTTTCGTTTTACGTCTAATTCAGTAAGTTTCTCTTTTCAACTCCGCTTCTTCCCGACTACTAATGAAAACTCATAAAAATATATCAAAATGGATGTTGAATTAAAGAGCACAAAATTTTAAAAATATGGTGAAATTAGATCATAAAAAAATTAAGCGGATTAAAGATATTTAAATTTAAAATAAAGGTGATTAATTAGTTAGGAAGTGGCGTGTCACCCCGTTATTAATTCTTTATTTTAGTTTGTTAAATCTTCCACTTTTGTTATTTTTTAGTTAGAGAAGTGACACATGTCATTCAACGATTGGAGCTCTTATCTTATTTTTTAATTCTTTCCATAATAAGCAAGTAAAAAATCGAATTTTAAGCTTCTAATTTTAGAAGGCCTAAATGCATTATAAAGTAGTATAGATAGAGTTAGGATCGAATAGGAAGAATAATTAAAATGGGAAGGATAAAATGCAGCGTACCGTATTTTAGAATCTGCTCTGAAAGTGGATCGTCTTCCTTCAAATTTTCTCCAATTTGAAATGTGGTTAGAATTACTTCTTACCATTCTTATTTTAATTATTCTTTATATATATATATATATATATATATATATATATATATATATATATATATATATATATATATATATATATATATATATAGATACATCATGGCGGTCACTGTGATTTTTGCTATCACGGACGAAAGCGGTTTTGATGCCCTATATGAGACAATCGAAAATGACAACAAAATCCTGTAAACAAACACATATTATTTTGTAATGATATAGCCTTGAGAAAAATATGTCAACTTAATAAAAGTTGGGCAACAATTAAATTTACTCTATGGTATGAATTATTGACTTTGGACATTTTGTTGTATTTTATCAATTCTTATTATTTGGGCATAATCTAATAAATGATTCGTCCAAGTATTGCAGTTATACAAATTAAAGTTGAATATAATAAGGGAAATGAAACTAAAAAGAAAGAAATGTAAAAACTAAAGAAAAATGATTAAAATGCTTAAAAATGTGACTAATTATGTGGTTAAATAAATGTGAAAATAAAATTACTAGGTCCTTCTATTGTCAACAACAGGATAATGACACATATATTTAGTTACGCATATCAATTAATGCTCGTGACTAAATGTCTAGTCGAAGATATGATATGAATTCAGCCTAACAGTGCAAACTTATGAAATTTTCTTCCTTGGTACATTACATTGAGTTACTCCGTATTAGTTACAAGATTTATATTTTAAAAGAAAATGTTAAACATGGCGTTTAGAGCCACGTATAAAACATTAATACATATATTAAATGCTTGTACTTAAATAATAAATAACTATTTTAACATATAACTATTCCCAACCACGCGACCTAATATATAAATACTTTACATCTTTTTAACTTTTAAATATAACCTTACAATTACAAACATGCACGAAGGATAAGGATAATAGAAGGCGAGGGAAGGGTGGTGCCCAAAAGTCTAACTTCCATATGTAAATTTTGGATGTATCTTATGTATAAACATATTAATATAAGAACAATTTGTAGTTTGGCCCCTCCTAAATAATATAACTCTATTTCGGCCCCTCCAAGGAACTAGTTCAAGCTCCGTCCCTGATTAAAAATAGCGAAGCCCTAATATATAACTACTTTACATCCTTTTAACTTTAAAATATAATCCTTATATTTACAAATAGCCAAACGCTATTTTAATAAGTTACCAAAACTAAAAATAAAAATTTAAGCTGAAAAAAAAAAAATGATGAAACAACATTTTAAACATTGAAGCCATATCAATTATCAAAATAAGATGCACATCGAAAACTATGGATTTGATATATGGTGAACATACAAATAGCCCATATCAATTATCAAAATAGCCGGTGGCACTTATATATATATATATATATATATATATATATATATATATATATATATATATATATATATATATATATATATATATAGGGAGGATATTGTGAGATCATGCTTAAAGTTCTAAAAGTAAGACCCAATATGGACCGTTGGATCATTGTATTTGGGTTTGATGAGATTAACATTAAATGATAGACATTATAGTAATTAAATAGGGTTTCAAGGGTATTTTGGGGAATTAAAATCCAAATGTGGTCAATCTTTTTAAAATTTTTCGTCTATTTTTTATACAAATAATAGGTCCACATTTTTTATAAAGTAGTAGATTCCGGTACACCGGAATCCGTACGTTTTTACCCGGAATTCGATACATATGAAATACATATATATGCATATATGTGTATCAAAAGCCTATCTAAAAAAACTACTAGACTACTACAATAAACTTTCAAACAAAAACCGAACAGCAGATTCCGGTACACCGGAATCCATGCACTTTACCCAGAAATTCAATACATAAACATATGAGATACATATACAGATATGTGTATCAAGAAACTATCTAAAGAAACGGCTACATTACAATAAATATTCAAACTAAAAGCGAAGCGTGATTCCGGTACAGGAATCCGTTACATTACCAGAATACAATACATAAACATATGAGATCCATATACATATATGTGAACCATCAACCTATCAAAATTGAACATATGAGATACATATATACAAATGTATATAAAGAACCTATCTACAAGAAATCTTTAAACGAAAACCCAACAACTGCAGATTCTGGTACAGATCTTGTGTACCAAAAAACTGCCACACAACTAAAATAAATCTTCAAAATCAAAACTGAATAGCAGCAGATTCCAGATTCCGGTGTACCGGTGATGTATCCGGTGTACCGGCATCAACAGCGGTTCCACCCTAACACTCCTCCATAGATCAAGAGTATTGGTGCCAATATTCGTCAAGTTCAACAATGGGTATATCCAAACTTTGAAAGTCAAACTCTCTGACACTATCAACAACGTGAAAACCAACGTCATACCTACTATGAAACCGTCGGAATCGGTGCTGATCTTTAACGATACGGTTCTCGACGACAACAACAATGTATCCGGTGTCATACCTACTATGTACCGGCGATGTATCCGGTGTACCGGCGATGTATCCGGTGTACCGGCGATGTATCCGGTATACCAAGCGTCTTGTATTTGCGGTCACGAGCTTGTCAGCAACGAGGGTTGTTTTAGTCGCCGGTACTAAAAACCAACGATGTTTCTGGCGGTGATGTAACCAAAACAGGATTAGAAACCTGTCATCTTCATAAACATAATCCATGTGATTTTAGTGAGGTACGATCGATGGTTTGACGGATTAAGTAGCGGCGGTTATGTTTAATTTATCATATCAATGGTCAGTTGAATTTAGTGACGTACGATTGATGGTATATGGTGGCCGGAATTCATGGATCTGAGATGGGTTGTGAGAGAGAAAAAAAGATAGGCAGAAGATATTTGTAAGTGGGGGAAGGGATAGAGATTAATTAGGTTAATGATAAGTAATATAGGTAAAATACCTTTAATGCCCTTTTGCATTTAATTAGTAATTTTGCTAGAATTAAAACTTAAATGCTAATTATTTTAATTCTATTGGTTCTTGCATTGATCTTACTTTTAGAACTTTAACATTGATCTCATATGATCCCAAATCATATATATATATATATATATATATATATATATATATATATATATATATATATATATATATATATATATATATATATATATATATATATATATATATATATATATATATATATATATATATATATATTTAAAGAAATTGAAAGTTTGTGTGAATCTAAGAGTGCATTAGTAGGTCTAACCGTAACTGTGAACCTATTTTGTAACTCACCATTATTGATACTGTACGATGGTAATTCTGGATGTAGTTGATAATTGTCGGGAAATTCTATACATATACCAATGCCTTTAATATGAGAAGATCCTTCAATAGAATGTTCTTTCACAGGTTCAGAAGAATAACCATCTTTTTTAGGCTGGTAGCAGTGGTCGACCTTGCCACATCAGCTTTTTCTCTCCGACGACATGATGACGACCTAGTTGCCACAGTGGTGATCTGAGATTTTTTCTTTTAAATTCAATCTTTTTAAAGTAGGGTATTTATAATTTTTTAAAAGTGATAAAGTATTTATAATGCTAAACAGGTCAAAAATTGCACAACATTTGAGTATTTAAACTCGGTCGACTAGGCGAACTAGTTCGCTTGAAATGCCTAGCTCGACCGACCATGACCCATCTCCCACAATGGAAGCAACCCACAAGGTCGCCCGACCCACTGTGGGCAGCCTTATAGTTGCAAGGATAAGCTCTTAAACCTGTAATAAGAAAATATTAGTCTGCTTTGTTGGAATTTACGTAGTTAATGAAGTATAAAATATGTGGCTTACCTTCCAACCTTGCAATTTCTTTTTCTTGTGTCTTATTATTATTGAGCATGTATTCATTGGGCAAGTCATTAAATTATAAGGTTAATGCTTTTGCAATTTCCCTCATGGGTACCTGGATTTAATGCATTTTTAAATATCTGCATGGCATGGTGTTTTTTTCCACTGTTTTGTTGTTCTTTTATAACTTGAAAGCATACTCACCAAATTTGTCTTTGTAAAATGGTGATTGTGAATGAAGGTAACGATTGTTGGAGTGTGCTATATATATTGTAACAATAATCGTATGGTTTGTCAGTCCCGCCACTTTGCAGTAAACCTGCATTGATGAAAACAAATTTAGTTATGATATATTATTGATGTAACAAACAGGAACTAAAGAATTAAAGTTACCTTTAAATTTTTTGTCTTTCTGGTTTGGGATCCTGTCAGTTGGAGCAACTGTAAGTTATTGGATTTCATAAACACATAACACAAATCATATAAGAGGTGTCACACCCCAATTTACTGTTTTTGCGTGAATGGAATTCACAGGGGATTATTGTCATAGCACCACATCACAGTTATATTGAGCGACCTAAAGTGTCGCTTAAAACACATCGTTTGATATTTAACAAAAACATTCGGAGTTACAACATAGGTCCCAAAAGTTTAGAAAGTTTATGGAAATATAAATATATTACAAGTCCAAGCGATGGTTTTGAAAGAAAATTTCATAATGTCTGATGATGTAAGTCGGCGCCGCGACTCAAAGGAGTTCATAACCATGCCATGCGAATGTCTTAGTTACACGAAAATACATTGCTAAAGCGGTCAACAATAATGTTGGTGAGAAATCATAGGTTTATGTAAAGGTTTTATACGACTACACAAGTATAAACCAGGCATGACAATCAAGTCACGTAAAATGTTACAATTGCTTAAGCGCATGATACGAAAGCTCGGCGATGTACCTACGTGAGTGTCTTGCCAAACAACTCTAATAATGTTCATGAATGAAATGCATCCATTATGACAAGTTGGGATTCACCAACTCGGATGGAGGCGTCACCCTCGATAGATCTATCCACTCACACACGCTTCTAGGAAATTAACGGCTCATACATTTAAAATGGGGACTTTTAAGCGGCAACTTTGTAACTCAAGCAATGTAAATGTATTTAACATACTTGGTATCGTAATAAAAATGTTGTGCAATGTATTCTCCCGTAGGTTTGAAATAAGTAAAACTTGAATAAATCGGGCTATGAAAACTCACTTGGTAAGCGGTATGATGACAAGTGAGTACACCGAGGTATAATGTGATCGTTAACGGGACCTATTACGAATGATATGATATGTAATGAGTTGCAATGTAATGTTATGCATGCATTTCGTATGTTATTTATACCATTTGCGAGTTTTGAAAATATTACTTATCGTCGAAAAATACTCGTTTGACGTCTTGACCAATCAAAATCACTTTTCAAGTATTTACGTCAAAATGTCATCCTACAATGGTTTTATAATGATTTATGGTGAAATTTTCACTTTTCGCATAAAACAATGTCGTCGGAATTTTTATGAAGTGACAAAAATGGCTTCGCAAAACTTGTCGTAAAATGGTGTCGTCGATCGTTAGAGAACGAACTCGGCGGTTTTGGAAAGTTTATATCGAAATCTAGAAGTTTCGATTCGGGAGTTTTCGTCATAAAGGTCTCGAACATAAAGATAATAAGGGTTAAAGATGGTGATTTTGTCTAATTGTTGTGAAAAAGTGAGTTTCGGCAAAGTTTAGAGCGACCATAAATAATTTATTACAACCCCGATATACAAAGCGGCTTATCGTTTTGAAAAATATGCTCGGTGATCTAAATTTTACTAGAAGACATTTCGTTCCAAAAGTTCCACATCATGGTTAAAACAGCCCTCAACATGGACGTTTCACCACCGTAACACTTGAATCGTAAAAATAATATAGTTTTCGAGAAAATAATAATTCACGGCAATTTTATGAAAACGTGCATATCTTTGTCGTTTCAAATCCGTTTTCACGATTATATCGTCCTTAGCCCGTATCAAAGTATACTAATATATTTTGATAAGTCGAAATAATTTGTGAAGCTTAAGGCTCGTTTTGACTCGTATAAAAGAAAAATAGTATCTTGAAATTTACGAAAAATATATTTTTCGTCGTCAAACTTGTAAAATCCATAACTTCTTCGTTATAACTCCGTTTCAATCCGTTCAAGCGGCCACGGATTCGTTTTAAAGTATATTTTCTAAATATCAAGGCCAAAATTTCGTACCTACTGTCGGATTTTCCAGAAAATCAAAACAAGGACAGAACATATTTTATACGTATCGAAAATAGTTTTTCTCGGACAAAACCTATTCTAATCCCTTCAAATCAACTCCAAAGCTAATCTAATCCTACCATACACCTTCTTAGGGTGTCATGGGTTCCTAGACATCATCAAGACCAAAGTATACCAAGGGGATAATTATAGGATGACCTTAATATATATATAACTCTAAAATCATGAAAAATGGTATAAATCACATATGTCTTGCATGTTTGTACCAAAAATGAAAAGATACATATGAAATGAAAAGGAAACATGAAAAATGAAAGAAACATGCTTACTAGTTAATATGATGAGGTGCAAGGAACAAGGTTAAACCTAAACACTCTTGGTTTTATTTCAAAACCTTATAAAGAGTATTAACTAGATAGTATATATGCTTGAACTTAAAAAAAATATGATGATCCCTGTGAAGACCCTATATGGCGGTTTTGAGAAGCAAGAAACAAGGAGAGAACTTTGCTTAACATGAAGAATTATTAGTAGAATGAATGAGAAAAATGAGTCAAGTTAGACTTTTATGGAAGTGTAAAATTTATACAATCAAGCCATGCTCCAATTAATGCCAACCCTCCCTTAGGTCGCCAATGGGGAGGAATTGGTAGATATTTTATTTTTTTTCTTTATGAAATGTTGTGTAAATATTTACTTGTACAAGTTGTAAGAAAGTGTAAGTAATTGTGTAGTTAAATATACAAGTAAAGGTAAATGGAAATTTTTAGGTAAAAGAAATTTTTAGTAGATCAAAATAGAGTATAATGATATAATAAAAATTGTAAAAAAATACATTCCTTGTGAAATTTGAGTGATAAAATAATTACCGAGTAATTTTTAAGAAAAACGTCGTAATAATATAACTTTAACGATTTATATACAAAATAAATTCAAATCACTAGTTAAACTCAAAATATAGTTTTTACAACTAAATGTAAGTTTAAAAATATGTCGGGATCATTTTTGAAAGTAACGGATTAAATGCTCAAAATAATAACTCACGCGATAACGTTTATTTAATATAAAATTTACGTTGAATGGAAATGCAATGTCATGAATGAACTATCATGATGCAAATGATGTCAATGAAATGTAGACTAATCTTAGTCCATATGAAATGTTCGTGATGATATGATCATGAATTATTGCTAAACCTTTAAGGTTACTGCAATTTGGAACACGTAAACCTAGTTTCGATAAATGTTGAAATTGTGAAGCATAAATTGTTTCGAGAAATGACCTAAAAGTACGGGTAGTCACATTCGCCCATCCAAAAAGGAATTCAGTCCCTGAATTCAATTCGTGTTGGTCTATCGAATTTTTGAGTTTGTGATGAATATCGAGGAAAGAAAACATCGAGAAGTGTCGTTACGGTTGTCGATGATTGAGAGTGTATAAAACATCGTAGTAGAGAAAAATATTGGATGAATCTCTCATATGTAACACCTTGAATTGGAACATGTGAACATTTTGCTTGCACTAAGATTTATAAATAACCGCTCCCTAACATAACATGATCCTCGAGAATTAGACATAGTTAGCTAGGCTATGTATAATTAAGGAGCGATGATGTGACGTTCGGTTTAGTTGTTATAACTCTCGATGCTTACAAGTTTAAACCGTGTCGTTAAAATGGTCGATAAAGTAAAAGAAGTAAAATTCTCGTAAGTGGTATCGAATCGAAAGGAAATAAAGTACGATAGATGAGAATATTTTACAACAGTGGTTTATCAAAAGTAGTACATCTTAGGTTATAAAGATTAGGATACGATGGAAAACATAAACTTAGTACGACATAGTACATAAGGAGAAATAAAACATAGTTTCGAACTTCTTGGGTCTTCCGTCGTTGGTACCTTGACGAGCTTCTCCTCCTCCCAACATGTATGCTTTCCATGAGCACCTTCAACTTGTTGACCTTGGTTTTGAGGACATTGATTCCGATAGTGTCCTTGCTCCCATATCCAAAACATGTAATTATAGTTTTGCCTTTACAATCCACGCTAGATGTCCCGGTTTTGGCATTGCGGCACTTGGCGAGGCAAGGACCGTGTGATGATGCTTACGCCGATTACATGGTGGTTTAGTCCCAACATATCCTTTTCCTTACGGTCCTTAGCAAAGTGTCCCATTGTTTGACGGATAACGCATATACCGCATGGACCATTATGATGTAGCGTGCATTGATGGTATCGTGGTAAGTTTCCAGTATAAGTTCTTTCCTTTGTTGGTGCAGCAACATGAACCCTGGCGGCTTCTTGTCTTCTATTTTGTTGTTGGTGATGGTTAGTGTTACGGCTTTGGTTGTTGTTGTTATAACCTCCCTGGTCATTTTCCCATTTCCTTTTGTTGTTGTTAGTTTGGTTGTCGCGGTTGTTGTTGTCGATAAAGTTCTCCCTCCTCACAACTTGAGCCATGAGTATTTGAGTTACCTTGATGGTCTCTTCAATTATTTGCGAATCGAAAGAGGTTACCTCTCCTTGAATGCATTTTGGAAGTCCTCCAATGAAACTTTCGGTGGTTTCTCATTGTCGAGAACCATATATGGACATAAAGCGACCAACTCTTGAAACCTTGATGTAGGTCTCAATGTCATAACCAACGGTCATTAGCCCAAGAAATTCCATTTTCAATTTCTTCACCTCCTGGGCGGACAATACTTAGTCATCAACCTCTTGAATTGATCCCATGAGAGTTTATAAGCATTTTCCATACCAATAGGGTGTGCATAATGATTCCACCATAACATTGCCTCATCCAAGAGTGTATTAGTAGCAAATTTCACCTTGGTCATCCGGGCAATCGCATAGAAGAAATAACGACTCGATCCTTTCCAACCAACGGATCATAGCAATGGCTCCTACGTGCCTCCGAACTTGGGGTCATTGCTCTTAAAATCCATGTATGTACCACTTGAACTCTCGAACCTCCTGCAACTCTGTGGTAGTAGCAAGTCTAGTAGCTTGATAACTGACCATGGTCTCGGCAGTGGCAGTGAGCAGTGATTATCGTTGCTCGTTCTTTCTCTAGTGCCCTAGCTATACTATCCTCTATATATTTTTGGATGTCGGCTGTGTCATAGTTGGTGGAGCTCTCTTGGCGCCATAACTCTTCAAAATAAAAGGAAAATGAGACGTGGTCAAATCCTATGTTAAGAATAAGCGCTCTAAAGAGATGATAGAAGGTGGTAAGTTTGAGGTTACTTGGAATTTCTAGAGATCACAATGCCTTAGGGAAGTTTATATCGATAACCTAATTTAACCAAATTTTCCTTTAAAGGACACTCATGGTAGGAAGTTCACATATTGTTGAGGCCATGTTTAATAGAATGTTCTATAGCCTCGGATAGAGACTTGGTATATCCCTATAGTGTTGCTTCATGGGTATTCGCCCATTATAAAATCTAAGTAACTTTCGGTCTAGCTAGTACTTATGGAATGATAGAGTTTGGATTCTAATTTAAAATAGTGGTTGGAATGTCTCGTGATGTCTTAAGATTTTGTTGAGTTTTGAATCATCCTACCTCCTAGTTCTGGTCCTTGTTGGTAATTCCAAAATCCTTCCATTGTTTTCTTGTATCGAGAATCCTCCTCATGCACGGTATAGAAGTCTTTCCTAAAAGGTCAATCGTCAAATCCTAACTTATCGGTTGAGTGAGAGATAAATGGCGTAAGCATCTATAGAGTGTTAACAAAAGAAATGTTTATGCACGATTTATCTGATTATAAAACTTTGCTTTCAAACGAGAATAAATAGTTTGTAAGAAAATTACGATAAAGTTTATGAAAAGGTTTGTAAAACCACTTTATTGAGTAAGAAAGAAACATTTTTATCATTTACGGTTTAATAATAAATCTTAGTTGTGGCTTGGTGTTAAAGCAACAACTTGTTAAGGTGATTTTAAAGCAGACTTATATAGTGATAGAAGACGGCTTAACAATGGTAGTGAAATATTTTAGTGCAACACAATTCAGATTATAACATAACTCGTGAAATGATTTGTAAAATAGCTTACAAGAAAACACTTTATCGTTTGTCAAATAATAGAAGATTTCGTAGTTCAATTAATATCAAGGCGGTTTATAGGTTGGTAATATAATAGTCGAGTAAAGTAAAGACCGAATAGTGCATGAGGGTAAAAGCGTGCAAGTTTTATGATTTTAAATCGGGCGGTGGCTAAAATAGCTCACCAAAAGGGTAAAATAGTTTATAAGACCGTAATATTACTTGCGGGAAAAATTTGTAATATAGTTTATAACTTGCTATTACGATTGTTTGTTGTTTTATAAAATAATAGCAAATTAATCGGTTTATCATACTATGAGAAAATAGTTTGCAAAGTATCGATGAAGGTCATTGTTTATAAAGTATTTGTAACACCGCCTACTTGAACCACAATATTGTCCGCTTTGCCCACTGCTCACGGCTTTGTTTTGTGGCCTCATATAAAGACTTCGGCGAGGTCACCAAGCCGATTACTACTCACATGAGCACGCTTAAGCGCAGTTCCTAAGAACTCCACCCGCAGATGACCACAAGCAACGTTGTTTCATTTAAAGGCGAATGTTATCTTATGAGCCGGCATCTCTCCGAGCCACGGCCGATGTAGGATTTGCCTAGGGTGTTACAATCACCCCCCTTAGGGACTCATCGTCCTCGATGAGGTTTGCCCCACCATCCCGAGGCGGCTCGAGAGTGGCTCGATACCACTTGTAACACCCGCCTACTTAGACACATATTGTCGCTTTGCTTGCAGGCTCGGCTTTGTTTTGTGGCCTCATATAAAGACTTCGTGGTCACCCAAGCCAAGTGCTACTCTCATGAGCACGCTTAAGCGCCAGTTCCTAAGAACTCCACCATGATGAGACCACAAAAGCGTTGTTTCATTTAAAGCGAATGTTATCTTATGAGCCCAGCATCTCTCCGAGCCACGGCCGATGTAGATTGCCTAGGGTGTTCACAGTGTTATTAAAGTCGCAAATTTTTGGTTTAATGAGTACGAGGAGTAAGATGAAATGGTCGGTAAAATAGTTGAAAGCGGTTTGTGTTAGATAACGATGAAGTTTATTATCCCATAAGAGGGAATGTAGGACAAATAGTTGGTATTCAGCGTTTTGTTTTGTAAGATAATAGCTCGATGATTTTTTTTCGAGGTAACATGAAAATCGTTTAGCATGAGGATATTAAATAGTTGATAAAATGGTGAAACCAATTGATAAGTTGGTAATAAAACAACTTCGTTAAAACTTTATGAAACAACGTTTCTAAGATAGTGATAAAATAGTTCAAAATAAAATCAAGTGAAATAATTTCATGAAATAGTAGCAGAATAATTTGGAATAAAATTTGTTGGATGGTTTGTAGGATACATAGGAGAACCTTATCGAGTAATATGATCTACTAATTGATCGAGAATAAAGTTGGCTAACCCTAGTAAGATAGTGATGTATCGTCGTGAAATGATGGAAAAATTGGGCAATTGGGTAAGGAATGAAATAAACAAGGTGGTGATTATCGTAGAGATAATAAATGATAAAGATCACATTAGCTAGGAAGGTACTTATTATACATTCCTGTTGGTGGTCTAATCGTGTTTCAAGTGTAGGAGTAGTAGGCGGTCTAGCAATAATAGCCCTAAAACTCTCACAGTCGTCAAACCTATGAGATGATGTAGTGTCTATAGTCTTAGTGGTAGGTGGTAATGGTGTGTCAAATCATGCACGCTTCCCAAGCTGCAATTTAGGTGTATGAGTATCGTGTATGAGATGTGATGGTACGGATGGTGCTCGAAATGATAATGATGATGAAAATAATGACAATGATGATAATGGAATCCTTGTGGTGAGTTAAGAAAATAGGTTCATTAGGACTAAGCCTATAAGTTCTACCGGTGGTATGATCTGTCCCAGTGAGTGATAAAATTGTCCCGATCTCACGGTGAATCAATAGTGATCGTGATGGTGTAGGTGCAACCGTCCTCCTAAAGGTTTATCTCGGTATTCAACGTTATCGGTGATGAGTCAATTGATGTGAAAATTGTGATAGGAATGACAAGGAATTCTCCACGTTAGAGTATGAGGAAAGATAATGGGATGGGTATTTAAGGGCATCCATGTGACAATCGTTTGAAATGAAAGTAAATAACTCGAAAAATGTACGTATAAATCGCATGCAAAGTGACTATGTATTTATGATGAAATGATGAGATGCTATGATGATGTAGTTATAGTCTAGGGTCAATGATGCAACCTAGTTCTCTATAAGCTGTAGCTCTGTACCAATCATCACACCCCAATTTACTTTTTTTGTGGAATGGAATTCTGGGGATTGATTTGTCATAGCACCACATCACGAGTTATATTGAGCGACCTAAAGTGTCGCTTAAAACACATCGTTTGATATTTAACAAAACATTCAGGAGTTACAACATAGGTCCCAAAAGTTTAGAAAGTTTGCGGAAATATAAATATATTACAAGTCAAACGATGGTTTTGAAAGAAAATTTCATAATGTACAATGATGTAAGTCGACCTTGTGACTCAAAAGGAGTTCATAACCATGCCATGCGAATGTCTTAGTTACACGAAAATACATTGCTAAAGCGGTCAACAATAATGTTGGTGAGAAATCATAGGTTTATGTAAAGGTTTTATACGACTACACAAGTATAAACCGGGCATGACAATCAAGTCACGTAAAATGTTACAATTGCTTAGCGCATGATACCGAAGCTCGTGATGTCACGCCCACGAGTGTCTTGCCAAACAACTCTAATAATGTTCATGAATGAAATGCATCCATTATGACAAGTTGGATTCACCAACTCGGATGGAGCGTCACCCTCGATAGATCTATCCACTCACACGCTTCTAGGAAATTAACGGCTCATACATTTAAAATGGGACTTTTAAGCGGCAACTTTGTAACTCGAAGCAATGTAAATGTATTTAACATACTTGGTATCGTAATAAAAATTTTGTGCAATGTATTCTCCCCGTAGGTTTGAAATAAGTAAAACTTGAATAAATCGGGCTATGAAAACTCACTTGGTAAACCGGTATGATGACAAGAGGTGAGTACACCGAGGTATAATGTGATGCGTTAACGGGACCTATTACGAATGATATGATATGTAATGAGTTGCAATGTAATGTTATGCATGCATTTAGTATGTTATTTATACCATTTGCGAGTTTTGAAAATATTACTTATCGTCGAAAAATACTCGTTTGACGTCTTGACCAATCAAAATCACTTTTCAAGTATTTACGTCAAAATGTCATCCTACAATGGTTTTATAATGATTTATGGTGAAATTTTCACTTTTCGTGCAAAACAATGTCGTCGGAATTTTTATGAAGTGACAAAAAAGTAACCCATAAAACTTGTCGTAAAATGGTGTCGTCGATCGTTAGAGAACGAACTCGACGGTTTTGGAAAGTTTGTATCGAAATCTAGAAGTTTCGGTTCGAGAGTTTTCGTCATAAAGGTCTCGAACATAAAGATAATAAGGGTTAAAGATGGTGATTTTGTCTAATTGTTGTGAAAAAAGTAAGTTTCGGCAAAGTTTAGACGACCATAAATAATTTATTACAACCCGCTATACAAACGGCTTATCGTTTTGAAAAATATGCTCGGTGATCTAAATTTTACTAGAAGACATTCGTTCCAAAAGTTCCACATCATGGTTAAAAACACCCTCAACATGGACGTTTACCTCAGTAACACTTGAATCGTAAAATAATATAGTTTTAGGAAAATAATAGTTCTGCAATTTTATGAGCGTGCATATCTTTGTCGTTCAAATCCGTTTTCTCGTATAATCGTCCTTAGCTTCGTATCAAAGTATACTAATATATTTTTGATAAGTCAAAATAATTTGTGAAGCTTAAGGCTCGTTTTGACTCGTAAAAGAAAAATAGTATCTGAAATTTAGAAAATATATTTTCATCGTCAAACTTGTAAAATCCATAACTTCTTCGTTATAACTCCGTTTCAATCCGTTCAAGCGCCACGGATTCGTTTTAAAGTATATTTTCTAAATATCAAGGCCAAAATTTCTTACTCTCTGTCGGATTTTCCAGAAAATCAAAACAAGGACAGAACATATTTTATACGTATCGAAAATAGTTTTTCTCGGACAAAACCTATTCTAATCCCTTCAAATCAACTCCAAAGCTAATCTAATCCTACCATACACCTTCTTAGGGTGTCATGGGTTCCTAGACATCATCAAAACCAAAGTATACCAAGGGGATAATTATAGGATGACCGTAATATATATATAACTCTAAAATCATGAAAAATGGTATAAATCACATATGTCTTGCATGTTTGTACCAAAAATGAAAAGATACATATGAAATGAAAAGGAAACATGAAAAATGAAAGAAACATGCTTACTAGTTAATATGATGAGGTGCAAGGAACAAGGTTAAACCTAAACACTCTTGGTTTTTATTTCAAAACCTTATAAAGAGTATTAACTAGATTGTATATATGCTTGAACTTAAAAAAAATATGATGATCCCTGTGAAGACCCTATATGGCGGTTTTGAGAAGCAAGAAACAAGGAGAGAACTTTGCTTAACACTTGAAGAATTATTAGTAGAATGAATGAGAAAAATGAGTCAAGTTAGACTTTTATGGAAGTGTAAAATTTATACAATCAAGCCATGCTCCAATTAATACCAACCTCCCCCTTGGTCGGCCAAGGGGAGGAATAGTAGATATTTTATTTTTTTCTTTATGAAATGTTGTGTAAATATTTACTTGTACAAGTTGTAAGAAAGTGTAAGTAATTGTGTAGTTAAATATACAAGTAAAGGTAAATGGAAATTTTAGGTAAAAGAAATTTTTAGTAGATCAAAATAGAGTATAATGATATAATAAAAATTGTAAAAAAATACATTCCTTGTGAAATTTGGTGATAAAATAATTACCGAGTAATTTTTAAGAAAAACGTCGTAATAATATAACTTTAACGATTTATATACAAAATAAATTCAAATCACTAGTTAAACTCAAAATATAGTTTTTACAACTAAATGTAAGTTTAAAAATATGTGGGATCATTTTGAAAGTAACGGATTAAATGCTCAAATAATAACTCACGCGATAACGTTTATTTAATATAAAAATTTACGCGTTGAATGGAAATGCAATGTCATGAATGAACTATCATGATGCAAATGATGTCAATGAAATGTAGACTAATCTTAGTCCATATGAAATGTTCGTGATGATATGATCATGAATTATTGCTAAACCTTTAAGGTTGTGAATTTGGAACACGTAAACCTAGTTTACGATAAATGTTGAAATTGTGAAGCATAAATTGTTTAGAAATGACCTAAAAGTACGGGTTGTCACAAGAGGCGTATGAATGAAGTTTAGAGAGAAAGTAGAAGATGGGAGCCTTTCTAGAGAGAAAGTAAACAAAGAGAAAATGTTAGATTAGAATGAAGGTCCAACCCTACCTTGAGAGGTAGAGGGTATTTATAGTTACATCTACTACGTCCTCCTATCGGTTGTGGATTAGGCATACTGATGGGTAAAGACCCGTCCTTCCTCCACGGAGTTACACTATGCTAAACTAAACTAATAAGTAACTAATAAACGGATAAATAACGATATGTCTACGAGCTAACTTGTGCTAGTCTATAGTTGGGGTGACCGACACTTCATAATGGAATTTCCAATTCCTAACAATCTCCCCCTAAGGGAGGTCACCCAAGTTTTACATTCTGAATCATAGCATTCTATTTAATCTTCAGTCTTGAGCTCGTAGACTTTAATTCTTCACACCCGCAATCTTTGTGCTTTTGTAGTGACTCTTCATAGTTCGATTATTTTGTACTTTCGGTGGAGGTCTTTGAACTGATCCACATCTTGATGACCTTCAAGCTTTGTTTGACATCATCACCACTTTGTAAATCTGGATCACCCTTTGTAGTGTTGCCTTCATGTGATGTTGTGACTTTCGGACCGACATGTTCACACTTTTGGATCATGACATCTTTCCATCGAGTAGCGGAAGCTTTAGTTGATTCATGATATTTGTAGCAACGTAGCGAAGCATAGTATAAAAATACTGAGCCGAGGTTATGTAGATATGCACTTGTCATAATGTTCTCCAATTAAGTGTGAATCTGTGAGCATGCGGCTTTGGATTGACTCCTCAATTCGATCGGTGCAACCGTCCAAATGTACCGCAAACAAGTTAGCAATAAAACACACGAAAGTGTCTTTGATCACTTTCGTTGAATTGAGTACACGCACACGGTTCCTCGTTGATCGATACAAATCTGTCTGTGATCGGTATAATTCGAAGAATCTCCTTGACGGGGTTTCACGACTTTTCTAGTTGTTCTCAAACCGAACGTCTCATAGAAGACAACACAAAGTGAGTGAACCGGTAATTGAGATTCACGATTGATGAAAATTGATTTGAAAACAATCGATTATTGCTTGAAGAAAGAGTTTTGCAATACGACGAAGGTTTTATGGGACGGATCAATTTTCAATCAAAATACTTTTGTATTTGAAAAGAATACACATTCGTTGTGCTAGCGAAAAGAAGAGATTTACTGTGAACGGTTTTTCCAAAAGTATTTTTTCAATCAAAGATACTTTTTGTGTTTGAAAACATGAGTACACATTTGATGTGCTAGAGAAAAGAAGATTTGCACATCGAACGGGTTTTCCAAAAGTATTCGTCATATCATTTCCTGGACCAAGGTTGATTCAAGAGTGAATCGCCCCATCGTTTTGGTCCAGTTGTCACAAGCTTGATCTTTAGTAAAGATCTCACATGTCACCCACCAAGATCTTGTTTTATGTTGGCTCTAGAAGGATTTCCATCTTCATCGTGAATACTTTTACATACCACTCAGATGTTTTGGCAATACCACAAGGATAATGCGTAGGACTCTTAAAATATATTCTCACTTTCCACATTGTGTGAAGCAGTGAGTCTTCATTAATTGTGTCCTAATGAGATATTGTGGATGATCTCATGGCTCTAGACTCAATAGTGCACATTTGGTTCCTATGCCGGAGACTAGGGAAATGGTCTCCTTCTTCAATATCAACCATCTCTAGGAGAAAGTCGATAGATAATGTAGGTTCCCCGTGAGAATGAAACAAGTCCTTTTAAGAGGAACTTGAGTAGCTTGGGAAGTTAGGTGCGACGTCACCGGGTCCATGACGCCTTGTCTTAAATACCGTTGTTACCTTAGTAAACACCAGTAGCATATGTATTGAACCCGGTTTCGCCCTAAGGTTGAATTGTTGGAGGGCTATTTCTTTTCACCCTTTTCACATTCATTTCTTTTCATTCTTCAACCCTTCATGCTTACCGAAACTTCATTACTAGAACCTTGTTGGGTTTATTCCGGTTCTAGCTCTATCTCATCCGCACTCTTCCCATATCTCACTTTTCTCCTTTTTTCATCATACCTAAGAACTCTACACTATCTAGTGGATTGTCCTCGGTAGATCCTCTCGCTCTGGCGAGATCGTGGAAGCAATACCTAACCTAACCATCCTTATAACACCATGCATAAAGTAAATTGGTCGGTCTTTTGGTATTGTTCATTCCTTCTCGAAACCAATTGAAAAATCATTTGGAAAATCAATCAAGGTAATTGTGATATAAAATCAAAGCATTTTGTACCTTAATTGTTTTGATCATTTAGAAATGCTCCCCCTCAACATGTGCATATGATTTTATAAATTGTTTAGTACATGGAGGCAAAAGTTCTTTTGAAATAAATTCTTGATCCCAATTTCCGTAGAAAAAGCCATTTGAATTTCTTTGGTAAATTCTCCCCCTCAATATGTGCATAGGATATTTGAAATCATTTTATCACATAGAGGAAAGAGTTCTTTTGAAGCACATCCACGATCACAAAAGCCATTAAGAAACCTTTAGAAAATCAATCAAGGTACTTTATGTTGAAACATATAAATCATTGTACCTTGAAAGTTTATTTTCTTTTGAAATGCTCCCCCTCAATATGTGATTCGAGCGTTTAGCACATATGGGAGAGCAGTATGCACACTTGAATCAAAACGATCATCTTTTATCAAATTTCATTATTAAATCACAAATTCTCCCCCGATCAAAAATATCAAACCCTTTGAGATTTTGGATCTCAAGTGATTTACTCAGGTTTAGTAAACATAGGAGAAAATGTGGCTTGGTTTAAATACTCATCTAGTTTTTTTGGTTAAATGCTCCTCCACAATCATGTGCATTATGTATTCGAAATCGTTAGGCACATGAAGGAAGGAGTACTTTTGAAACAATCACCCTTTTAAAACCGATTTGAGATTTAAATCACGATCTCTCCCCCGATCAAAAATTTCAAACCAATTGAGATTTGTGATCCCAATTGATTTAAAACATTTTGAAAATTTTTGTGGAAAGACGTGGCTAGATTTAATTTTTGAAATTGACAGATGAGGACTAATTTAAGACATTAAAGATTGTTAGTGTCAGGTATGATTGTTTTAAGAGATCTTTAAGTAAAAAAAAACAATTTCACAATCAAACAAGAACAGAAAAAAATTTCATTTTGTAAGATCTTTGAGTTTTAAAGAAAATCATACCATGACATAACATTAAATCTTTGGATCACCACTTATTTTGCACAAACCGGACTTGATAGATGAAATATCGTTTGAAAATATTTTATTTAAAATCACTCTCCCCCTCAATCCATGACCGTAGTCGATGATTGAGTGACTTAAGTTTTGATAAATTGAAGTCCGATTTATTTTCAAAACCAATATTTTTCCATTTTTCAAAACAATAAAATTTAAAAATTGTTTAAAAAATTGATATCATCACAATTATCCTGGACAAAGATACGTTAGGTGGTGTAACCACCCGCACTTTCAGGTTATTTTTCATTTTCGAGAATTTACTATTCACTTTTACTATTCACTTTTACTATTCACTTTCACTATTCATCCATAAAATTTTTATTTCACATTCTCGTAAGATAAATTATTTTAGTAATATCCTGAGAGTTCGACAATCGTTAGATCATCTTCGCAAAAGTTATTAAGAAAACCTCGTTATAAAGTTTCATTTTGGTCGGAACACCGTTTAAACATCACGCGCATAACGAAAATCAACTATGATAATTTTCCTCACATCAGATAAATTTTTAGATCACTCATAATTAATTTGAGAATTTTTAAGATTTCATTTAATGTTACCAAATAAACCTGCTACTGCACGAAACTAAACTTACGTTTAAACAATTCTACTTACATCCGGACTTAACGATTCTCGGATCGTGTTTCTAATATGTTTTTGACACTTTTACATTTTTTTTGAAAAGTCAAACATATTTCCTCCTTCTTTGACCATAAAGAAATTAACCTTGTACGCTTTACATTTTTGCTTAAATCGCATACCTGTTAAACTTCACAAATAACTGTTAAGTTATCCTACGTATGACGAAAACCACATTTTAACATCTCATATCACTTCTAGACTAATTTTAGTCTATTCTAAATGAATTCACCGTCATTTCTCTGAAATTTTGTTATTTTCTGATAAATTGCGAATTACGCGTTTTTGACCCGTATTTCCAGCTTTAAGTAGCGTTTTTGCACCCAATGAGAATTATCACTCATTTTATATTTTTAGATGGAGTATAATGATGAGTCTCATCATTCCTGCAAGTTTCGTATTTTTACGATACCCGGTTTTACGTTTTATGGCTTAACGACTTACAGTTAGCGATTAACAGAACCAAAACTCACTCCGTAACCAAGATAATACCAAAACTATCCACCTAAGTCATCTTATCTCTTCATGGCCGACCTTAGGGGGGGAGTCATCATTTTGGTGGCATCATCCTAACCATGGTTCAATTAGATCATTACATGTGTCATAACTTAACCATGGTTAATATTTAACCCAATATATGGTTAACCAAACTTACCCTCCTATAAATTGGAAGTGAAATACATCCTAAACACCTTCACAAACTGATTTGGGTCGTTCATACACTAAAGCATTCACATCTTCCATCATTTGATCTATAAACTCCAAGTTTATGCAAAGAAGTTCCAAAGATCAAGCTACTTCATCAAATCTCTAGCAAGTTTAAGTGATCTTCTTGAGTTTAAATCTACTCAAGTCACTTAGTACTTCTTCACCAACTCTTCAAGTTTGCAAGGGTGCCAAGGTGTAGAAAGCTAGCTCAATCCAAAGTCTTAAGTGATCAATCAAAGTCGTATCCTTACTAAGTTACTCCTTTCTTAAGTGAAAGCCAAAAGTTGTAAGCAACTTATCACCAACATCATCTCATCTTTATTATTCATAATCTTAACTATTTAATGCTATATATATAGTTACTATGTTGATTCATGATGTACATATACTCAATCACATGTTTTAACTTACATATTGTCATAAAAGTAACAAACTAGTAAACTAGTCATATTCTACACATTTGAGACCATTAATATCAGTAACTTCTAACTTACATACTATGGTAGACAAGATAAAAATGTAGACATAGCAACTTGAATCACCCGAAACGGACAAACGAGTCAAAAGTTATAGTCAAAAGAAGTTAGCGAAACTAAAACGCCAAAACTGCCATATTGAAACTGTTTTGGGTCTGGTCGTGTAAAAAGTGATACTTCTGGTCCGAATCATCAAAAAGTTAAAACACGAAATTTGTCCGGAACGATGTTTTCCTTCAATGTGTTAGAAGCTCGGACCTTGAAAACGCATAAACAGGCCATTATCTTTCAAAAACAGAAACTGCCCTTTATATGGTCTCACAACTATACTTTTGTCACAACTAAAAGCAAACCAAGAGGCCTAATGGCCATAAACTAAGACCACGGCTACGGCTAAGGTCAAAGCTAAGTCTCAAGGCCATGGTAGTCAAGACCAAAATCACGGAAAGGCCACGGCTAAAGCCTGAAGGCTTGTTTACCCAAGACCGTTAACTAAGGTAATCATATTTATGAAACGACGAGAACTTGTAAAAACATGATAAACTTATTTATATAACAATCTTCACTCAAAACATATATTGTATATACTAAGTGCAAAAATAGTAGGGAGCTTCATGTGAGGGGTTTCATTTGAGTAAAAAGTATCGACGAGTTGCTGGATTTACGATTTAAAGTGTCCTAGCTCCTCGAACATTTACTACATGACCTCTGAATTATGATGGCCCGAACGGTAGTACGATATCTATAAAATAAATACATTTTCTCATATTAAAGATCTTTCTATAAACATCAAATGATAATTGACTACATCATGATCAACCTAGAAATATATATAGAATGGTTTATGTTTTCCTAAAAACATTATTCTAAACTTAAGTCGCAGCATTTCATTTTTAGGTTGCACGTAGAAGTTTTCCGACTTATCCATCACATCCGTTAAGTACTTAATATCATCAACTCTCGGTGAGTTCATAGCCCCACTTTCTATTACTTAATTGTTTTACAAACCCTTGGGGAGATACATGCTTTATTTTAAACCCAACACATTGCTTTTCCGATACTTATCTCGATTGTTTTATTAGCACTAAGTTAACGATTTGCCAAAATTAAGTCCCTTAATCATGAATCATTGATCACTAGTGAGAGTGGGCGCGAATATTGTGAATAGATCTATTGGGATTGACGACTCCCGTTTGTGTTGGCCCCGTTAAAGGCAAACAAACGCACTATATTTGAGTAACATTGGTAAAAATGGCAATTTTTACCTGAAAGGGCATGCACCGACATTTTCACCAATTAATTTTGGAACACGTTAACGCCTTGATTGCATGATGCTTAGTCTAAAAATAACTGTTTTGTTTTCAAACCACTGGTGTGAGTCTAATTAACTCACACTACCGACATAATGTGTTCAACCATTAAACAAACTCTATGAATTTCACTCAACCTTTGTGTTGACAGTTTTAAGCATGTATTTCAGGTCCATAATGTTGGAAGCTGGTACGGAAGGGCAAGATCAAGAAGGCTATATATATAAATAATTTATCATTCACAAAACATCAAAAACTTTATATTGATGTGTTTTGTAATCAATGGAACATACTGGGACCTATTTTCTAAACTCTGATATATTTGAATGATAAAGCCTTTTTAAAACGACTCTTTTAGAGATCGTTTTCTATTATTATGACTGTTGTGCCATCAAGTAATACCTAGATTGAATTCCGCTGCGTATCACGAAATTGGGGGTGTTACAGATTGGTATCAGAGCCATAGTTATAGAGAAACGAGTCTAAATAATTAAGACTTAAACTATAACTGCTTTTACAAAAAAAAAAAACATTTTATAGCCTTTCGTTCTCCGTGCCTTCCATCCTCCAGACGATTATGGACTTTCAAGACATGTCATAATAACATGAACATATTAGTATGTTGATATATACACTTGAATTGTTTAAAGCATTCCCCTAAATATTATAACTATTTAACATCACATCGTTTTGTAGACACTATGTCTGTACCTGCATCTCCCGATTACGTTCCGGCATCACCCGAACAAATTTCAAACATTCCAATTATTCCAGAACTTGACTTTCCCGATATCAATGATGATTACCTTGATGCCGTCGATTACGAAGATGAACCATAAGAAGATATGGACGACGAAGAAGAAGAGGATCTGATTATACGAGATTCTCCCGAATATAATGTTCAAGATTGGTTTGAATCCGAGGATGATCAAGAGGAAAACTATGTATATGGTGTAGCACCATTATCACCACCTCCTGCCTCAGAAACATCTTCCGAACCTAATCCTACTAACCCTACTCAAGGACCAACATCCACTTACGAAGTCTGCGGGTCATCCACAATGATACCTACTTTCATAAACTCTGCCCAATACGAACTATACCGTTTAAAACAACATCTTGACCTAACTCAACATAAAGTCCAAAGTATGGCGTGGCAAATTAATCAACAAGAATCATTTGTCATTGCGGCAAAAACAGAGGCCATCCATGCACGCCAACGCCTTTACTTATTCATACTGGATATGAGTTATGTGAAGAAGGACTTGGATTATGTTGCAGATACCGTCTTCTATCCACTAACTGGATGGGAAGACATCAAAGATAGGTTATCAAGAGTGGAAATAATCCAATGCCAAGACAGAGCATGATTCAAGAAGCTGAAATCGCTTAAACTCGTGAGAGATCCGACTAGACATTGCTAACTTCGACCGATATTGTCTTCGAAATGATTTGTATGATATGCAATCTTCTATGAATGCCATGCAACAAAAGATATATCAAAAAGAGGTTGAAGAAAACCATTTAAGTGATAGCATCGATGTTCTAGCCGAATATGGAAACATCAATTCGTCCAACCAATCTTAGAGTAGTATGATAATACTAGTTATCTTTTGTACTTCTAAACTAATTAGACTCAGTTAGAAAATCTATGTAATCCATGTAATAGCTAGCAGTAGTAAAACGTTGTAATTACAAAACTAAAAGTATCAGTTAGTAAATTTTGAAGAAACTTTTAATAAGTTTCGATTTGTAAATCAATCAACGTTATATGAATAAAGACTCTTGTTTTATGCTATCATGTGTTATGGCTTAAAATTCCAACTTTATTATTTCTAAACTTCCATAAAAAAATCATGATCTTTTTATACCTCTTGATATCTCTTTTTGATAGAATCATGCCGCCAAAGAAAATGAAAGCACCTCAACCAATGAATCCAGCTGCCATTGAGCGAATGATTAATACCCGAGTGAATGCAGCAATTAATGCTGAACGAGCGATGGCGGCTACAACCCCAGACCCGCCACGCTGCCGCACGCCACAAGCTACTAGGCTTGCCACAGCTAATGCAACTAGAGGTTGCTTATAAAAAGAATTTATGAGTTGCAAACCCACAAATTTCAAGGGTTCGGAAGAGCCGTGGGTTTAACTCATTTGGTTTGAAAGAATGGAGTCTCATGTTCTCAATCGAGAAATCGTTGAAAGTAACAAAGTTCAATATGCCACTTGTACACTACTGGATCAAGCATTATCATGGTGGAATGCATTTTCTCAACCAATAGGCATTACAAATGCTTATAAAATATCTTGGGTTGCTCTAAAGGATTTAATGATCTAGGAGTATTGCCCTCATAGTGAAATACAGAAATTGGAAGTGGAGTTCTGGAACCATGTTCTCAAGGGTGTTGACATTGCTACTTACAACCCCCGATTTCAAGAATTCGCGATACTATGTCCATCAATGGTTCCAACAACTGAAAAGCTGTTAGAGAGATATATCTGGGGACTTACGCCCGCCATCCAGGGAAACGTGACATTGTTTGATCCAAAGTCACTTGATGATGCTATGCGAATGTCTCGAAGTCTCATGGATCAAGTGTGTGGAAAACTAGAAGGGGGGTTGAATAGTTTTGCCGATTTTAAGTTGATATCAAAAACTTTAGATATGATATTACGTGAAATTGTGTGGATGTTGAGAACGTATAGATCTAATGATAATGCAAGCAAATAAATAAAGTTAAGGGATAGAAATGACACAACCGATTTATAGTGGTTCGCCACAAGGACACCTTCCTGCCTACTCCACTCCTCGAGTCACCTACTCGAGAGTTCAAGCACTATGTCAACAAACTCCTTCACTTGGCGGAGAAGCCTTCACAACGTTGCTTACACTTTTTCTGGTACAAAGCTAGATACCGAGTCCGTAGCACGGTGGACCAAACCAACACAACTATTACACAACAAATATGTGAAATATCAAGTACAAGATCTTTGCTACAGAAATCTTGCAGAGTGACAAATCAATCACTTGTAGAATGCTCGTGATCTCGCGTTAGAGAAGGACCTATATGAGGATCACAAATAGAAAGAAAGAAGAACAACTCTCTAGATCAAGTGACCTATATGTTAGAAGAGAATGAGAGTGTATGAGAGATTTAGTAAGAAGAGGGGTGAGTTAGAATGAAGAAATGGCTCTCTATTTATAGGCAAAATTCTTCACTGTTCCACGGATCCCTTCCACTTGGGATCCGTCTAGTGTAATCCTAGGGATCCGTGGAACGCTCCTCTTTGCCCATGGGTTTTTTGGTTATGGGTTGGTCCATGGGTTTTCTTTAGATTCAATTTATCTAAGTATACATTATATCTAGTCAACTTGGGTATGGGTTAAGATCCATGGGTTATGGTTTTTACCCATCCTAATAAACTATTACAACAAATGCTTAATTATTACATTTTTGTATTTAAATGGCTATATGTAAATGCTTTACAAAAATAACATGTATCCTTATAATTATACTTAAGATAACATTAAAATTTTTATCAACAAAACACAAAGAGATCGCAAAATATTAATAAACGTTTTTATGGTTTATTTGTATTAACAATCTCCCTTTTTGTTGATGACAAAACATAATGTTATGATGAGTAAAACTTAAGAATAGATGTAATTTTGAAAGCCCCTAAGTTTTACTTCTTCTCCCCTTTTGTCGAAACAAAAGTTGACCCTTGGAAGAAATAAACATAATAGTGTGGAAAAATTAGTCCACGTATCGCTAACTCCCTTGACGGTAGCTCCCTCTTGTTTGGGGCGTCAAGTGAAGAAAAATAAAAATCCTACAAAAAGAAAGGTTAGTAGCATGCTTAAATAATCTTGTGGTTGCCGAGAATCAAGATTGGGAGCCAAGGTATGTAAACAAGGCCTTGTAATAAAACAACAAATTGTAGTGGTATTTATGCCACTTACAAGCATGTGAAAATAAGAACAAGACTTGTTCTTGAAAATGACTCCAAAAGAAAAAAATACTAAAAGTAGAAAATAGTAGTAGAGATTCCTTTCATGCTTGCATAAGGTTATGGATGGAGGTTTTGATGAGTGATGGTATTGATGCGATCAAGGATGAGGTTGAGTATGAAACGCATTTCTTCCTTAACTTCTATTGCGATTTCCCTAGTGGATTGGCAATGTTTACAATGTAAATGATGTGGGTAATGAGTGCGGAAGTTTTTCGGGTTGTTTTGATTTGAGTTATGCGGAAGATGTGGTGGAAAAATAGGAAAATATGGATCAACATCCGGAATGTTTGTAAGTGGTGATGGAAAAGAACCTAGATGTTCTTGTAATGTGATGGGAGCTAATGGTGGTGATGTTTCAAGATCTTGAAAAATAGTATTTGGAGATGTGGGGGGTGTTGAAAAGACTATTTCTTTTTCTTTAGGTTGGGTAGATCTTGTTGGAGTCTAAAGGAGTTCCAAAAGAGTGATTTTAGGTGGTGATGAAGTTGGTGTACTTGTTGGTGATGAGGGGGTGCTATAATGGAAGCATCTTGTGGTGAGTTATTTGTTGAGGATGAACCATTTGAGGTTGGTTTTGTTAAACAATAAGATCGTATACTAATCCGTGCGGATATCCTAGAGTTTGATTGTGGTATTTTGGATGGTGGTAGTACAAAAGTTTGGGTATCATGAAGATGATTGTTTGTACTAGGTGATTCATCTAATGGGGTTTTAGATGACATGGTGTATTATGTGAGGATGAGATGGATTATGCAAGCATTTTGGGAGTTCTATATATAGAAAAACAAAGCATTGTAATGAATGCTTGACCCAAAATGTGGATTAAAATCTAATGATTAGATATGAATTCAAGGCATGTGATCATGAGAACACAAGCATTAAAGAGAATACTCCCAAAAATGAAACAAATGTGGATTTTTCATCCAAAGTGAAAAAATAGAAGGTAAAAGCGACACATTACACGGATCCCACGGATCCTTCCCTTGAGGATCCGTCCGACATAAAGGCCGGGATCCGTGGGTGCAGTGATTCGAGCAGACAAATTTTTCCTTTGGAAACATTTTGCCTAGTGTATGCCTATATGTAAACTATTTGGAGTTGGGTTATCTAGACCCTAAAAGAAATAGAAAATAAACTAGAAGTATAAAACATCGTATTGAGATAACCCGAAAACACATATTTAGTACATGAGTACGTAATTTTGTGTGATCAATGCTCCTAATTCATTGTTGCTTAAATGAATGTACCCGAAAACACATATTAGTTATGTGTCCCCTTTAGCATTCAAAAGACATGAGATGCAATGAAAATGGGTTTTTACTTTGTATTAATAATGAAAAAGCGATTTGTCCTAGATGTGAGAAATTGCTTTTGTGAAATTGATACGGGAAGGTATCATCTTTTTAGAAAACATTGTGAAAGGAGGTTTTCTTTAAAAATGTGTAAAAAAAAATAAGAAAGCTATAAGTGGAAAACTCATCTTGGGTTTTGAAAATTCCTGTATTGTTTGTGAGTTTTGCGTGAAATAGAGATCCTAGACTCAGATAGAGGAAGGCTAGTGTTTACATACCTTGTAGAGTGAAATAAGTTACGACGTTTGTTCCATTAGACCAAGGCCAAGACGAAGTAGGTTGAATTGCTCCCGCTTCAACGGTTTGGTGAGGACGTCGGCTATGCTGTATTCGGATGCTACCTTCTCAATAGAAATGTTCCCCTTTTGAACATTGTCTCTTAAGAAGTGGTGACGAATCTCTATATGCTTTGTGCAAGAATGCAATACTGGATTCTTGCTTTAGTCGATGGCACCTTTGTTGTCACATAGGATGGCTATGTCGCTTAGATGAATGTCGTTGTCTACTAACGCTTGTTTCATCCATAGTGCTTGTTGGTATGCTTTGCTTGCGGGAGACGCATCGCTTCGGGTTGTTGATATTGCTAGTGCCATTTGTTTCTTAGAAAACCAAGGCGTTAAAAACATCCCATGAAAGTACACTCCCACTTGTACTTTTTCTATCAACGTAATCACCGCATGGTTAGAATCTGCATATACAATTGTTTCTACTCCCGTGCCCTTAGGATACCATAATCCTAATTGTGTTGTACCCTTAATGTATCTAAAAATCCTTTTTACGGCTTCTAGGTGTGATGTTTTGGGGTCTTCTTGAAACCTAGCACATAAGCAAACACTAAACATGATATCCGACCTACTTGCCGTGAGGTAGAGAAGACTACCTATCATGCCACGATATTTAGTATTATCTATGGATTCGCCGTCTTCATCTTTTGTGAGTTTGGTGTCGGATGACATTGGTGTCCTAATTGGTTTCGACTCTTCTAGACCAAATTTCTTTAACATCTCCTTTATGTATTTAGATTGATTAAAGAAGATACCATCTTCTACTTGTTTAATTTGTAGACCAAGAAAGAAACTAAGTTCTCCCATCATACTCATCTCGAACTCGTCATGCATGATTTTAGAGAAATCATCACACATGTCTTGACAAGTGGATCCGAATATAATATCATCTACATAAATTTGCACTATAATTATATGTGACTCTCTTTTCTTAGTAAAAGTGTGTTGTCAACTAACCCCATGGTATAGTTGTGTTTAATTAAAAAGGACTTGAGTCTATCATACCAAGCTTTTGGAGCTTGTTTAAGACCGTAAAGGGCTTTCTTTAATTTATATACATGTTTGGGTTTTCAAAATCGATGAAGCCCGGAGGTTGAGCTACATATACTTCTTCATTAATGAAACCATTTAGAAAAGCGCTTTTGACATCCATTTGATAAAGCTTTAGATCATTAGCACAAGCATACGCAAGAAGTATTCTTATAGACTCTAATCTAGCCACTGGGGCATAGGTCTCATCAAAGTCTATTCCTTCTTGTTGGTTATACCCTTGGGCAACCAGTCTAGCCTTGTTCCTAGACACTACTCCGTTTTCATCTAATTTGTTCTTATAAACCCATTTTGTTCCTATTATGGTTTGATTACTAGGTGGAGGAACAAGTGTCTAAACATAATTAGAAACGAATTGATTTAGTTCTTCTTGCATAGCCATTACCCAACTTTCATCTTTTATGGCTTCTTGTGTGTTCTTAGGTTCTATGGTTGAAACAAAACAAAACAAGCTACTTTGGTTTTGAACTTGAGACCTTAATGTTCGTTTCGTTTAGCTTCCTATGGACTTATCTACGGGGTTATCTTTGGACTCTTTAATGTTTATGATTTCATCATTTAAAGGTTCTTCTTCTTCATTTATCTTTTCTTTATTACTATAGCTTCACTTTCTATGATCTCGTCATCGACAAGAGGTGGAGAGGGTTTGGGTGGACTTTCATCAAATTTTATGTTTAATGACTCTTCTACCTTCATTATTTCTTTGTTTAATATGACGTAAGCTTTGCTATTTGGCGAGTAACCTAGAAAGATACCTTCGGTTGATTTAGGATCAAATTTTGTAAGGTAATCTTTAGTTATAAGAGTAAAACATTTGCTTCCAAAGACTCTATAGTGATTTAACGTAGGCTTTTTGCCTCGGAGTAACTCATATGGAGTTTTACCTAAGATTGGTCTAATTAAGACTCGATTGAGTATGTACGTTGAAGTATCAACAACATTACACCAAAATTTTTGAGGTATGGATTGTTCATTAAGCATGGTTCGACTCATTTCTTGAAGGGTTCTATTCTTTCTTTCTACTACCCCATTCGATTGTGGAGTACGTGGAGCCGAGAAGTTGTGAGTAATACCATTAGCATCACAAAAGGCTCCAATTTGCACTTTATTATCGAATTCCCTACCATGATCCGTCCTAATGGACACTGTAGGAGTTCCTAGTTTTCTTTGGATCTTTTTTCTTAATATTTCAAAATAATTAAAGGTTTCCGTTTTGTTCTTTAAAAATTTTGTCCATGTATACCTAGAGTAGTCATCCACTATTACCAAAGTGTAGTAGTTGCCTCCATAACTTTGGATAGCGGATGGACCAAATAAATCCATATGTAATAATTCTAGACACCTAGTTGTAGACACCATATTTTTAGCTTTATGACTTGAATGAGCTTGTTTTCCTACATTACAAGCATCACAAAAGTGATGTTCATATTTTAACTTAGGTAGATCTCTTACTAGATCTTTGGATGATAGCGATTGAAGAAGTCGCATATTGGCATGACCCAATCTTCGATGCCATAAGGTCGAAGTATCATCCATAGAGCTAAGACAAAGTTTGTCTTTAGGTTCATTACCAATTTTAATGACGTAGACTCCATGTTTCCTAATTCCTCTTCCTATGGTTATACCATTCTTTAATATTTTACTACCGGTTTTGGTAAAAAGCACATTGCACTTTTTATCGCACATTTGTCCTATACTTAAGAGGTTAAAGTTTAGGTTTTCTACGTGACACACATCGTTGATGGTTAGATATTTGTTAGAAATCGTACCTTTACCGATGATTCTACTTTTTCTATTTCCAAACACCACATTACCTCCATTTACGGATTCATATGTGGAAAATAGATCCCTATTACCGGTCATGTGCCTCATGCACCCGCTATCCTTGACCCATTCATCGGGGTCTAGGTCGACCTTTAAGCACACCTAAAACAATAATAAACTCAAAAGTTTGGTCCCTATTTGTTCATGGGTCCATTAGTGTTAAACATTCCATTCATGTTAGACATGTATGGATAAGATGAGTATGCATTCCATGGAGCAAAGTTTTGAAAAGGAAAACCGTTTTGCATATTAGAGTTCCATCCCATTTGATGGTTACTTCTTGGATAAACGTTATTAGGTCTCCTAGATGCATTATGTTTTGAAAAGGATGGTGCTTTGTTTCTTGCAAAAGTAGGATTATATTTTGGAGGTGGTTGTCTAGTGGTGACATGAGTTGGTTTCTTCCTATTAACGATAACGAACTCGGTTCTAGATGAAGAAGCTACGTTATTACCACTAGTTGTTGTAGCGGATCCACGGATCCTGTCGTACACTAGTCGGTTCCCTTTTAGGGATCCGTGGGATCCGCCACAACGATGGTGGTTTTCTAGTTCTTTAACAAATTTTGTTTCTTTTCTTTCACTAGTTGATGGATCAAGTTGTTGAATACCTAGACCCTTTTGCTTGTTACGGTTTTAACACCATTGAGTATTGTATCTAAAGTGTTTGTACTCATTCTAGCAATTTTAGAATCTAGATGATCAACTAGTGTTTGAAGTTGAACGCAAAGTTCGCATTCACCACTTGCTTTTTACCCTTTTCTAAACGTTTTAGTTTAGCTTTTAATTCTATGAATTCTTTATCTAAACATTGATTTTGACTCTTTAAAAGCTTGTTTTTGTTAATTAGTTTTAAGCTAATATTGCATAGTTTGTCATATTCATTATGTAATGAGTCGTCATCAAGTGATGAACTACTATAGTATTCGTGACATACCTCATCATTTGCCATGAGACAAATTTCTTCGTCCTCCTCGTCGCTCATTCCCCACGTACCGCTTATGAACGCCTTTTGATCATCCCGTTTGGGACACTTACTAATAAAGTGGTTTGGGTCCCCACATTTAAATCAAGTACGATCATCCTTTGGCTTTCGTCCTCTTTGCTTTTCGAAGCCTTTCTTATCAATCATACGGTTGTTTGACGTATCTTCCTTTCTTCTTAAGAACTTTTAAAGTCCTCACCGCCATAGCGTACTCCTCATCATCACTATCCGAAGAGGAGTTCTCTTCATCGCTGAGACTTTCTTTGCTTTAAGGGCAAGAGATTTGTGTTCTCTTTCACCTTTGAAGCTTGAATCTTTAGCGAGCGAGCTCATAGACCTTTAAGTTTCCTATGAGTTCATCAAGAGTAAGGATTGTCAAATCTTTTGATTCTTCGATCGCCGTCACCTTAGATCTCCACTTCGATGGAAGCGCCCTTAGATATCTCCTAACATGGTTTCGGCTAGAAAAAGATTCATCAAGTGCTTGTAAAGATGTAATAATAGTATTGAAATTTGCAAATGAATTATCTATAGTTTCCTCATCCGATATTGAAAATTGTTCAAATTGTTGAACAAACAAATCAATTTTATTATTTTTAACTTGTTGATTTCCTTGATGAGTTACAACTAAAGAATTCCAAATTTCTTTAGAGGTTTTAAGCAAAGAGATTCTTTCAAATTCCTTTTTCTGTAAAGCATTATATAAAACCATTTTTGCTTCACTATTTTTAGAAAGCTTTTTCTTCATTTCATCATTTAGTTTATCATGAGGTATGTTAAATAAATTTCCATTATCATCATTTGAGGTAGCCTCAAAATCACCTTCAACAATAATGTACCAAAGATCAATATCTTTAGACTTCACATACGTTTCGAATCTATTTTTCCAATATATAAAACCATTAGTTTCAAGTAGTGGTGGTCATTGCATAAATTGCCCTTCCTTATAATTTTCAGAACCCATAGTGATCGAAAAGTTTTTAAAATACAAATTTACTTTAAAACTTTTATAAACTTAGCTCTTGATGCCAATTGTGGAAAACTAGAAGGGGGGGTTGAATAGTTTTGCCGATTTTAAGTTGATTTCAAAAACTTTATATCCGATATTATGTGAAATCGTATGGATGTTGAGAACGTATAGATCTAATGATAATGCAAGCAAATAAATAAAGTTAAGGGATAGAAATGACACAACCTATTTATAGTGGTTCGGCTACAAGGACACCTTCCTTGCCCTACTCCACTCCCCGAGTCACCTACTCGAGAATTCAAGCACTATGTCAACCAACTCCTTCACTTGGCGGAGAAGCCTTCACAATGTTGCTTACACTTTTTCCGGTACAAAGCTAGATACCGAGTCCGTAGCACGGTGGACCAAACCAACACAACTATTACACAACAAATATGTGAAATATCAAGTACAAGATCTTCGCTACAGAAATCTTGCGGAGTGACAAATCAATCAAGGACCCCTTGCTTGGATGACTTGTAGAATGCTCGTGATCTCGCCTTAGATAATGACCTATATGAGGATCATAAATAGAAAGAAAGAAGAACAACTCTCTAGATCAAGTGATCTATATGTTAGAAGAGAATGAGAGTATATGAGAGATTTAGTAAGAAGATGGGTGAGTTAGAATGAAGAAATGGCTCTCTATTTATATGCAAAATTCTTCCATTGTTCCCGGATCCCACGGATCCCTTCCACTTGGGATCCGTCTAGTGTAATCCTAGGGATCCGTGGAACGCTCCTCTTGCCCATGGGTTTTTGGTTATGGGTCACGGGTTATGGGTTGGTCCATGGGTTTTCTTTAGATTCAATGTATCTAAGTATACATTGTATCTAGTCAACTTAGGTATGGGTTAAAATCCATGGGTTATGGTCCATGGGTTATGGTTTTACCCATCCTAATAAACTATTACAACAAATGCTTAATTATTACATTTTGTATTTAAATGGCTATATGTAAATGCTTTACAAAAATAACATGTATCCTTATAATTATACTTAAGATAACATTATATTTGTTATCAACAAAACACAAAGAGATCGCAAAATATTAATAAACGTTTTTACGGTTTATTTGTATTAACAATCTCCCTTTTGTTGATGAAAAACATAATGTTATGATGAGTAAAACTTAAGAATAGATGTAATTTTGAAAGCGCTAAGTTTTACTTCTTCTACCCCTTTTGTCGAAACAAAAGTTAACCCTTGGAAGAAATAAACATAATAGTGTGGAAAATTAGTCCACGTATCGCTAACTCCCCTTGACGGTAGCTCCCTTGTTTGGGCGTCAAGTGAAGAAAATAAAATCTGTTGGATATTATTTTCACATACACATCAAACAATAACAACAAGGTGGCGTATAAGTGGAATTCTAGAGAGAAAGTTAGAGGTTTAGGGAACTTTAGTGAGAGAAAGAAAATTCTTATTATGAGCTCCAACTCTACCTTGGGAGGTAGAGAGTATTTATAGTCTTACATAAACGCCACACATCGGGTGTGGATCGAGACATACAGTGGGTAAAGACCCGTCCTTCCTCCACGGTGTTACATAACTAAATACTACTTAACATAAAAGAACTACGACTACACTTTCTAACGATTACATATACTTGAGGTGACCGACTCTTTAATACCGGAATTTCTAATTCCTAACAATCTCCCTAAGGAGGTCACCTCAATCATGTACTAAAATTACATTGAATACAAGCAGATATTACATTAAAATTGGTCATGCATTCATGATGTAGTGCTTTGCTTCAAGCTCGTAGTCATTGATTCTTCACATTTCATGTTTGGTTACTCCAGGTGGAGGTCTTTTCTTGATCCACGTAATAATAAATATGAGCCGACTTTTGAGATCATCACTATCAAGAATCTCGACACATCCTTTGTGGTGTTGGTATTATGTGAAGTTGTGACATTCGGACCGACATGCTCACATTACGGATCATGATATCTTCTCATCGAGTAGCGGAAGCTTTAGTTGATTCATGATATTGGCAAGCGTGAGCGAAGCATGGAGTGAAAATATCGAGTCGGTGATGCACTAATCATGATTTCTTTTGAGTTGAATGTGTTAAGTGAGCATGCGGCTATGGATTGACCGCTTCCACTCGATCACCGCAAGCGTCGGGCGTACACGCATACAAGTTAGCAATAAATCACGAAAGTGTCTTTGATCACTTCGTTGAATTGAGGTACACGCCCACGGTTCCCCGTTGATCAAGTACATGTACCGCCTGTGATCGTATAATTCAAGAAGTTCCTATGAGGTTCGCAATGCTCTAGTCGTTCTCAAACCGAACGTCTCAAAGAAGACAACACGGAGTGAGTGAACAAATAATTTTAAGTCCACCGATTGATGAAAAAGATTTGAAAACAATCGTGTATTGCTCAATAGAAATTGTTTTGCAATACAACGAAGGTTTTATTGAAAATCAATTATCAATCATAAAACCACCTTTTGGTTTGAGAATGAGTACACGGTCGATGTGCTAAAGAAAAGAGTTGTTAAGCACAAAGACCGGTTTTCAAAGGTATCCGTCAATCCCTAACTCGAACCGGGATTGATTCAAGAGATTGAATCGCCCCATTGTTTACATTTAGTTGTCACATGGTTGATCCATATAATAGATCTCACATGCCACCTACGGGGAGCTTGTTTGATGTTGGCTCGAAGGCTTTCCATCTTCATTGTGAATATGTAAACACATAACTTTCGGATGTTCGGCAATAGCACAAGGATAATGCGTGGGACTCAAGATATAATCTCTCTTTCCACATTGTGTGAAACATAGAGTCTTCATTGAAAGTGTCCTAATGAGATTTATTGATGATCTCGTGGCTCTAGACTCAATTTGTGCATATTTGGATCCCGTGGGAGACTAGGGAGAGGGTCTCCTCTTCAATATCAACAATCTCTAAGAGAAATTCGATAGATAATGTCGGTTCCCGTGAGAATGAAACAAGTCCTTTTAAGAGGAACTTGAGTGGTTTGGAAAGTTGAAGTGCGGTGCGTCCTTTGGGTCCATGACGTCTTGTCTTCAATACCGATGTTACCATCGTAGCATATGAATTGAACCGGTTTCGCCTAAGGTTGAATAAATGGAGGCTATTTGCTTTCACCCTTTTCTCATTCAATTCTTTTAATTCTTCAACCCCTTGATTGCTTACGAGACTTCATAACTAGAACCTTGTTGGGTTTATTCCAGTACTAGCTCGGTCTCGTCCGCACTCTTCCCATATCTCACTTTTCTCCTTTTATCATCATACCTAAGGACTTCTATACTAACTAGTGGATTGTCCCTGGGTAGATCCCTCCGGTTCTGGCGGATCATGGGAACCAATACCTATCCTTATCATCCTTATATCACCGTACATAAAGTAAAGTTGGTCGGTCTATTTGGTATTGTTCATCTGCCATTGGAACCAATTGAAAACCATTTGAAAATCAATCCAGATACTTGTGATATATTATCAAAACATTTTGTACCGAATTGTTTTTGATATTTTTAGAATAAGTGCTCCCCTCAACATGTGCATCAAATGTTTGAAATCGTTTTGCACACGGAGGCAAGAGGAAGAAATTACTTCTTTGATTACCATTTTCTATAAAAATATCACCATCACTTCCTTGATCAAATCAAGTAGATAAAGCATTTCCGTGAAGGATGAGGTTTCCATAAATTTGCTCCCCTCCATATGTGCCTCAAGGTTTGAAAAGAGTTTTGCACATACTAGAGGAACTGCACATTGAGATAAATGATCACGTTTCAAATAATAGGTTTAAGATAGATGCTCCCCTCAACATGTGCATTGAAAATTTGAAATCGTTTGTCACATGTGGAAGGATAGCATGTACGTCCTTATAAAACCATTTACCGAATAATCGGTTTAAATCCAATTTAAATCACACATTCTCCTCCGATCACAATTATCAAATCATTTGAGATTTGTGATCTCTTATAGATTAAATTGATTTTGAAAGCTTTTAAGGAGAATTGTGACTTGATTATGAAAGCGTTTTAAGCGTACGGATCGGATTTTAAGACTTTAAACTCCATTGATAAAACATGCATGTACATCTTTTGAAAACAATTTAATGCCAAATAATTTTTTAATTTAATTGAAATCATTCTCCCCTCAATCAATGACATAGGTTGTTGATTGAGAGATTTTGACAAATAAGTCCCGATGATTATCAAAATAAAGACCGAGTTATTTTTCAAAGCATTTAGTTTTCAAGCAGATAAATGTTTATAGAATCGAGCATGAAATTTGAAAACATGGTAAAACATGGCTCGTTCTTTCTTTTAAAACCGGGTTATTGCTCGAAATGACAATAAACCATTTATTTCTCTTTCTCTCAAAAATATTTTTGATTTTTGATTTTTTAAATAATAAATAAAAAATTCGAACAATATCTAAAGTCCCGTGTCATTCTTTGAATGACAACAACAATACCGTAGATATAATCGAATCGAGAGAAACATGACAAAATGACAATATTATTATTATTATTATTTTTTATTTTTTTTAAAGATTTTGAATTTTTCAAATTTTATGGATTTTGAAAGTTTTATATTTTCTATTTGATTTTGAAGGTTTTATAATTTTGTATTTTGTTTTTCGAATAGATATATACAAGAGAGATGAAGATAGACCTTTACTCCTTGTCTTCCTTACGAAGACGTTTGAGTGTTCGGTTGAAGGCTTTTTAAGCCAAGACGTGGAAGAATAAACTCAAAACGTTCTCTTGGAAGAGCTTTGGTGAAGATGTCGACTAAGCGGTATTCGAGACCTCACAAAATAAAGTTCCACCACACCTTTTCTACTTGTTCCCCGATGAAATGATGTCGAATGTCGAAATGCTTTGCTCTTGAGTGTTGAACATTGTTGCATGAGAGAGAAATAGCACTTTTATTATCACAATCTGAGAGGGATTTTGTTGAATACAAAGCCATAATCGGATAATTGAGATCTCATCCATAAGATTTGAGCACAACAGGATGACATGGCTATGTATTCACCTCTCTTGAGGAAATAGAAGTGCTCATTTGCTTTTTGAAGACCAGCTCACAAGCTTATCACCCAAAACCGAGCACCTCCGCACGTGCTTGACGTGTATCATGACAACTCGCATGATCGGCATCTGCATAGGCCGTTAGTTACATACCGTGTGTCCTTGGTACCAAAGACCCATATTGATGGTTCCTTGGAGATACCGAAGACCCGTTTAAGCGCTTCAAGGTGCTTTTTAGTAGGCTTAGCACGGTATCTAGCACACATGCAAACAAAGAAACAAGATGTCGGTCTACTAGCGTTGAGGTACATCGGGGACCCAATCATACTACGATATTTCGTTTGGTCAATCATGATCCCCGAGTGGTCCTCATCTAGTTTGGTTCGGTCAATCATGGGGTGTCAGCAGGTCACTTGAATCAAATCCAAATTTCTTTAAAATCTCATTGCATATTTAGATTGATTTATGAAAATGCCTCCGGGACTTTGTGAAATTTGTAATCTCAAGAAAATGACATTTGTCCCATCATTGACATTTGAAACTTTGAACTCATTTCATTTGAAAACGATCACATTCCATTGGGTGCATCGAGGCAAAAATAATATCATCAACATAAATTTGAACATGAGTTAAATGTTTGCACGACTTCACGGTGAACAATGTAGGATCAATCTGCTCCTTTTCTTTGAATCCGGTTGATAGAAGAAACTTTGACGATGTATCATACCATGCCCTTGGAGCTTGCTTTAAACCGTAAAGAGCCTTCTTCGACGATAAACGTGTAGGATGCTCTTGATTCACAAATCCTTTAGTTTGGGTGACGTGACGACTTCTTTAAGATCTCCGTTCGGAAATGCCGTTTCACATCCATCGATAGACTACCATGTTCTTACTAGCAAGATTAGCCGAAAGATTACGATTGCCTCGATTCGAGCAACGAGAGCAAAAGATTCTTCAAAATCAATACCCTCCTCTTGACGGTATCCTTTAGCAACTAATCGAGCCTTGTTCTTCAACACATCACCATGCTCATCAAGTTTCACTTTGAAGATCCATTTAAGAGCTATAATCATAGCACGAGTCTAGAGCAGTACTAACTCCCATACATCAAGTCGATCAAACTCATGAATTTCATCTTGCATGGCATTGAACCAGCTATCTTCATTCATGGCGGTTTAACATCTTTGGTTCGATCTTAGATAGTACGGAGTTGAAGAAGCACCATAAGGCATCGGTTGCAAGTTGTTTCGGGTTGATACTGAGGACGAGAGGATTTCCAATGATGTTGTCTAATGGATGATCGTGAGTCCATTTTCCGAGGTGTTCATGTGGCGATTGTTGAGGGACCGAGGTAGGCGAGTCGATGTCTCCTGAAGGGATGATTCGATGATGATTCGAGAGCAAATATGTTTTCAAATGGAGCATCTTCAGAGTAGCAAAGGGATTAACTTCATCATTGATGCGTAAACATTTCCATGATGTACATTTGAAGAATGATGATTTGTTGAAGAGATCAAGGATCGCAGAGGTGCTTCTTGACCTAAAGATATTGAGACCGAGGGATTGCCTTCATTCACAGGAATATGAGTAGCCTTTGTTGTAGGAATCGACACCTCATTAGTACTTGGATCATAAAGTTCATTAAACATAGGATCAAACAATTTCTTTAAATCATCTTCAGATGGAGGTACATATGGAGTTTCTTGAGAAGAGTTTGGAACAAGAGATGAACCAATGGGACTGTTTTGAAGTGCGGGTCCTAAACTAGAGTGTCCAGGAGCCATTTGACCGGTCAGCTCATCAAACGTAACGTGAATTGTTTCCATGATATTTTGGGTTCTTTTGTTGTAGATTCGGTATCCCTTTTTGTTTGGTGCATATCCTACAAATACTCCAATGTCGACTTTAGCCCTAAGTTTCCTAAGTCTTGACCCTCATTAGTTGGATAACACAATGCACCAAACACACGAAGGAAAGAGATTAGGTTTTCTGTTGTGGACAAGTTCATATGGAGTTTTTCCATGTACAGTGTGAATCGTGGGCGATTTTGTGTGTAGCATGCGGTGGCAATTGCTTGACCAGTGAAACATTGGAACCTTTGAGTAAATCGGCATTGTTCTAGCGGCTTCAACAAGAGTTCGATTTCGTCTTTCAACTACACCGTTCGTTGAGGAGTTCGTGGAACACTTCTTTGATGGGTGATTCAACGCTTTCATAGAATTCACTAAGTTGTTTGTTGACAAACTCGGTTCCATTATGCATTACGATAATTTTGACGGTTTTGTTAAGTCGAACTCGCAGTTTGTTCTTTGAGTTTGATGATGATATCGGAGTTTCATCCTTTGTCCTTAAGAACTTGACCGGTGAATCTAGAGTAATCATCAACCACAACTAACACATATTTCTTCCCAAAGATATTACGCACCCTCATTGGTCCACATAAATCCATATGAATCATATGAAGAACTTCGTGACGAGTTAGTAGGTTTGGGTTTGTGGGCAAACTTTTTGCTTTACCCAATTGGCATCTTGAACAAAGATGATTGTAACACCCCAATTTCGTGATATGATGGTGAATTCAAACGGGTGTTACTTCATGGCACAAAAGTCATAACAATAGAAAACGAACTCTAATGGAGTCGTTTTAAAAGGTTTATCATTCAATTTATATAAATATCAGAGTTTTACAAAGATGAGGTCCCAGCTGGTTCCATTGTTTGAAAAATACATTAAATGAGTTTTCGAATGATAATAAAATTTATAGCCTTCTTAAGTATCTGTGCTCCTCCGTGACCTGTACAATATGGACTGAAATACATGCTTAAAACATCAACACAAAGGTTGAGTGAATTCATAGAGTTTAGGAAATTAGTTGAACACATAATGTTTGTAGTGTGAGCTATAGACTCACACCAATGGTTTGAAAACCAAAGCAGCTTATTATTAGACTAAGCATCATGCAATCAAGGCATTAACGTGTTCCAAAATTAATTGGAGAAAATGTCGATGCGTGCCCTATCGGTAAAATTGCCGTTTTTACCTATGTTACTCAAATATAGTGCGTTTGTTTGCCTTTAATGGGGCCAACACAAACGGGATTAAATCAATCCCAATAGATCTATTCACAATATTCGCGCCCACCTCACATAGTGATTAATGATTCATGATTAAGGGACTTATGTTTGGAAAATGCGGTAACTTAGTGCTAATAAAACAATCAGATAAGTATATAGTTTGAAAGCAATGTGTTCGGTTTAAAATAAAGCATGTATCTCCCCCAAGGGTTTGTAAAACAATTAAGTAATAGAAAGTGGGGCTATGAACTCACCTCAGAGTAAATGATATCACATGTATAATGAGAATGATGGATATGCCGTGAGAACTTCTACGAGCAACCTAGAATAGGATGTTGCGACTTAGGTTTGGAATAATGTTTAGGAAAACATAAACCATTCTATATATATTTCTATGTTGATCATGATGTAGTACATGGTATTTGTGTATGTTGTTTATAGAAATGGTCTAGTTGTGAAAACGAGTTTAGTTTATAGATATCGTACTACCGTTTGGGCCATCATAATTCGAGGTCATGCAAGATGGCGTTCGAGGAGCTAGGACACTTTAAATCGTAAATCCAAAGAACTCGTCGACACGTTTACTCAAATGAAACCCTCACATGAAGCTCCCTAGTTTTGTAGCACTTAGTAGATAAAACATAAGTTTTATTTATATATCATAAGTGTCATATGGTTTGTAAACACAAGTTACAAGGTTGTTTGGTTTTGATTAGGAATCATAATGGTTATTACAAATATCGTCATAATTTATATCACAAGTGTTTAAAGAAAAGCTTACAAGTTTCTAAATTGTAAAGTTGGTTATTACAAGTTCTCGTCGTTTCATATATATGATTACCTTAGTTAACGATCTTGGGTAAACAAGCCTTGAGGCTTTAGCCATGGCCTTGCCGTGACTTTGGTCTTGACTACCATGGTCTTGAGACTCAACTTTGGTCTTAGCCGTAGCCGTGGTCTTGGTTTATGGCCATTAGGCCTCTTGGTTTGCTTTTAGTTGTGACAAAAGTATTGTTATGAGACTATATTTACGGCAGTTTCTGTTTTTGAAAGATTTATGGCTTGTTTAAGCGTTTTCAAGGTCTGAGCTTCTTTGTTATTGAAGGAAAACGTCGTTCCGGACAACTTTCGTGTTTTAACTTTTTATGATTCGGACCAGAAGTATGACTTTCAAAATGGCAGAACCTCAAACAGATTTCAAAATGGCGTTTTGGCGTTTTGGTTTCGCTTAACTTCTTTTGCCTATAACTTTTGACTCGTTTGTCCGTTTGAATTGGTTCAAGTTGCTATGTTTACCTTTTATCTTGTCTACCATATTATGTAAGTTATAAAGTCCTTATGTTACTGTTTTTAATGGTCTCATACGTGTATAATATGACTAGTTTACTACTTTGTTACTTTTATGACAATATGTGAATTAAAACAAGTGATTGAGTATATGTACATCATGAATCAACATAGTAACTATATATATGGCATGAAATAGTTAAGATTATGAATAATAAAGATGAGATGATGGTGGTGATAAGTTGCTTACAACTTTTGGCTTTCAATAAGAAATGTGTAACTTAGTAAGGATAGGACATTGATTGATCGCTTATGACTTTCGATTGAGCTAGCTTTCCACACCTTGGCACCCTTGAAAACATGAAGAGTTGGTGATGAAGTAATAAGTGACTTGAATGGATTTAAACTCAAGAAGATCACTTAAACTTGCTAGAGATTTGATGTAGTAGCTTGATCTTTGGAACTTTTATGCATAAACTTGGAGTTTATGGATCAAATGATGGAAGATATGGATATTTTAGAGTATGAACGACCAAATTCAGTTTGTGGAGGTCTTTGGGATGTATATCACTTGCTATTTATAGGAGGGTAAGTTTGGTTAACCATATATTGGGTTAAATATTAACCATGGTTAGGTTTAGGACATTTGTAATGATCTTAATGAACCAAGGTTAGGATGATGCCACCAATATGATGAGTCCCCCCTAAGTTCTGTCATGGAAGAGATAAGATGACTTATGTGGTTAGTTTTGATGTTATCTTGGTTACGGAGTGAGTTTTGGTTCCGTTAATCGCTAACCGAAGCCATAAAAGCGTAAAACCGGTATCGTAAAAATCTGAAATTTGTAGGAATGATGAAACTTATCATTATACTCCATATAAAAATATAAAATGGGTGATAAGTCTCATTGGGTGCAAAAATCTTGCTTAAAAGTCGAAATACGGGTCAAAAACGCGTAATTCGCAGTTTATCCGAAAAGAACGAAATTTCGTGGAAACGACCGTGAATTTATTTTGAGTAGAATAAAATTAGTCTAAAAGTGATATGAGATGTCAAACTTTGGTTTTCGTTAAATGCGAGATAACTTGATTATTTGTGAAGTTTAAAAGTTACGCGATTTAAGCAAAAGCGTAGAACGCATACAAGGTTAATTTCTTTATGGTCAAAGGAGGAGGAAATATGTTTGACTTTTCCAAAAATGTAAAAGTTTCAAAACATATTAGAAACACGGTCAGAGAATCGTTAAGTCGGATGTAAGTAGAATTGTTTAAAACGTAAGTTTAGTTTTGTTTTTGTTGGGCTTATTTGGTAATATTAAAATAATAAATCTTAAAATTCTCAAATTAATCATGAGTGATCTAAAATTTATCGATGCGAGGAAAATTGTCGAGTTGATTTTCGTTATCGTGTGATGTTTAAGCGGTGGACCGTCTAAAACGAAACTTTAAAGCGATGTTTACTTAATAATTTTTGCGAAAATGATCTAACGATGGTCGAACTCTCGGGTTATTACTAAAATAATTTATCTTACGAGAATGTGGATTAAAAATTTTACGAGATGAATAGTGAATCGAATAGTAAAAGTGAATAGTAAATTCTCGAAAATAAAAAGTAACCTAAAAATGCGGTGGTTACTGATCTACACCCTTAATGGGAATTCCGTCTCGAATTCGGGATGTGTTACCGATGTTGAATTGTCTAGGAAATGTGGATGTATGCGCTTGAATTCTAATCTTTGTGTTCTCAAATTTTGGTCATAGAATGTATTATATACCATGTGGCTTAAGTTGTAATCTAAAGGGTTATGTTAAAATCTTATAGAGTCTAATATACCTAAAGTTTGGATTTTCCCGATTCTCAAAATGAATCATATCTTATTGTATCGAGGCTATCAATAAAATCTTAATTTCTAACATGGAGTTTTTGGTGATAGTGTGCGGCATGGAGCCTAATTTGTATTTGTATGGTTTCCTTAGTTGTTTCGTGGGTGATCTCTGAACACCTTAGTCCAGCAAATGGTTGACTGACACTTTCATCTATATAGTGCCTCAAATGGAATAGTTTTGTTGTTTGTTAGGGTAACTGTTGTTAATAAAAGGTGTACGATATTGTTGATGTGAAACGGTTTGTAATGATGTGATAACTGTCATTGTAGGGAAAGTTTTGCTAGTGGCAAGTGGTTATCCAAACCATTTCCAAAGTTGATCCTGTCTTAGGTGGTTTCGGGATGAAGGCTATATTGTATAGTGTTTATGTCTACTAGTGTTTGAAGGAAGCGAGATCTTTGTGAAGTTTTACGTCTTGAATTTCAATGAGGTTTAGATAATGATGTGTCATGTTGACGATTAGAAGAGTGTAGCGACGCTACCATTATTCTTAAGTAGAGATGTAAAGTTTGCTTTAAAATCATAAGTGAATTTTAAAGAATATGGTAGAATGATATCCTTGAGACTTAATCGGGCTAGAACTTCTAAGAAATGACGAAGATTTGATGACTATCCCAAGATAGTAGTTCGGATTATCTCATGTATGAAAATTTCAAGAATGAAATTAGGTAGTATAAATGAGATGTTAAGATTTTGTTGAGTGGTAAGACACTATCGTGTCTCTAGATCTTTAATGAATTCGGTGGTTTATCGAGTTTAAGTAGGAAATCAACCTGAATATAACACTTGTATAATCATTCTCGGTGTTTGAAAAATTTAAGTCGAACATAGTTAGTGGACTGTTCCACTATCCCTAGGCTAAATATAGGTGACTAGACTATATTTAGCGAGGTTCGATAAATTTTCCAAATACCTAAATTAGGTATACTTGTGATATGTCCATAGCTTTTGAGAAATTGTCCACTAAGCAAAGGCGATATCAAACCATCCGGTTGCAAGTCACGGCCATAAAAGACTTGCAACCTATGTTTTCACATTCCATTGCATTGAAGATAGTATGGGTAGATACGTGTGGAAAGGAAAGTTTTAAGTAATTCTAAAATAGTCCATTCTTGGCTAGAATCACGGACCTTTAACAATGAAGGTTTCATAAGAGAATTTTGATGAATGTAGGTAACGTTGCTGAACTTCAGCTTTTGTAGATGATGAGTCACTTTGTCCTTTAGAAATCCTATTTCTTGTATTTTCATTAGGGAAATTGATAGACTGTGACGGGTTTCATGTAAAACGATATCATATAATGTTTATAAGATAATTTTTAGAGACTATTGTATAACTTAAAATATCTGAGGAGTAGTTGAGACCATTGTGCAACTCACAATGTCTGAGAAATAGTTGAGACCATTGTGTAACTCACAATGTCTAGGAAATAATAGAGACCATTGTGCAACTCACAATGTCTAAGAAATGATATAGAGATCATTGTGTAGCTCACAATGTCTTGAGAAAGGATGGAGAGATCATTGTGTAACCCACAATGTCTTGAGAAACGATGGAGAGACCATTGTGTAACCCACAATGTCTTGAGAAATGATAGAGAGATCATTGTGTAACCCACAATGTCTTGAGAAATAAATGAGACCACTGTATGATTTACAGTGTCTGAGAATGTAATAGAGACCACTTGTGAGGATTTACGATTATCGAGAATGTAATAGAGACCCATAGGATTTACGAGTGTCAGAGTGTAATAGAGACCTTTGTATCTCACGGTGTCTTGAAAATGAATGAGACCATTGTATCTCACAATGTAAGGAAGTAGGAAAGACCATTGTAATCAATTACAATGTCTTGGATAAAGTTCGTAATCCTAAAATGCACGAGTAGATGCATGATTGGGAGATTGGGAAATGATTCCTCCCGAACTACCTTCTTTTATTTCTCCGTCACACTTATCAACCGCTTGTGAACGGTCAACCGTAACAGATGATAAAAGGCGGCGGCGGGAGAGAAATGCAAGTTTACCAAAGATTAAAATATCCTTGGATCGTTTATGTCCCGATGAGGTGTGATATCCTCGAATACAACGATCGTGTGATAAAATGATAAGATCAAGAATGTACAAAGACAGAATCGATTGACTAACACTTAATGTGAATAGTAATAGCTTTGTCACGCCTATGTCGTTAAAACGCATAATCGAAACCTAAAACGTAAAAGATATACAAACGACGTTACTAAAACGTAAACGTTTAAAAACAAAACGACTATAACTATAGTAGGTATTTACAAGTCTAAGCGACTTAAATGCAAATTAAAAAAAATTAAAATATTTAACTATAATTTACAAGTATATACAAAAGTTAAGAAAACTAAAAACTAAAACATATATGTATACATAATAATTACATAAATGTAACAAAAATTAAAATAAGAAAAGGATAATAAATAATTATACTAAAGAAATTAAACCTATAAGAATTTTGAAGTCATTTTAATTATATTTTTACAATTGTTTAACGATTAAAATCTAAAAACTCACGTTTACTAAATTTACGTAAACGTACAAAATAAAACGTGAATTCAGGTCCAATACAACTCCCACAAATGTGAAAATTATATTTTAGAATCCTAAAAGATAAGAAAATTATTAGAAAATAAAATAAATTTTACACTATTAAATTAATTAATATAAATTAAAATGAATTAAATGTATTAATAATGAATTAAATAATAAGAAAATCTAAAATTAACTTGAATAAATGAAATAAAGAATTTGAAAAATCTAAAATATTATAAAATGAATTTAGAAACTGAAAATGTATTTTTACATAATTATTCTATTTATTATTAATTATTTACTATTATTAATTACTAAAACTATTATTATTTATTAAAAATAATAAATGAATAAAGAAAAATCAAACTTTTACAAAATTCTAAAATAAATCTAGGAATCTAAGAAAAATATAAAATGGAGGCTTATGTACAAAAATAAGCTAATGAGCAAAAGCTCCAAATAGAAGCTATTACTTTTAGCTTGAAAAGGAGTTCTTTTGGTTTTTCTGCTTTTTCGAATTAATTATACAAATGATATTATACATATTCAATGAAGATGGAACTATATAAACTAAGAAATAAGCAAATCATAAGCTTATGAGTCCAACAGTTAAGCTTTTGGCTTGACTGTTGGAACTCAAGCTAAAAATAAGCTTGAAATAAGCTATACAAAGGAAACAAAAGGTATAATTATATATGTACAAGTATAATAGGCATATATGAACAAGCTTATGCACTGGCATTAACTTATAAGCTCAAAATAAGCTAATAAGTACTCATGATTCTACTACACAGCCAAACAGGCCTGCAACTATTTTGAATGGCCATTTTGGCTGACGGGTTAAGCTCAAAATGGAAAAATGAAAGTTGGAGTTGCAAGATGAGGTGGTTGGCTTTCCAAAAAGCCAAAGCTCATCAAGTGGGACCCTTGATGAGCTTTTGAGAGGCTTATGAAGATGGTACGGACCACTTTGCTCACTCAGTGAGTCGATGAATCTTGAGTTTTGGGACAAAACAAATACATGTTGCAACCCTAGTGAATGAGCCACAAGCTTGGATATAAGCACATGATCAAAAGTTGGCTTGCTAGGCTTCCTAAAAGCCAAGCCACACAAAGCTAGTGATCACTAATGAGCTTATGAGAGCTTGAAGGAATGGTGTAAATGGACGCATAAGAGGTCCATTGTTGTGAATGGGCAAACATCAAGCTCTAAAGACTAGTCACATAAGCTAATAAGAGCTCAACAAACACCGCACTAGAGATTATGGTAGCTTAGCTTTGTGAAAACCGAGCTCACAAGCTCAGCTTAGTAAGGAACTTTTATAAGCTTTTGAAAACTACTCCACTACACTCTTTGCTTCAGTGTAGTGGATGAGATGGGACAAAAGGTTTTGGTGATTAAGTTATGCAAATAAGTGAATAAGTAAAACAAGCATGAATATGAACAATAGGCTAGAAAGGCTACACAAAACAATTAAATGCACAAGCTAAGGCCAACTAGTAAGCTCGTGTGAGCTTATTAAAATGATAGACTCAAGCGTGCATGTGGCATGTATACGCACAAGGTGCTCAAAAGAAACAAGGAAATAAGCACTTAAAAAGCTGAGAAAAGATAAACTAGTATTTTTGTATTTTTCTTTAGCAACCAAACTTTAATACCCTAAGAGATTTTAAACTAAAACTTATTATTAAACACACAATAAAATTCCAAAGTTTATTCAAAAACGGGTATATGAAAATTTGACTTTTTGATAAAACTAACTAAGTTGACCAAAATGAATTTAAAACTTAAACTACTGATTAACTATGTTATATTAAGCTATATTGAAACTAAGTTAAGCTATATAAACAACTTATGAGTCACTGTGATGAAAATTTGCATCTTATATCCTAACAGTGACTGTCTAATGAAGATTAAAAACAATTTTGACTATTTATAAAATAAAGACAGTATTTAATGACTACACTGGGCTATTAGGTACTAATATAACACATAACAATGATAAGTAACAACAAACAAACATTGGACTGCTCATGTATCAACAGAACCAAACAGTCCTTTAAATGAGATTACATTAGACTTTTCATAACAACCAACTGTGTAAACATGATTTATCAAATCCAGAGGTTTTAGTGTGTCAAACCAAATCTTTTCAACCTAAACAAATAGTCACAAGAGTCTAGGTCTAGGATTTTCAAAAGCAAATATTTTGGCGATTAACATGTAATTCCAAGCCACAATGAATTCCAAAACATAAACACCTAATATTAAGCTATAAAATCATTAACTAGCATCAAATAAACAAGAAAACATGAGAATTAAAGTCGATAGATAACTTAAGCAATAAAATGCAAAATTGTAAAATGGCTTACAAGATGGCACAAGTGAAAAACATGGAACCAAAGGCAAGGTTACACCCAATAGCTTCCCATCAAGCTCCTAATACCCTTAGCAATCCAAATTTACCATGCTTCACCTTCTTCTTTATCAACCCACTATTTTGATTTTCAATGATTTTCTTGATTTTTTAGTATTTTTGGTTTTAAAAGACTATGATTGAATTAATGGTTCTAAAAGCTTAACAAGCTTTTGTCAAGAGCTTATGCAAGCTATAGAATCCATAAAACTATTACTTAACATGAAATAAAATGACTTGAAAATTTAAGGTAAATTAAGCAAAACATGAAACTGAAAGATAGACTGAAATTAAACTGGAAATAACATTTCATTACACTAGTTTAAGGAAGTTTACAACATTAAAACATTAAAAGACATTGAATTTAAAGAAAGCATTTAAATTGTTACACTACGTGACCAAGGCTAGCCCAAGGTGCTTGTTCCTCTGCTTTTCTTCTTTCTTTTATACACCAAAAATACTTCCACTTGTCCACTGAGAAAATCCCACTTCCTTTGGTAGCCATTGGATGGCTCAAAATCATCTTAGCCGTTTGATTGGGTTTTGGCGGGAAACATGGTTTTGACAGATGGAAGGATTGAGTGATAAGGGGAAAGGATCATTTAATGGTTTTTGTTTTGTGTAGAGGTGGAGGAGACAAGAAGGTGATATGGAGAGGAGGGGATGGATTTGTTGATTGTTGCGAGAGGAGCGGTGGAGAGGAAGAAAAGGGCGCTTGTATTGTTTGACCAAGTGGGATAGGTTGACCGGGTAAAAGGGTGGGGTGGATTGGATTTTGGGCTTATGTTTGGGTTTGGATTATATATCATATAGGATCCGTTTGGTTTAGCTATAACAACAAGGACCAAAAGTGTAAATTATCCAAAGATGAAGGACTGATTTTGAACTTTTCCAATACTCTCACAAGGACCATATTTGACAAATATTGATAAAACAATGACCATAGTTGACAATTATTTCGTTTTAAACTTAAAAGGACCTTAATTGTCATTTTGGATTTTGAGGACTAAAAGTGTAATTTCCCAAAAGTTTATAAAAATGTTCCAAATTTTCAATCATGCATAGTACAAGGGTATTATTTGTAAAATTCCAAGTTTAGAATACCAGGACTATTTTTGCCAATTTTGTAACTCGAGGGTAAAATTGCCATTTTGTGTAAACTTTCATCCGTGGATGTTTTGTGAACATTTTGATTTCCCAAGGACTTAAGTTGACTTTTCATTCATTTAAAACTTTTAGGGACTAGTTTTGCCAATTTGTGTAACTGTGGACCGAAAACGACAATTGTTGTGAAATTGATCATTTTTCACTTGTTTTCAATCTTTTGTACCGAATCACATAAAACACATTTTATGAATTTGTAACCTTTTGTGGTTTTCAAAGTGTTTTGGTTGTTTTGTGGGTTTAAATAGTATAAAATATATGTGTAATTAGACACATATCAAATCCCCACACTAAACTATTGCTAGTCCCTAGCAATCTTTTGAGATTTTAATGGATTTTAAAACTCTTTACCAAAAGCCATCACTCGGAGTAGCCAAATGTTTAGTTCAAGTAAGAACCTTGGTACATCGATAACCAAATGATTTTGAGCAAATCATAAGTCGTAAACGGATTTGATTAGTCTTTACCGAGCCGTACCTTTCCGGACTAGCCAACTCTTAGATAAATTATCGAATTATCTTTGGTGAGTGAATACCAATTATGGATTTTCCATCGCCTTTACCACAAGCCATAATCTTGCGGGCTAGCCAACTCTTCACTTTTTAGGATATGGTGAGTTGAGAACCATACAATTTTGGGCAAATTGCAAGCCATATAAACGGATTTGAGAAATCTTTACCAAGAGCCGTTTGCTCCTGGATTAGCCAATCCTTATGTGTGTTAGACATGGTGGACTGATTACCATTTGTTGTGTTTAGTACATAGTACTTCCACTAAAAAAATTTTTAAAATTTGGCCATTTTGGGGGAAAAGGGACTAAAGGGTACATTTATGATCAAATTCATGAATTTCCCCACACTTAGAAATGAATATTGTCCTCAATATTCAAAGTACCTACGATTATGCCGAAACTTAGAACGAAAAGATAATATTATTAGCTAAGTGTAGAAACACAACAATTATTCTCTTTTTAATATTTACAATTTTCAAAGTTTTTATATATATGTACAACAGGTGGGGTATTACCCCCACACTAGGTGGTAGAAAGGGTAAGAAGACAGAAATATGGGTGAAAACCCATATTGTGTGGCTTGTTTTTGATAACCAAGTCACTAGCTTGACTTGACCCCGAATTAAATTGTTCATGGGGAAACTGAGTGGGATTGCCACTCAAAGATTGGGTGAGAAATTGGAGTGGGATTGCCACTCACAGAATTATGAATATTCATCACTTAAGATGAGTCTAAGAATCTTAGAAAGAAACTCAGAAAAGGCGAGAAGAATCTTTTTGATTTTTGATTTTATAAAAAGAAATGGAAAATATTTTTGTATTTTTGAAGTTTATATATATATGTACAAAAGAAATTCCTAACAACCGCCCTCGAAAGGGAACTGGTCCGACAGAGCTCAAGAATCTAGAAATGACCAACAACCAAATGTTGTAACCGAGGGACTTATCAAACCGGGCAAGTTGTGTGTAATGGAAAAATGTTTTGTATTTTATATTGTTTTTAAAATCAAATATATTATATATAATATATACAAGGATAGATATAAAACACAAGTACGTTACGCAAACACACCCAGCGTGGCGTAAAATTTGATTTCTCCCGAACTACCTTCTTTATTTCTCCGTCACACTTATCAACCGCTTGTGAACGGTCAACCGTAACAGATGATAAAGGCGACGGCCGGAGAGAAATGCAAGTTTACCAAAGATTAAAATATCCTTGGATCGTTTATGTCCTGATGAGGCGTGATATCCTGAATACAACGACTGTGTGATAAAATGATAAGATCAAGAATGTACAAAGACAGGAATCTGATTGACTAACACTTAATGTGAATAGTAATAGCTTTGTCACAGCTATCTCGTTAAAACGTACAATCAGAAACCTAAAAAAACGTAAAAGATATACAAACGTACGTTACTAAAACGTAAACGTTTAAAAACAAAACGACTATAACTATAGTAGGTATTTACAAGTCTAAGCGACTTAAATGCAAATTAAATAAAATTAAAATATTTAACTATAATATACAAGTATATACAAAAGTTAAGAAAACTAAAACTAAAACATATATACATACATAATAATTACATAAATGTAACAAAAAAATAAAATAAGAAAAGGATAATAAATAATTATACTAAAGAAATTAAACCTATAAGAATTTTGAAGTCATTTTAATTCTATTTTTACAATTGTTTAACGATTAAAATCTAAAAACTCACGTTTACTAAATTTACGTAAACGCACAAAATAAAACGTGAATTAGGTCCAATACAACTCCCACAAATGTGAAAATTATATTTTAGAATCCTAAAAGATAAGAAAATTATTAGAAAATAAAAATAAATTTTTACACTATTAAATTAATTAATATAAATTAAAAAATGAATTAAATGTATTAATAATGAATTAAATAATAAGAAAATCTAAAATTAACTTGAATAAATGAAATAAAGAATTTGAAAAATCTAAAATATTATAAAATGAATTTAGAAACTGAAAATGTATTTTTTACATAATTATTCTATTTATTATTAATTATTTACTATTATTAATTACTAAAACTATTATTATTTATTAAAATAATAAATGAATAAAGAAAATCAAACTTTTACAAAATTCTAAAATAAATCTAGGAATCTAAGAAAAATATAAAATGGAGGCTTATGTACAAAAATAAGCTAATGAGCAAAAGCTCCAAATAGAAGCTATTACTTTTAGCTTGAAAAGGAGTTCTTTTGGTTTTTCTGTTTTCGAATTAATTATACTGATGATATTATACATATTCAATGAAGATGGAACTATATAAACTAAGAAATAAGCAAATCATAAGCTTATGAGTCCAACAGTTAAGCTTTTGGCTCGTTGTTGGAACTCAAGCTAAAAATAAGCTTGAAATAAGCTATACAAAGGAAACAAAAGGTATAATTATATATGTACAAGTATAATAGGCATATATGAACAAGCTTATGTACTGGCATTAACTTATAAGCTCAAAATAAGCTAATAAGTACTCATGATTCTACTACACAGCCAAACAGGCCTGCAACTATTTTGAATGGCCATTTTGGCTGACGGGTTAAGCTCAAAATGGAAAAATGAAAGTTGGAGTTGCAAGATGAGGTGGTTGGCTTTCCAAAAAGCCAAAGCTCATCAAGTGGGACCCACTGATGAGCTTTTGAGAGGCTTATGAAGATGGTACCAGACCACTGCTCAGCTCAAGCTGAGTCAGTGAATGCTGAGTTTTGGGACAAAACAAATACATGTTGCAGCCCTAGTGAATGAGCCACAAGCTTGGATATAAGCACATGATCAAAAAGTTGGCTTGCTAGGCTTCCTAAAAGCCAAGCCACACGAGGCTAGTGATCACTAATGAGCTTATGAGAGCTTGAAGGAAATGGTGTAAATGGTGCATAAGCGGTCCATTGTTGTGAATGGGCAAACATCAAGCTCTAAAGACTAGTCACATAAGCTAATAAGAGCTCAACAAACACTGCACTAGAGATTATGGTAGCTTAGCTTTGTGAAAAACCGAGCTCACAAGCTCGAGCTTAGTAAGGAACTTTTATAAGCTTTTGAAAACTACTCCACTACACTTGCTTGCTTGAGCAGTAGTGGATGAGATGGGACAAAAAGGTTTTGGTGATTAAGCTATGCAAATAAGTGAATAAGTAAAACAAGCATGAATATGAACAATAGGCTAGAAAGGCTACACAAAACAATTAAATGCACAAGCTAAGGCCAACTAGTAAGCTATGTGAGCTTATTAAAATGATAGACTCAATCTGCATGTGGCATGTATACGCACAAGGTGCTCAAAAGAAACAAGGAAATAAGCACTTAAAAAGTCGAGAAAAGATAAACTAGTATTTTGTATTTTTCTTTAGCAACCAAACTTTAATACCCTAAGAGATTTTAAACTAAAACTTATTATTAAACACACAATAAAATTCCAAAGTTTATTCAAAACGGGTATATGAAAATTTGACTTTTGATAAAACTAACTAAGTTGACCAAAATGAATTTAAAACTTAAACTATTGATTAACTATGTTATATTAAGCTATATTGAAACTAAGTTAAGCTATATAAACAACTTATGAGTCACTGTGATGAAAATTTGCATCTTATATCCTAACAAAGGATCGCCTAATGAAGATTAAAAACAATTTTGACTATTTATAAAATAAAGACAGTATTTAATGACTACACTGGGCTATTAGGTACTAATATAACACATAACAATGATAAGTAACAACAAACAAACATTGGACTGCTCATGTATCAACAGAACCAAACAGTCCTTTAAATGAGATTACATTAGACTTTTCATAACAACCAACTGTGTAAACATGATTTATCAAATCCAGAGGTTTTAGTGTGTCAAACCAAATCTTTTTCAACCTAAACAAATAGTCACAAGAGTCTAGGTCTAGGATTTTCAAAAGCAAATATTTTGGCAGTTAACATGTAATTCCAAGCCACAATGAATTCCAAAACATAAACACCTAATATTAAGCTATAAAATCATTAACTAGCATCAAATAAACAAGAAAACATGAGAATTAAAGTCGATAGATAACTTAAGCAATAAAATGCAAAAATTGTAAAAATGGCTTACAAGATGGCACAAGCTGAAAAACATGGAACCAAAGGCAAGGTTACACCCAATAGCTTCCCATCAAGCTCCTAATACCCTTAGCAATCCAAATTTACCCTGCTTCACCTTCTTCTTTATCAACCCACTATTTTTGATTTTTCAATGATTTTCTTGATTTTTTTTAGTATTTTTGGTTTTAAAAGACTATGATTGAATTAATGGTTCTAAAAGCTTAACAAGCTTTTGTCAAGAGCTTATGCAAGCTATAGAATCCATAAAACTATTACTTAACATGAAATAAAAATGACTTGAAAATTTAAGGTAAATTAAGCAAAACATGAAACCGAAAGATAGTGAAATTAAACTAGAAATAACATTTCATTACACTAGTTTAAGGAAGTTTACAACATTAAAACATTAAAAGACATTGAATTTAAAGAAAGCATTTAAATTGTTACACTACGTGACCAAGGCTAGCCCAAGGTGCTGTTCTCTCTTTTCTTCTTTCTTTTATACACCAAAAATACTTCCACTTGTCCACTGAGAAAATCCCACTTCCTTTGGTAGCCATTGGATGGCTCAAAATCATCTTAGCCGTTTGATTGGGTTTTGGCGGGAAACATGGTTTTGACAGATGGAAGGATTGAGTGATAAGGGGAAAGGATCATTTAATGGTTTTTGTTTTGTGTAGAGGTGGAGGAGACAAGAAGGTGATATGGAGAGGAGGGGGGATGGATTTGTTGATTGTTGCAGAGGAGCAGGTGGAGAGGGAAGAAAAAGGGCGCGCTTGTATTGTTTGACCAAGTGGGATAGGTTGACCGGGTAAAAGGGTGGGCTGGATTGGATTTTGGGCTTATGTTTGGGTTTGGATTATATATCATATAGGATCCGTTTGGTTTAGCTATAACAACAAGGACCAAAAGTGTAAATTATCCAAAGATGAAGGACTGATTTTGAACTTTTTCCAATACTCTCACAAGGACCATATTTGACAAATATTGATAAAACAATGACCATAGTTGACAATTATTTCGTTTTTAAACTTAAAAGGACCTTAATTGTCATTTTGGATTTGAGGGACTAAAAGTGTAATTTCCCAAAGTTTATAAAATGTTCCAAATTTTCAATCATGCATAGTACAAGGGTATTATTTGTAAAATTCCAAGTTTAGAATACCAGGACTATTTTTGCCAATTTTGTAACTCGAGGGTAAAATTGCCATTTTGTGTAAACTTTCATCCGTGGATGTTTTGTGAACATTTTGATTTCCCAAGGACTTAAGTTGACTTTTCATTCATTTAAAACATTTAGGGACTAGTTTTGACAATTTGTGTAACTCCGTGGACCGAAAACGACAATTGTTGTGAAATTGATCATTTTCACTTGTTTTCAATCTTTTGTACCGAATCACATAAAACACATTTTATGAATTTGTAACATTTTGTGAGTTTTTGTGTGTTTTTGGTTGTTTTGTGGGTTTAAATAGTATAAAATATATGTGTAATTAGACACATATCACGCAGATATGTTAAGTACATTGTTTATGATTGAAATTATGTCGAGTGTATATATCAATATACTAGTATGTTTATATAGCTTAAAAAGCCTAAGAGTCACATAATCGTCTAGAGGATGGAAGGCACGGAGAGCGGAAGGCTATAAAATGTTTTTGTTTGTAAAAGTAGTTATAGTTTAAGTCTCGATTAGGCCCGTTTCTATAATCGTGGATCGATACCAATCTGTAACACCCCATTTCGTGATATGCGGTGAATTCAAGCTGGTGTTACTTCATGGCACAAAAGTCATAACAATGAAAACGAACTCTAATGGAGTCGTTTTAAAGGTTTATCATTCAATTTATATAAATATCGAGTTTTACAAAGATGAGGTCCCAGTTGGTTCCATTGTTTGCAAAATACATTAAATGAGTTTTCGAATGATAATAAAATTTATAGCCTTCTTAAGTATCTGTGCTCCTCCGTTAAGTCGCAACATCCTATTCTAGGTTGCTCGTAGAAGTTCTCACGGCATATCCATCATTCTCATTATACATTTGATATCATTTATTAAGGTGAGTTCATAGCCCCACTTTCTATTACTTAATTGTTTTACAAACCCTTGGGGGAGATACATGCTTTATTTTAAACCGAACACATTGCTTTCAAACTATATACTTATCTGATTGTTTTATTAGCACTAAGTTACCGCATTTGCCAAACATAAGTCCCTTAATCATGAATCATTAATCACTATGTGAGAGTGGCGCGAATATTGTGAATAGATCTATTGGGATTGACGAATCCGTTTGTGTTAGCCCCATTAAAGGCAAACAAACGCACTATATTTGAGTAACATAGGTAAAACGGCAATTTTACGATAGGGCACGCACCGACATTTTCTCCAATTAATTTTGGAACACGTTAACGCCTTGATTGCATGATGCTTAGTCTAATAATAACTGTTTTAGTTTTCAAACCATTGGTGTGAGTCTATAGCTCACACTACAAACATTATGTGTTCAACTAATTTCCTAAACTCTATGAATTCACTCAACCTTTGTGTTGACAGTTTTAAGCATGTATTTCAGGTCCATATTGTACGAGGCTGGCACGGAGGAGCACAGATACTTAAGAAGGCTATAAATTTTATTATCATTCGAAAACTCATTTAATGTATTTTGCAAACAATGGAACCAACTGGGACCTCATCTTTGTAAAACTCTGATAGTTATATAAATTGAATGATAAACCTTTTAAAACGACTCCATTAGAGTTCGTTTTCTATTGTTATGACTTTTGTGCCATGAAGTAACACCCAGTTTGAATTCCGCTGCATATCACGAAATTGGGGGTGTTACAATGATCCTTTTCATACTTTAATCTAGGTAAACCTACAACTAAGTCCTTTCTGGAAAGATCGTTGATGGTGCCGAAGTTCAAGTGATTGAGACGACGATGCCATAACCATGACTTTGTTTTTGAAGCCTTTGATAACAAGCATATTGGAGAAGCCCTCATCATGTCATCGATAGAGATGGTGTAAAGATTTGAGCCACGAGTTCCTTTTAACAGTTCCTTACCATTAAGATCTCTAACAAAGCGGTATGTTTTCGAAGGCTACTTCTAGATCGTAATCACGAATTGACCAACATAGAACAGATTATGACCCAAACCTTCCACATAGTAAACTCTAGAGATGACACTATCACCAACAACATAATCTCCATAACCCATAATAGCACCGAAATGATCATTACCAAATCTAACGGTCCGATGAATTTGCTCACGAAGTTCATGAGCCGTGACGGTCTCCAAATCATATGCTTGGAACAAACTGAGTCCAGTACCACATAACGATTTGAACGATCTGCGGTTGAACATGACAAGAATGGATAATCGGATAATTGGGATCCCATGCAAGAATGGGTTCCATTTGGTTAGTAACAATGTTTGGAACACCCACATCGAAATAGAAGCATTCATATCGAAAGTGAGGCAATGGAATCATTGTGAATAGATGCAGATACTAGTGTCAGATTAGCCACATTCACGGTGTGATCACTTCTTAAGAGAATAGTTCTACCGTGAGGCATCCATTTTCTAGTGGGCATTATCCGATTAGTCTTATGACCAACGGTATCCAATAAAAGCCTATTTTCTTGAATGTTCTTCCCGTGGGTTTCCACCGTTTTCTAACTTTCTTTCGTTTTGCCTTTTAGCCTTCTTAGCGTGAATTTTGCATTAACGTGATTAATCGGACAGATTAACATCATTAGTCGAACATTAACACCACATTCATGATTAGAAACATAATTCAAGTAGACACCGGTACAAGGTTTGCAAATAGTATCGAATTCAAATTAATTATAGTACGCCTATGGCTAATACTAGAATCAACACGATTCGTTTTATTCAATTCAAGCTTAAAGTTCCTAGATTGTTCTTCTACTCTCTTCCAAAGGCACATTCTTAGCTTGAGAGGTCCTATCATTCCTTGTATTGTCTTGAGACTTTGACTTGCTCCGTTTAATGTCACCGATTACTCTGTAGAGGGAATGGGAACATTAGTTGGTTTAACTACTCTTTGCATCACCTGTTTAGATGTCTGGGATCGAACTACATGCGGTGCACTAAGGTTCACTTTCTTAAAACTAGAGGTCTTGAGATTTGTACTCCTAGAAGGCACACTTGAGTTCTCTTTCTTAGCATTGATGATCCGAATCGAACTACTTAAAGGCACACTACGGTTCACATTCAAAACATTGGGAATCGAATGCATATCATACTTGGCATTAGGCATCGAGCATGGAATCAAAGGATTAACTCTCTCCCAATGACTTTGGGCATATTGTGATCAAGCATTCTAAGATTTCTTGAGATCGTTTGGCATATAAGCATGCATGTCCAATTGCATTATCATGAGGTTTCTCTAGCTTATCCTCTTCAACAATCTCACGCAGACATTCTAAGCAATCCTTAAGAGATGAGAAGTATGTTTAAATAGCAAGTTTGTTGTTCCTTAGATGAGGAGGACATATGTCATGAGATAAAGCATATTTATTACAAGAGTGAACCTTTGATACAACATTCTCCCCATTGGTCATTGGCATTTTCCTTTTACACGACTCTTGATTCTCAATTTCCTTTTGCAATGAAGCTATTTGTTCGTTATTTTGTTACGAGTGACTTTAATTGATTCAAATAACTCATTGAAATGACGTTTAACCTTTTCATTTTCTTCTAGAAAACTTTCGCTTTCCTTTTGTAAAGCATTTACTAGGTTTTGAAGATGAAACGTTTGAGAATTCGAGAATCTAAAGGAGGAGGCATTTAGGAGCCCGTCATATTGTTCGTTTGACCCTTTAATTGAGAGATTTGGGCTTTCAACTTTCGATCGTGTTGCACCGAGCTTGAATCATTCATCACGCTTGTTAATTTGAAAACGCATCAAACTCGGAGCATCCAAGATGTCTTGATATTTGAAGTTTTGACATTTTCTTTGAGATGTTGATATTTTAGTTGTAAATTAAAATGCTCAACTTCTAGTTTAGAAAAATGTTTAACCAAATTGTCGTGATCATCCGGTTCAATTTTCTCGCTTAGTTTAGAATTAGTTTTTCAAGCTCAATGACACAATCATGGGAGACTTTGAGGCCACAGATAGTTCATGAAATTTGGAAGCATTAATAGAGCAATTTGAAGCGATGAAAAAATATCTTGAGCAACACATTCAGTAATAAGAGTCTCATTTAAGGTATGCAAGTTCTTCCTCTCAATCTCATTATATTTTAGTGCACGCTCATAATCACTAACTTCAACTATCATTGCATCAAATTCCTTTTCCATTCCCTTGATATCGGTTTCTATCCCTTTTAAGACTCTCAAAGTGATCTTCGAAGTTTAAAGAAAGGCATGACCTCGCTTAAATAACATTCTTTCATTTGCTCAAAACCCTTTCTCCTTCCGTTATACCAAGGTGTGATCCTTTTCTTGCAAGTTTTCTCAAAATCAACAAATAGTTGAAATATAACATATTGGCTAATTAAGGTCTTGCTTTTAGTGGCAATTGTTCTAGGAACAAGATGCATTGGTGTATTAGGAGGATACACAATCGCTCTAGGCATTTTCCATAGGGAGGGTTTGTTTCAACAATATTTTCAGCTTTCGCTTATCTAAATCCTTTTTCCAAAAACTTGTTCGGGAGTCAACAATGTCTCGAGGCTTAAACATGTTCAAGGAAATCCAGTTTTCCTTCTTGTAGTCATGGGGAGTGATAATTATTTTTTCTCTTTGCATTTAGGATCATCTAATTTTTGTTCATCCTTTCCTAGTGACTTCATCCGATTTCTTATCTTCCTCGATGCACTCAACGCAACTAGGTTTCGTCTAGGTTTAAGAATCTCATTGCCATCATAGATCACACTTTGAGATGCTTTTGCTATCTTTCCGTACTCGGGGTTGGGTTTATCAATAATGGGGACACTATGCTTATCGCTTAGAACTCTATGTTTAGTGACCATGTGAGCGATCGAATGGTGTTTCCTTGTATGTACAACTTGTTTTCAAGTTTGTTTTCAAAGTTTTGATTAGAAAAATCTCTCAAGAGTTTTGATTCCTTTGCATTAATTTCTTGCTAAGCATTTTCACATTTTCTTGAAGTTCTTGTTTTGCTTATTTGTTTTAGAAAGTTTTTCTTGTAAGGAATTTAATTCTTGTTTCAATACTTCTTCTAAAATTACTTTTTCTAATGATCGTACGCACTTGTTCATCCATTTCATGCTCACGAGTGGTCAACTCAAATTTTGCACGTTGTTCATAAATCGCAACACGTTCTTTATAGGAATTAAGTTCGAAATTACGAATCATCGAGCACATGCGGTGTATTCATAAAAACATAGTCATTTTGATGCAGAAGATGCATCACTTGGTACACCTTCACTTTCACTTTGTTTCACGTATTGATCATATGGGATAATATCGATATTACCCATATTTTCAATATTTGATTCAATAGTTTCAGTTGATTGTACTTTGTCATGCATCCGTTGCACATCAAGATTATCATATAGTTTTAATACCTCCGAGATGAGTTTGTATTGGGATGGGCCACTAGTGGTGAAGAAGAAACCTTGGGAGAAACCATTGGAGAGATGCTAGCCATGAAAATTGTGTATGCAGTGAGGTCCATCATCCACATCGTAGTCGTATGCATCACAATCGGCGACTTGAAAGGCATTCGATGATTGTGACCTATCTCCGAATAGGCCGCTTATCCACATCTCGCATCATAGGTCTTGGCATTGCCCTCGGCTAGAAACAGCAATTCCTCTTCATCCAAAGCAGCACCATTGTCCCGAGCTTGTACCAGACATCTTATCTCAAGTAATCCGCATTCGCGGACGCTTTGAGATGTGCGCCTCTTGCAATGTGTCCTCACCACCACAGTTATAACATTTGATTGGCTTAGCTTGACCTTGGTTACCATTCCTTCCTCGATTCGGTTGCCAACATAACCTCTACCAGCTCCACCTCTTCCCGATCATCTTGTCTTTCCCGAACAGGTTGCACCACGATCCTTCCATCTTTAATAGTAGCTTGATTGTGTGGGTTAGATCTTGTTCGAGAGGTTGTTGTTGGTTTGTGGAGAGAATTCATGTTTTGACTAATCGGAAGAGCTAGTTGATTAATGAAGTTACCCACGTGTGCATCAACATCGACTTGTTTGAACATAGGATCGTGAATGAGTTTGTGATTACCATTACCCAAGGGTATGACTTGTGAAGCTTTGGTTGTGATTCGATGTTTGAGTAGAAGGCGGTTGAGTCATTAGACGAGCTTGTCTCTCCTCGGTTGGTTTTGAACCGATTGAGAATCAATTTTTCAAACATAGCATGTCTCTCATTCGAAGGAGGAAGGCATAGAGTTGCTCATAGTTTGTATTCTTCAATCCTTTAGTGAGCTTCACAATGTGACAAACTTGTGCCATTCGGGATTCATGTTGTTCATAAATTTTGAGTTCAAATTGAATGTTAGGCATAGTCATTCGATGTTCCTCATGTCATTCACCAACTTATGAAATCTCACATAGTACTCATAGACATTCTCATCCGGCTTCATCTTGAAGTGTTCAAATTCGTCATAGAGTTGGGATTCTCTGTCTTCCATAGTGAATTCGAACCTAAGAGAAGCATCTTAACATTATCCCAAACCGCTTTGCATCGGTGTTATGATTGATCGACTTGTAGATGTCTTTAGGAAGACCTTGAAGAACAATGTTTGAAGCCCCGATATCCGCATCGAACCTCTTTTCTCCTTATCATCAAGCTCATCATACATTTTAGGTCCATCCATTCCGTAAATAGGAGTACCATCTTCATTAGTATCAAGTATGTCTATAGTAGTCTCAACTCGATATGGTCCTTCATCAATGGATTTGAGAATGTTGACACCATTTTCCTTTCCAAGGCAGTACAATCTGATTCGTTGAGCCCAAGAATCGTAGTCGATTCTGTCAAGCATGGGTGGGCGAGTATCGACCCATTGCTTGAACATCCTCGGCAACAATGGAGATGATAGTAGGAACGTTGGTAGACATGTTAACAGATTATACGGATTTTATAACTCTATGATTAAACCGGAAATAGATTCTTTCACGGATTTTACTAAATCAAGAGAAAACCGTAAACAATCACCCAAGTCGCTAGAAGAAAATGCACCAAGACGCTAACACCTAATTCGCTACACCACTAAGTCGCTAGAGTCCCAAGTCGCTAGACAAATGCAAGTCGCTAAGTAGTAACTCGCTAAGCCTCAAGTCGCTAGCAAAATTTTGGCAGCAATTCGCTACTCAAGTCGCTAAAGATACAAGTCGCTAAAGAGCAACTCGCTACAGACCAAGTCGCTACCACTAAGTCGCTACCTGTGGTGGAAAGTCCACTACTTGTACTTTAAGTCGCTAGTTCTATGTCGCTAGGTCTAAAATTGTAACTCGCTACAAATTTGTAAAGAAAGTCGCTACGAAGAAAGTATTCCGTGTGTTAAGTTGCTAGCAAGAAAAAACCACATAAACATCACTTTTCAATCCAAAAACAACCCAACCAAGATGATTGAAGCTTACCAAATGAAAACCTAAACACTTGTGATGATTCTAACCATAAAAGTACTATCAAAATCCAAACTTTAACACAAGAAATCAACCAAATGATGCACAAACCACTAAACTTTTTCAAACTCAAAAACCACCTAAAAACCACTAGAAATCCAAAGATGTGCAAGATATGATCTAACCATAGCTCTTGATACCAATTGTTAGATATTAGTTTTCACATACACATCAAACCATAACAAAAAGGTGGCGTATAAGTGGAATTCTAGAGAGAGAAAGTTAGAGGTTTAGGGAACTTTAGTGAGAGAAAGAAAATTCTTATTATGAGCTCCAACTCTACCTTGGAAGGTAGAGTATTTATAGTCTTACATAAGCGCCACACATCGGGTGTGGATCGGGCATACGGTGGGTAAAGACCCGTCCTTCCTCCACGGTGTTACATAACTAAATACTACTTAACATAAAAGAACTACGACTACGAGCTTTCTAACGATTACATATACTTGAGGTGACCGACTCTTTAATACCTGGAATTTCTAATTCCTAACAAATCCTACAAAAGAAAGGTTAGTATCAGGCTTAAATAATCTTGTGGTTGCCGAGAATCAAGATTGGGAGCCAAGGTATGTAAACAAGGCCTTGTAATAAAACAACAAATTGTAGTGGTATTTATGCCACTTACAAGCATGTAAAAATAAGAACAAGACTTGTTCTTGAAAATGACTCCAAAAGAAAAAAAAATACTAAAAGTAGAAAATAGTAGTAGAGATTCCTTTCATGCTTGCAGCTACCCAAAGTGCAATAAATGCAACTATCATCATATGGGACCTTGCCCAGCCAAGTGTCGCAAGTGTCAAAAACCAAGACATCTTGCTAAAGACTGTAGAAGCAATGTTGTGGCTACAGGAGCTAATCTTCAACCGATAGTTACATGTTTCGGGTGTAGGGAGAAAGGACATGTCAAAACCAATTGTCCTCAAAACCTTGGCCAACAAGGCGGATATGCTCGTGGTAGAGCCTATGTTATGGGCAACGGTGAACCTCAACAAGACCCGAACGTAGTCACTGGTACGTTTTCACTTAATAATCATCTTGTTAAGGTCTTATTCGATTCCGGTGCTGATATGAGCTTTGTATCTTCCAAAATTGCACCTTTACTTAATATTGCACCAACCACTATGGATACTCACTATAGTATTGAATTAGCCAATGGAAACTTAGTAAACACAAATACTATACTCCGAAACTGTACCCTCAACCTTTTAGATCATCCATTCTGCATCAATCTCATGCCAATCGAACTTGGAAGTTTCGATGTTGTTATTGGCATTGATTGGTTGTCAAAACATCCAACATCATCTGTGGCGAAAAAGTTGTTCACATTCCTTGTAACAATGAAACTTTGGTCATCCGTGGTGATCAAAGTGGAACTCGCTTAAACATCATCTCATGTATGAAAACGATGAAGTACATTGAAAAGGATGTTACACATTTCTAGCTCATGTTACCGAGAAGGAATCAAAAAAACAACTTGAAGGCGTTTCTATCGCTCGTGAATTTCAAGTTTTCCACAAGACTTACTCGGACTTCCACCATCACGCCAAGTAGAGTTTCAAATTGATTTAGTGCCGGGAGCGACGCCTTGGTGGCCGCACCCTATAGACCGGCACCATCCAAGATGCAAGGCGGCAAATCAACTACAAGAACTTTCGGACAAGGGTTTATCCAACCTAGTTCCTCACCTTGGGAGCTCCGCCTCGCTCGTGAAAAGAAAGATGGATCGTTACGAATGTGTATCGACTATCGTTAGCTAAACAAATTAACCATAAAGAACCGATACCCTTTGCCAAGAATCGACGATCTATTCGATCAACTACAAGGTTCGACCTATTATTCAAAAATAGACCTTCGATCGGGTTACCATCAAGTTAAGGTTCGAGAAGAAGACATTCCAAAAACAGCCTTTAGAACTCGCTATAGTCATCACGAGTTCCAAGTAATGCCGTTTGGCTTGACGAATGCACCAGCAGTATTCATGGATCTTATGAATCGGGTGTTTAAGCCATACTTGGACAAGTTTGTGATAGTATTCATCGATGATATTCTCATATACTCCAAAAGCGAAGAAGAACATAAAGATCATCCGAGAACGATTTTAGATTTGCTCAAGAAAAGAAGTTGTACATAAAATTTCTAAATGTGAATTCGGATTCGGTCAAGACAATTCCTTGGGCATGTTATCGATAGCACGGGTCTACATGTTGATCCCGCTAAAATTGAGGCTATCAAGGATTGGCCAACGCCACAACACCCTCACGGAAATTCGTCAATTTCTAGGTTTGGCCGGTTATTATCGAAGGTTTATTGAGGGATTTTCCCCCATAGCCAAACCTTTGACAATGCTAACTCAGAAAAACAAAAAGTACATCTGGAACGAAGATGAAGAAAAAGCTTTCCAAATCCTAAAACAAAAACTTTGTAGTGCCCCTATTCTAGCATTTCCAGATGGGATCGAAGATTTTGTAGTCTATTGCGATGCTTCGCACCAAGGATTAGGAGCCGTACTCATGCAACGAGAAAAGGTCATGGCTTATGCTTCACGACAACTCAAGAAACATGAAGAAAACTAAAATACTCATGACTTGGAGTTAGGAGCAGTAGTCTTTGCACTTAAAATCTGGAGACACTATCTATATGGTACTAGATGTACTGTCTTTACCGACCACAAAAGTCTCTAACATATTCTCGATCAAAAGGAATTAAACATGAGGCAACGATGATGGTTAGAATTGCTGAGTGATTATGATTGCGACATTCGCTATCATCCAGGAAAAGCCAACGTAGTAGCAGATGCCCTGAGCCGGAAGGAAAGGGTTAAACCTCTATGAGTTCAAGCTTTAATCCTAACCATCAATTCAAATTTCCCTGCTCAAATACTCAATGCTCAAGCCGAAGCGGTGAAACAACAAGACATTGAGAAGGAGAAATTGGACGGCATGATACAGAAGAAATTTGAAACCCGTTCTGACAGAACTTTATGCTTCCAAGGACGAAGTTAGTTACCACTTTATGGTGGCCTACGAGACTTAATCATGCCTGAATCCCACAAATCCAAATATTCCGTACATCCAGGATCTGATAAGATGTCTCATGATCTAAAACTACTCTATTGGTGGCCAAACATGAAAGCCGATATTGCCACCTACGTTAGTAAATGCCTTACTTGTTCCAAAGTGAAGGCTGAACACCAAAAACCATCTGGTCTCTTACAACAACCCGAGATTCCGATATGGAAATGGGAACGAATCACAATGGATTTTATCACTAAACTCCCAAAGACATCCAACGGTTATGACTCCATTTGGGTCATAGTGGATCGTCTCACAAAGTCCGCACACTTTATACCAATCAAAGAGACTTACAAGATGGATCAGTTGACTCGACTTTACGTCAAAGAAATAGTCTCAAAACACGGTGCACCAATCTCTATCATATCTGACCGAGATGGTAGACTTACCTCAAACTTCTGGCAGTCACTCCAAGACGCCTTTGGAACAAACCTAGACATGAGTACAGCGTGCCATCCTCAAACCGATGGTCAAAGTGAATGAACCATTCAAACGCTGGAAGACATGCTTCGAGCTTGTATAATCGACTTTGGAAAAGGATGGGATAACCATTTACCATTGGTAGAATTCTCCTACAATAATGGTTATCACGCGAGTATCAAGGCGACACCCTTTGAAGCACTTTACGGTCGAAAGTGCCGATCGCTGTCTGGCTGGGCGAAGTGGGAGATGTTCAACTCATCGGTCCGAACTCATTCGTGAAACAACAGAGAAAATCATACAAGTCAAAAATCTATACAAAAGCAAGAGATAGACAAAAGAGTTATGCGGATGTACGACGCAAACCTTCCGAATTCAAGTTGGAGACAAGGTTATGCTAAAAGTCTCACCTTGGAAAGGTGTCATACGATTCGGTAAACTTGGAAAACTAAACCCAAGATACATAGGTCCATTCAAAATCCTCGCTAGGGTTGGTCCAGTGGCATATAAACTTGAGCTCCCATCGTAACTCAATAATGTACATCCTATTTTTCATGTATCCAACCTAAAGAAATGTTTATCCGATGAATCGTTTGTTATTCCACTCGATGAACTCAAACTCAGCAACGATCTACACTTCATTGAACAACCTGTAGAGATCATGGACGGAGAGGTCAAACAACTAAAACAGAGTCGAATACCAATTGTCAAATTTTGCTGGAACTCCCAACGTGGTCTAGAATTTACATGGGAACGAGAAGACCAAATGCGTCGAAATTACCCTTACCTTTTTGAAGGAGCATCACCATCAAGTAACAATTAAATCACGAGGACGTGATTTCTCCAACGAGGGGAGACTGTAACCACCCGCACTTTCAGGTTACTTTTCATTTTCGAGAATTTACTATTCATTTTTACTATTCACTTTCACTATTCATCCGTAAAATTTTTATTTCACATTCTCGTAAGATAAATTATTTTAGTAATATCCTGAGAGTTCGACAATCGTTAGATCATCTTCGCAAAAGTTATTAAGAAAACATCGTTATAAAGTTTCATTTTGGTCGGAACACTGTTTAAACATCACGCGCATAACGAAAATCAACTCTGATAATTTTTCTCACAACAGATAAATTTTTAGATCACTCATAATTAATTTGAGAATTTTTAAGATATTATTTTATTGTTACCAAACAAACCATGCTCCGTACGAAACTAAACTTACGTTTTAAACAATTCTTTTTACATCCAGACTTAACGATTCATGCACTGTGTTTCTAATATGTTTTTGACACTTTTACATTTTTTTTGAAAAGTCAAACATATTTCCCTCCTCCTTTGACCATAAAGAAATTAACCTTGTACGTTCTACATTTTTGCTTAAATCGCATAACTGCTAAACTTCACGAATAATCGTTAAGTTATCCACGTATGTGAAAACCACATTTAACATCTCATATCACTTCTAGACTAATTTTAGTCTACTCTAAATAAATTCACGGTCATTTCCCTGAAATTTCGTTATTTTCTGATAAATTGCGAATTACGCGTTTTTGACCCGTATTTCCAGCTTTAAGCAGCGTTTTTGCACCCAATGAGACTTATCACTCATTTTAAATTTTATGATGGAGTATAATGATGAGTCTCATCATTCCTGCAAGTTTCGTATTTTTACGATACCGAGTTTTACGTTTTATGGCTTAACGACTTACAGTTAGCGATTAATGGAACCAAAACTCACTCCTTAACCAAGATAATACCCAAACTATCCACCTAAGTCATCTTATCTCTTCATGGCCGACCTTATGGGGGGGGAGTCATCATTTTGGTGGTATCATCCTAACCATGGTTCATTTAGATCATTAAATGCGTCCTAACTTAACCATGGTTAATATTTAACCCAATATATGGTTAACCAAACTTACCCTCCTATAAATAGGAAGTGAAATACATCCTAAACACCTTCACAAACTTATTTGGGTCGTTCATACACTAAAGCATTCATATATTCCATCATTTGATCTATAAACTCCAAGTTTATGCAAAGAAGTTCCAAAGATCAAGCTACTTCATCAAATCTCTAGCAAGTTTAAGTGATCTTCTTGAGTTTAAATCCACTCAAGTCACTTAGTACTTCATCACCAACTCTTCAAGTTTGCAAGGGTGCCAAGGTGTAGAAAGCTAGCTCAATCCAAAGTCTTAAGTGATCAATCAAAGTCATATCCTTACTAAGTTACTCCTTTCTTAAGTGAAAGCCAAAAGTTGTAAGCAACTTTTCACCACCATCATCTCATCTTTATTATTCATAATCTTAAATATTTCATGCTATATATGTATAGTTACTATGTTGATTCATGATGTACATATACTCAATCACATGTTTTAATTTACATATTGTCATAAAAGTAACAAACTAGTAAACTAGTCATATTCTACACATTTGAGACCATTAAAATAGTAACATATGGACCTTCTAACTTACATACTATGGTAGAAAAGATAAAAAGGTATACATAGCAACTTGAATCACCCAAAACGGATAAACGAGTCAAAAGTTATAGTCAAAAGAAGTTAGCGAAACTAAAACGCCAAAACTGCCATATTGAAACTGTTTTGGGTCTGGTCGTGTAAAAAGTGATACTTCTGGTCCAAATCATCAAAAAGTTAAAACAAGAAAGTTGTCCGGAACGACGTTTTCCTTCTATAGTATTGAAGCTCGGACCTTGAAAACGCATAAACAGGCCATTATCTTTCAAAAACAGAAACTGCCCTTTATATGGTCTCACAACTATACTTTTGTCACAACTAAAAGCAAACCAAGAGGCCTAATGGCCATAAGCCAAGACCACGGCTACGGCTAAGGTAAAACCTAAGTCTCAAGGCCATGGTAGTCAAGACCAAAGTCACGGCAAGGCCATGGCTAAAGCCTCAAGACTTGTTTACCCAAGACCGTTAACTAAGGTAATCATATTTATGAAACGACAAGAACTTGTAAAAACATGATAAACTTATTTATATAACAATATTCACTCAAAACATATATTGTATCTACTAAGTGCAAAAATAGTAGGGAGCTTCATGTGAGGGTTTCATTTGAGTAAAACGTGTCGACGAGTTCTTTGATTTACGATTTAAAGTGTCCTAGCTCCTCGACGTTTCTTGCATGACCTCACGAATTATGATGGCACGAGCGGTAGTACGATATCTATAAACTAAATAAGTTTTCTCATATTAAAGATCTTTCTATAAACATCAAATGATAATTGACTACATCATGATCAACATAGAAATATATATAGAATGGTTTATGTTTTCCTAAAAACATTATTCCAAACTTAAGTCGCAACATTTCATTTTTAGGTTGCACGTAGAAGTTTTCCGACTTATCCATCACATCCATTAAGTACTTAATATCATCAACTCTCGGTGAGTTCATAACCCCACTTTATATTACTTAATTGTTTTACAAACCCTTGGGGGAGATACATGCTTTATTTTAAACTGAACGTATTGCTTTCAAACTGTATACTTATCTGATTGTTTTATTAGCACTAAGTTACCGCATTTGCCAAACTTAAGTCCATTAATCATGAATCATTAATCACTAGTGAGATTGGGCGCGAATATTGTGAATAGATCTATTGGGATCGACGAATCCCGTTTGTGTTGACCCCGTTAAAGGCAAACAAACGCACTATATTTGAGTAACATTGGTAAAAACGACAATTTTTACCTGAAAGGGCACGCACCGACATTTTCACCAATTAATTTTGGAACACGTTAACACCTTGATTGCATGATGCTTAGTCTAATAATAACTGTTTTGTTTTCAAACCATTGGTGTGAGTCTAATTAACTCACACTACCAACATAAGGTGTTCAACCATTAAACAAACTCTATGAATTTCACTCAACCTTTGTGTTGACAGTTTAAAGCATGTATTTCAGGTCCATAATGTCGGAAGCTGGCATGGAAGGGCAAGATCAAGAAGGCTATATATATAAATAATTTATCATTCACAAAACATCAAGAACTTTATATTGATGTGTTTTGTAATCAATGGAACCTACTGGGACCTATTTTGTAAACTTTGATATATTTGAATGATAAAGCCTTTTTAAAATGACTCTTTTAGAGATCGTTTTCTATTATTATGACTGTTGTGCCATCAAGTAATACCCAGTTTGAATTCCGCTGCCTATCACGAAATTGGGGGTGTTACAGGTGGTTGAGCTGCTTTTGTTGTTGTTGCTGGAGGTTTGGAAGAAAACCATCTGCTAAAGCAGTGAGACTTCTTACGTTGCATTTTTTCATGCCAACTCTCCATAGAAATCCAATTAAGCTCCGTTTATTCTTTTATCGACCCAAGAGATAGTTACCCTTTCTATTCGGCATCCAATCATATTCATTTGTGGGATCCGGATCGGGAACATTCTTATAACCATCTTATCTGCATACGTTGGTCAACACAAACAGATATATGGTGGTCGACAACACCCAAGCAGCAATCGACTAATAAAGGTCAATTCAACATATCAATCAGATTATGTAAAGCATGGGAATAATGTGTTTATCAAACTCTAATCATCTACTCCTAACAATCATATCCTAGGCACCTAGTCCTTCAACGTAGGTTAACATGTTTTACATTTAAGTATATAGGATAATTAGATAAGCTCGTTAGATGATATAGATTTGAAAACATTTTCCCATGCAATCAATGACTTATTTTCCGAAAAGTTTAAAAGCTGAAGTCATTGATTGAGTTTTCAATTTTACGAAAGCTCAATCGATTGATTCACAAGCAACTCATTTACCACCATTTTGCAAACAACAAATATTTTTCGAAGAATTTATAGAAGGAAAAACATTTGTGTAGGAACAACGATCCTTCGACATACTTTCCTCAATTTGTTTTTAGGATAAGTGCACGAAATATTTGAAAATTAGTTTAGTGCATCACTTTCCTTTTTGAAGAACGGGTTGTTATACGAAATAATAGCAAACCATAGTTTTAAGACCGGTTTCATCAAGTAACGCAAGCCATATTTTGAGACATGTTTAGAAAGAAATATTTACACCTCCTGCTCGAACTTCATCTAAAGTCCCGTGCCATTATTGAATGACATTTCTGAGACCGTAGATGTTATCAAAACCAGAAGACACTTCTTAGCAATTTTTTTTTTTTTTTTTAATTGATTTTTTGAAAATTTTATATTTTTCTATTTTCTTTTTGTTGGTTTTATATTTTTGTATTTGGTTTTTTTGAAAAATATATACACATATAGAGTAGATGATATAGTTTAAGAAGGACGATGATACGAGTACCGAGATAAGGATTTCGTACAACACTTTGTAGAAGATATAAGTGATCATCTCTTAAACTTTCACCACCAAAGCTTTCGAGGCTCTTGAATCGTCATCAGAACTTGAGCCTTCAGAAAGTGAGACTTTGGTAGCTTCCCCCAAAACCGACAAACTAAGAATAAAGACCATTTCCCCAAGAAGTAGAAATGAATGAAAACGGTCTCATTGAATGAAGCTCAGCACCCCGAAGAACTCGAGAACACCGAAGTAACAAGTTGAAACATTGATCGTCTCAGTGGTTATCAAATCCGGAATAACTGATTAAGTCCGATCACATGAACCTGTTGTGCGTCCCCGATGTACACATTACTCTTCGAGATTGACCAGTTGTCTATTCAGGGAAAAAATATATCAACATCTTCATTTTACCAAGTGCATTCCAGTTTATCTTCCATATAACCAATCATCCGATAATGTACACAAGTACCCAACCAGACTAGAGACAACGACATCACAATAACTGGTTGAATCACTGATCTTCTCTGCGAATGTCAATTCCGGAATAACTGATTAAGCTCGATCATGTGAATATGTTGTGCGACCCTGATGTACACATATCTTTCCCCTGATGGTTGCGATCTCATCGGAATCATCATTACATTGTGTACATGAAGCACTAACCGGAAGCACTTTATCATAAATCATATAGAAGATGTCGATCAACAATATCATCTCATGTTCCAAATATTCTTCTCATATTTCTTCCTACTGAAGGCTGATTTACCACATAACAAAAGTATCCAGAGACCACTTCCCCCCAAATGGTTGGAATAATACATCCTTCCCCCACATAGTTAGAATAATATATCCTTCCCCCAAATAGTTGGAATAATACATCCTTCCCCCAAATAGTTGGAATAGCACACTAAAGGCTACGAGTTAAACACTGAGTTTCTCTACGGTTATGACATTCGTCTTTCATGGGATTACTTCAATAGAGAAGAAGTATTAAGTTCATCATGTGTACTCGTTGTGTATTTAGATGTATGTCTCCTTCCCCCTTGCTGGTTTTGATACCTTAGAATCAGCAACACATTGTATATACCAAATATTCTTGAAATAGAAAAGAACAAAAATTAGCTCAAATGAATCATGTGAGAATCAACAGCTACATAAACTCTCTCTGACTATCTTTATCAACCCATATGTAGACAATTTGAAGTGACCACTGTTGAAGAAAACCAGATATACCAAACTTGAACCTGAAGTTGAATTCACCACATTTGTATCTTAAGCTTGCACTTAATGATGAAAGAACGGTGTTGAGAATTTATGCTTCAAGCAACTCTCTAAGTACTCACTACTCAAAAACAAAGTATGAGACATTAACACCTCTTGCGATTATCCACACCGTCATAGCATGTGACACTGAGTAAAACAATGTAACTCCTAAAAGTGATAGTTAACCAGGTCTTCAACCATCCACCCCGACAGCTGGTAACTAGATAAACCAAGTCTTCAACTCAAATTCTTAAGCCCGAGAAAGTTATCAAATAAGAACACGCCTTTGTGAAAGTCAACTTAAATCTCAAATAAGTGATAAATGATTAACTCCGAAGTAATCAACTTGTGTCAAATGTCCAACACGTGAATAAACATACAATCGAGTGTATATTGACTCACTGAATGAACAGGAAAAAATGATTCCTTAACATCAATGCATTCTTTCTAGAGGTATACATGTGGATATTGATCTGGAAGATTCACCAATAATGTTTTCAAGCGGATGAGGTAGTCATTTTCCTTAATGTTCATGTGGTTGATTTATAGCGTGCACATTGAGAGGAACAATAATCCGTGAAGATTTGGCAAAGGAATACCAAAGAGCAGATCATTATTCATGAACAATAATCCGTGAAGATTTGGTAAAGGAATACCAAACAGCGGATCATTATTCATGAGTGCAACTTCAATATTATGATAGTGATTATCAACGCCTTAAGGAATAACTAGAGATTGGGCTTCTTGCGTAGTATGAGTTGTCCTTCTTAGATGATCAACATTTGCTAGCGGTTGGAAATACTCATCAAACATATTTTGAAACAATGAATCCCAAGCAATGAATCCTATTTATCCTTAGTAAGTGAAGTATTAGGCATTAAAGGAGAGTCATATGACCATAATTCAAACATCCATCAACATGTAGTATATGCACTCTTCTCCCCCTCAAAAATTGCATTCGAAGTTGCCATTTTTGATTTAAAGAAGTGATTAAGAATATACACCAATGAACGTAGATCCACTTGAGGGTTGAAAGAGTGTGGGAAAAACATGAAGCTTGTTGATGAAGAATGTCGATGAGAATGGTCATAAATATGAAGATTTCTCTTCTTTTGAAGATAAAGTGCACTGAAGCGTACACCTTTCTTTTCTTTGAGGAACGGGGCCTAAAGTGTTATCTGCAGACGCCATAGTGATGAAGAACGAGGCCTGAACTGATGTGAACAGACGTCATAGCTGAAAGAATATCAAGATTGAGTTACTTGAACCCATGAGTTATGAGATATCAATCCATTTGTAATCCATACTTTAAGCCAGTCCATGTAGTGAAGGATCGAAGTATCTGCAACTGAGTAAGGACTACCTGCACTAATATTACAAAATTGATTGCATATATTTTGGTTTGTTAGGTTCCCATATTCATAACACAAGCATCAATAGAAGAAATAGAAAAGAAGAGATCGGATGAACACTTAATCAACACACACGTATGGTTATAAGAAAGGTTATGCGTAGAGTGAAATGACTAAGATGAACAACCAACCCTCAAGTAAGGGTTTACAAGGATTATTTATAGGAAGGAACTAGGGCAACATGCAAGTTCCCTTCCTTTCCTTTATGGGCTTGGGCCAAGGCTCATGGGCTTTCTACATAAGCCTTGGCATGATTACTAACATAAAAGCCATAAATAAGCTAACTATTAAATAGTAATTACTAACACTTGAATTCTAGTTTAAGAGTGATTCCAACAATCTCCCCCTAAGTGTTAGTGATTGATGATATAAACGTTGTAGGTGCTGATGTAATAGTAGCTTTGACGTCTTCTGACATTCTTCTTTCTTGTGAGTAGAAATGCCTTGAATCGAATAATCTCCCCAGTGTAGAGAAATTGTTTTCTTTGAAGAGTTCTGCTTTGACGTCAACATTTTCTTTGTTCTTTGATCTTTGTTCTTTGTGATGGTAGTGATAGTATGTATGTCTGCTTCGTTGCTCCAGTGTCTCCACGTCTTTCTCCCACATGCTCACACGCTCTTTAATGTTGGATTTCAGTACTGATGGAGTTCTCTTAGTCTTTAAACTTTGTAGATTCTTTGACTTGACGAAGAATCATTCTGACTTTGTGTTGCCTTTTGAGAGAACTTCCATTAATGATGTTGTTGGTATGAGCATGTGAAGAATCACACGATCGATCCGCTCCGAGCTTCCATAAGAAGAAAACATAAGAATGGTTAGTGATAAGCGGATTCCAAGACTTACAAGTTTGAACTTGAGTATGTTAATGACATAGTGTGAAAACACAACTCTAATTCTCACAAAGGTTGTTCTGAACTGAGTCCCACAAGTGAGATAACGCGATGTACGAAGTACACCTATAGTTCGGATGAGTCATTGAGGTACACGAAGCATCACCTCGAGGCGTAGACCGTTTGAGACACACTAAGCGTAATCCATGTGGAGTTACCAAAGTGACACGCTATCGTGGTCGTTTGATTTTGACCACGCAAGAGTTTCCATTCAATCACCGAGGATCACATATGTGAACCTCTCATAAATTTTCTCGATGATTGCTAAGATCGTGAAGGACTCGATGATGTATCACTTGCGTCCTTATTGTTGAATGACAAGTGATAAAATGTCAAGTGTACCTAAGTGATCTTTTGATGAATCTCGTGGCTCTAGACTCAATAGTGCGCATTGGTTTTCTTGAGCGGATACTAGGGAGAGGGTCTCCTTCTTCAATACCAGCAATCTCAACGAGAAGTCGACATTCTACGTAGGGTTCCCCGTGAGAATGAAACAAGCTTCTGTTGAGAGAAACTTGAGTGGCTAAGAAGGTTTAGTGAATGCGTCACTGGGTCCATGACGACTTTTAATCTTCAATACGGTGTCATCAAGTGACAACCAGTAGCATATGAATTGAACCGATTATACGCCCTAAGTTGAATAAACGGAGGGCTATTTATTTTCACCCTTTTCTTTACTTTTCTTTTTAATTCTTTAGCTCCTTCTTTCTCCGATTCTCATTTTCTCCTTTTATGATCATACCTAAGGACTTCTAATTCTAACTATTGGTGGTGTCCTTGGGTAGATCCCTCCGGCTCTGGCAGATCATAAGATGGTTATTCCGAACCTTAGTCACCTTATAACTCCATGAATAACCTATGTTGCCATAAAACCATTTTCATGAAAATCTCTCAAAGTGGTTATGAGTAAAAACATTTAATACCACTGTTGAGATTTAAAGATTTTGCATAAGTACTCCCCCTCCACACGTGCTTAAGTATTTTGACAGAAATTTTCACGGTGAGAGAAGAGCGCGCGCTTTTGAATTGATCGACTCAAGATAGACAATCTCCCGCGAGACACGGCTACGTTGCATAGTTAGAGAGTTACATTGTCAGCTTTTATGTGACAACTAGCTCTAATAACTACCTTGAAGGTGTGGAGAAGCCTCGAAAGGTTGTCAAACCCGTCAAAGTTCATGTCTATCAAGAGTTTCTCGAATGGTACATTCTACTCGGACAAGTCCTTTGCGAGACACGTTTACATCACTAGCTAACTAGCTTAAAATTATTACCCGACCCGGACAAGTCTTTTCGAGTTACTAACATTTAAGATTTCGTCAATTCATTGGTTAAGTCTGTAGCACAATGATTCATTTGCAATTTCACAACATATTTCTTATCACATAATTTTTCTCCCTCTAAAAAATGGCATATAAATGTTATTTTTGACGAAATTTTGATATCGAATATGTCCATTTCGAGTTTTGCGGGAAGATTACCATGAAGAACAATTTGTGAACAAAGTTTTTAATCAAATACTCCCCCTCAACAAGTGATATTAACTTTTGAGGTTTTGAAAATCATAAGGGGAAGTACTTGGTCTTTTGAGCAAAACCTTTTAAAAGTGAAAGGTTTGATAAGTTTTACTCAAAAGTAAGAAGCTTTCGCTCCTTTTATAAGGATTGTGGCACTGAAGCGTACCACAGGGTCCTTTTATTACAGGAACGGGTTGTACACTGTTATGTGTGCACAAGCCATCATGAATAAGTCAAACAGACAAAATCACAATCAAGAAAGTTAATAGTGTACCCAATGATTACCCATGACCAGCTAATTTCTGAGGACGTTAAGAAATAGAAAGCATGGTCTTCCTCCAATATAGCTATCTAACCGTTGCATCTAATCCGATGAATCAACCTTTCATCAAACCTAGAGATAAACCGAAGAACATCCTTGCGATCCTTTGAATTCCAACTCCTCGTCTATATTATACCCAACTCAATGTCCTTCAATCGATATGTCAATCCATCTTGAACCATCTTCGGGGTGGCGTCATAGAACTTGTGAATTTCATCGAAAGCCATTAAGCAAGTATGATGATTTCCACTTAGGTAGACAAACCCAAACTTTGGTTTATTAACGATTTTGTACTAAGGTTCTTGATTGATTTCGTTGAAGTGTAAAAGTGATGCAGTGATATTTGAGTTGTTTTTGGAAAGATTCGACCCCGAGGTGGAGATCTTCAACACGCTCTTAAGACGTATGAAAACAAGGAGTGCAGTAATGTACTTGATCTGACTCTCGGTTGAGGTTTAGGTTGTGGCTCAGGCATGTCATGATCCTCACCACCAGTGTATGTAGAGTAATTAACGGTTTTATCCATTGGTAGTGTGGTTTCTGAAACCCTTGGTTGATCAGATGGTGGTGGCTGTGAAGCTTGTTGTGTAGTGGTGAAAACCTGCTTAACCATTTGTCAAATCATTTGATGGAGTTGCCTTCTTAACAGATTTTGTTGTTGACTTAGTTGTTTCTTTTGTTGATGGAGGTGATGATTGAGATGATGATTTGGGTTTGGTGGAAGTGTCAAGAGGTAGTTCAGAAGACTGTTGAGGTATGTGTTTGGATTGTAAACTATGTAGTTGTTCGATTCCTTCTTTAACTTTTCCGCTTCACTCTAGTCGCTTCTTGACCTCTTTTCGCATCATTTCCACTTGACTACCAAATTATCATCATCGATGACTCTTTCATCCTTATCATGATCGTAATCTCCTTCGTCAGATATTTCCACATCTTCACCATGCTTTTCTTCTTGCGGTTGTTTACGTTGTTGTTGTGGTTGCTTCATTTCAACAGTTGTACAGACAGTGACACCCTGATCCTTACCGGGTTGATTAACCGGATCAGATGGGGTAAGAGTTGTTTGCAATGCATCTTCCATAAGTGGAGGACTACGGCTTGACCCTCCTGCCCCACCGGGTTGATTAACCGGAAAGGTTGAAGCATGGTATTTCATCCTTTTCTGCTTTAATGTCTTACGAAATTCTATTTGCTCATCCATTGAATCATACTCATCATCAAGATGACTTTGTGAGCATGAATTTGAATGGATGTTGCAGAAGGATGTCCACAGTGTTGGAATCACTCCTAAACCTTAATTCAAGTGTTAGTTACTCATATGTAATAGGTAGCTTATTATGGCCTTTATGTTTGTTATTAGCCTTAAGCTTGTGTAGAAGGCCCATGAGCTTAGGCCCATGTCCATTAAGGAAAGGATGAGAACTAGGAGTGTTGCCCTAGCTTCCCTCCTATAAATACCTCATGTAAACCCTCACTTAAGGGTTGGTTGTTCAATGCATTTCTCTTTCACACTCTACGCCTAACCATTCATAGTTTATACCTGTGTGTTTGTGTGTGTATTGTTCATCCGCCACTCTATTTCTTCTCTATTTCTTTCTAGTAAGCTTGTGTTGTAAAACTAGTGACCTAACAGTGGTATCAATCGCCTAATAGTTGGGTGAACGTATTGTTTGAAGTGAGTTTTGGTCTCACGCATAACTTACGGTTCCATAACTTTGGCTTGCTTAAAAACGCATTTTTTACATTTTTTATTCCAAGAATCTTGTACTTTCAATGTTATAAGGTGTTAAACTTTTTGTTTTTGGCAAAAGTTTCAAACTTTATCGTGGATCATTGTTTTCAACTAGTTTTGAATGAGGTGTAAACCTACACGTAACTGCTTTGAGAGCTTTGGATCATCAAGTTTCACACTTTTGTGTCATTTTGGTGTTATTGAAGCTATTTCATCACACAAAAACTGGTTTAGAAACATCTTTGGGCAAAATCATTTTTACGAGTAAAGCTACGCGTATCAAAACCCTAAAACTACGCGTAACTTTATCCTTGGTTTGATCTTCTGTTTCATGGTTTATTCCGTGTTTTGTTGCTTGGATAAGCCTGAAAATACGTTGACTTTGGATATCTTTTGCACTGTGATAGTGTAAAAGATCATTTGGGCAAAACCCTAAACTTAAGCATAAGCATAAAGCTTACGCGTAGAAATCCTACGCATAAGATTCATCTTACGCCTAAGCCTAGTCTTACGCATAAGGTAATCCTACGCCTAAGTTTCTACGCCTAACTTTGTGTCTACTCATAACTTTAGAGTCTTTTCCATACTTACGCGTAAGCTAAATCTACGCGTAACCCTTGATTGTTACGCGTAACTTTGGTGTTTTTACGCATAAGTGCTACTTGGATTATTGTGATTTCTACGCCTAAGGATACTTCATCAACAAAGGTTCATTCGACTACAAAGATCCATTTTTATAACACAAGTTTATCAACATGTCACAACCACCATACTCTACCTATTTCCCTTACACTTATTCTCAACGTCAACAAAAATTAAGTCCTCAACATCTACAATGGAATCAACTACAAGCAGTTTATCAACAACAATTTAATCAACAACATACTCCACAACTTGCTGCAAATCCACAACCTATAATGGTTCAACCACCACCAAGTCTTCAAGTTGAACCCTACACAAATGAATTCAATCACTTTGACAAAGGTCTCCTCCTCGTTCTTCTTCTGATAAACCTCAGGATTCTTCTGAATTATCACCCCAGACTCAGAAAACCAGTGATCACTTTGAGTATATGGGTGGTGACGATGAGGAAGTCCGTGAGCCCCTACAACAACCCACCTCTCCCAAACAAGTACGAAACCGAATGCTCATCTAGGCCTAAGCAAAAGAAGAAGAAGGCGCCCATGGTTGACGTCGTATCATGGCTAGATGAAGATAATCTGAGAGGAATTTGAATGGTTCTCTACACTTGTCAACTCAACTCCTACCCAAGAAGGTCAAGATCGGTGACGGTAATACATTGGAGAATGCTAAAATTCGCAAGAAAAGTTCCATGTGAAGAAGATGACGAAATCCGAGTTGAAGCAAATCAAGAATGAAGCATTTCAACTGTTAAAAGATAGCTCGGAAAGTGCCCTCGAGGTCGAATATCACCTTGAAAACATTGCTCGAGCTATGCCTAAAAACATGGATTGGCTCAACCCAGAAGCAAACATCGACTTTACCAAACAGGACAATCCTCCATATTACACCGACTGGTCTAAACCTCTACCAACAATTGGCCAACCAGATGAACCTAGGATTCCATTCAGATACTTCTTCAACAAAGACTTGGAATTTCTTCTACACGGTGGCGATGGCTCAAGGAAATATGCTACATCTTTGACACTTCCATTCCAAAGACCATATACTCAAACCGCATAGCTATCGAGGAAAGAGCTAATCACTTGTTCTCCAACAAAGTGGAAGCATACGACCGAGATGCAATGTATGGGATTCATCATTGGCGGAACGCCAAAGAATCTACTACGAAGGTGCGAGTTCAAGTCTCAACATGCGGTGTTCAAGACTAAGGATATTGTTGCCATCAAACATGTTGATCTTTCGTCTAAGTGGGACTACACTTTCCAAAAGAATATCGTGGTCAAACGACAAGATGAAAGGGATTATGCATTCTCTCGAAGTCGACTTTGAGAATTTGTCTATCAACGACATAGAAGACATGTACCTTGCCAAAGCATGTGGTCGCATGAGACAATTTTCAACCAAGTACAACGTGAATTCATCAAGTCATTGCTCATCTTCATCGACGCATAGTCATCAAAGAACGTGTAGAAGATCTCCGACTTGCAGTTGAATCATATCAAACCCGTGTCAACTTCACTCCACCTCAACTTGATCTTCCCGACATCAACCAGCTCTCACAATATACACTCATCAGCAAACCATTCGGCATCGTTTACCACAGTGAACTACAACGAAATTGGTTAATGGCGTGTAAAGATCTTCACAAGTTTGGAGATCACACTTTGAAGTTGGTTAGGGATGGATTGGCTTATCGGTTAAAGGCTATACATGAAGGCATTGGGTCTCCAAAGTGATGGAATTCTCAGGAAAGAACGGACGTGAAGAGGATCATCACCATGATTGATGAACGGTTGTTTCGAAGGGATCAGTTCAGCACATTGGAAAGCTTTGTTGGTGGTCGACCCAGGATCAACATCACCGGCTATCAACGCCCTGTGCGCATTCCTGGGAACATCACTGGACTACCCGGTACCCCTTGAACTGTTTCTTTCATAATATTTTGGATGTATGATTTATTATGTCTATGGCTTGTGCAGACATAACAGTGTACAACCCGTAATTGTCAAGAAAGGACCTTGTGGTACACTTCAGCGCCACAATCCTTATAAAAGGAGTGAAAGCTTCTTACTTTTGAGTAAAACCTTTCAAACCTTTCATTTTTCAAGGTTTTGCTCAAAAGAACAAGTACTTCCCCTTATGATTTTTCAAAACCTCAAACGTTTATATCACTTGTTGAGGGGGAGTATTTGACTTAAAACTTTGTTCACCTAAATGTTCTTTGTGTCAATCTTCCCGCAACACTCGAAATGGTCATATTTATTCTCAACTGTTCAAAAATAACATTTTAATATGCCATTTTTGAGGGGGAGAAAATATGTGATAAGAAATATGTTGTGTGTCGCTAGTTGAATTCTCGTGCGAAAAGACTTAACCAACGAATTGACGATGCTTAACTGTTAGTAACTCGAAAAGACTTGTCCGGGACGGGTAATAATTTCAAGCTAGTTCGCTAGTGATGTAAACGTGTCTCGCAAAGGACTTGTCCGAGTAGAATGTACCATTTGAGAAACTCTTGGTAGACATGAACTCTGACGGGTTTGACAACCTTTCGAGGTTTGTCTACACCTTCAAGGTAGTTATTAGAGCTAGTTGTCACCTAAAAGCTAACAATGTAAATCTTTAACTATGCAACGTAACCGTGTCTCGCGGGGAATAGTCTATCTTGAGTGGATCAATTCAAAAAGTGCGCGCTCTTTCCTCACTGTGCAATTAACCGTTAAAACTCTTAAGCACATGTGGAGGGGGAGTATTTATGCAAAATCTTATCTCAAAAGTGATACAAAATGTTTTCATTCACAAACACTGTGTGAGATTTTTTCAAGTAAATGGTTTTATGGCAACATAGGTTAGTCATGGAGTTATAAGGTGACTAAGGTTAGGAATAACCGTCCTATGATCTGCCAGAGCCGGAGGTATCTACCCAAGGACGAGTTAGAATTTAGAAGTCCTTAGGTATGATTGTAAAAAGGAGAAAATGAGAATCGGAGAAAGAAGGAGTTGAAGAATCAAAAAGAAATGCAAAGAAAGGGTGAAAAGAAATAGCCCTCAGTTATTCAACTTAGAAATAACGGGTTCAATTCATATGCTATTGGTTGTCACTTGATGACACCGGTATTAAAGATTAAAAGTCATCATGGACCCAAATGACGCATGCACTAAACCTTCTTAGCCACTCAAGTTTCTCTCAACAGGAGCTTGTTTTATTCTCACAAGGAACACTACATAATCTATCGGCTTTCTCTTAGAGATTGCTAATATTGAAGAAGGAGACCCTCTCCCTAGTCTCCGCTTAGGAAAACCAAAAGGCACAATTGAGTCTAGAGCCACGAGATTCATCAAAAGATCTCTTAGGTACACTTGACATTTCATCACTTGATGTTCAACAATAAGAACATCAGTGGTACGTTATCGAGTCCTTCACGGATCTTAGCAACTGTCGAGAACATTTATGAGAGGTTCACACCGTGATCCTCGGTGATTGAATGGAAACTCCTTCCGTGGTCAACATCAACGACCCCGACAACAGTCACCGGTAACTCCCGTGGATTACGCTTAGTGTGTCTCAAACGGTCTACAATCGTGGTGATGCTTTGGTATACCTCGACTCATCTGAATGTAGATGTACTTCGGTACATCGCATTATCTCTCTTGTGGGACTCTAGTTCGAAGCGGCCTTTGTGAGAATTAGAGTTGTGTTTTTCACACTATGTTGTTAACACTCGAAGTTCAAACTTGTAAGTGCCGAACCGCTTATTACTAACCGTTTAATGTTTTCTTCTTATGGAAGCTCGGAGCGGAATGATCGTGATTCTTCTCATGCTCACGCCAACATCATTACTAATGGAAGTTCTATCTTAAAGCAACACAAAGTCGAATGATTCTTCGTCAATCAAAGAATCTACAAAGTTAAAGACTTAAAGAACTTCATCAAGATTCAATTCAATGTCAAAAGCGTGTGAGCATGTTGAAGAATGACGTGGAGACACTTGGAGCAACAAGCGCACTGAGGCGCACTTGATGCGGACTACAACATACTATCACTTTCATGACAAAGAACAACGATCAAAGAACAAAGTTAATGATGACGTCAAAGCGAACCGCTCAAAGAAAACTATCTCTACACCGGGAGATTGTTCGAATCAAGGCAATTCTTCTCAAAAGAAAGAAGAATGTCGAAGACGTCAAAGCTACTATTACATCAACGCCTTCACCGTTTTTCATCACCAACAATTGAGGGGGTGATTGTTGGAATCACTCCTAAACCTTAATTCAAGTGTTAGTTACTCATATGTAATAGGTAGCTTATTATGGCCTTTATGTTTGTTATTAGCCTTAAGCTTGTGTAGAAGGCCCATGAGCTTAGGCCCATGTCCACTAAGGAAAGGATGGGAACTAGGAGTGTTGCCCTAGCTTCCCTCCTATAAATACCTCATGTAAACCCTCACTTGAGGGTTGGTTGTTCAATGCATTTCTCTTTCACACTCTACGCCTAACCATTCATAGTTTATACGTGTGTGTTTGTGTGTGTATTGTTCATCCGCCACTCTATTTCTTCTCTATTTCTTTCTAGTAAGCTTGTGTTGTAAAACTAGTGACCTAACACACAGCATTTCTGCAAGATGATTCAGAGCATATGAAGTTATTGAAGACGACCCGGAGATTGTTCTTGCCAATTGTTTTGTCGTATCCAGCTAGGAATGTGTTTGCCATCGAGAGCTCAGCTGGGGCATTGATGTTTTCTTGATTTGCAGCCATTTTGTGATCTGAAAGACATTAGACAAAAAGACAAACATATGGAAACACAACGTGTTTGTTTTAGTCTGATTTATTATCTAATTCCTTGTTTTATGGTAACATGTTTGCTTAGTTACAAGTCCTAAGTCACATTTGTCCAATTGTTTGAAGTTGATGTGATAAGTTACGTGAGCGTGTTAATTTTGAAATTTCAATGTCCAAATCTTCACTTTACACACAAAGATGTTAACTTTTGTAAGCATAAGCGTAACATTAGACATTAGTGACTTATGAGTAACATTTAACAAGTAACATATGCATAATAGGCCAAAATGTAGTGAACAGTGATTTATGTGTAACAAGGATCCTTATGCGTAAGAAAGGAGCTTATGCGTAAGAATAAGCTAAAGCGTAAGACCAAGCTTATGCGTAAGAGTTTATTACGCGTAAGACGAGTTCAAAGGCTTTAGGCTTATGCGTAGGAATAAGCTAGATGTTATGCCAAAAGTTTACTCGTAAGAGTAAAGCTTATCGCGTAACAAGCCTTGTTCTGAATATCTTTCCAATCTCATAAAATCCACCTTGTAGACCTCTTATGCATAACGTGTTAAACATAAACATGAAAACATGATTCTGATTTATTCCAAACATATTATAGATCACAAAACAAGCACAAGAACATATCAGATACACACACAAAGACTTAGGCGTAAAATTTCTTAAACCCTAAACCCTTCATCTATGCGTAAGAGATATAGCCACACAAATCAAACAAGAATGTTTCTGGAGTGTCCTAGATGTCATATGAGTGCAATGGAATAGGTATTGGAATACGATCAGGTTGAGCAGCGGAAACAGCGGATACACCTGGAGCACGTTCATCAATATCATCACTAAACAGAGGAGCAAATAGCTTTTCCATTTGTTGATGAGTAAGTGGGGCCTGGTTCGGTGATGATGGGGTTTGAGGAAGTTTAAGCGGTTGTGACCGGGTTCCAAGCTGTTATGCTCAGAAGCCATCTCTGTAAGCTCATTGAAATTTGCATGAATCATTTCCATAACCTGCTTTGTACGACGATTCTAGACCCGGTAACCTTTAGAATTCTCACAGTATCCAATAAAGACTCCAATGTCAGCTTTGGCTTTGAGCTTTCCAAAGTCATCACGATCATTATTTGGGTAGCAAAGGGATCCAAATACATGAAAGTGTTTGAGATTCGGTTTTCTGTTGTGGATAATGTTGGAATCGCTCCTAACTCGTAAATGGAACGACATTGACGGGATTACATTTCTATCTTTGTTACCTCAAACACAAGGGCTTGTTATGTCATTTAGTGATAGATGTAAGTGTTTGGTTATAAATACCCCTCCATACTTCCATGGAGGGGTGAGTCTCATTGTGTGTTTTTCACCTTTCCTAATAATAAAACACATAGTTTCTCCCTTCTCTCTAGCTTCTCTCTAACTTAAAGATGGCTTTCTTCCATCTTCCAAGACCTCCCGAATCACCATATCTTCCATAAATACGATCCTAACATTGGTATCAAGAGCAAGGTCGGTTTGTTATCATTGGTTGATTTTGGTGATGTTTTTTCTTGTCAAAATCTTGTTTTAAAATCTGTTTGTTAACAAAGTTGTCAACCTTTTACATACTTTTTGTGTTTAACAGATTTCTTACAAGTTTTTTATGTATCATTTTGGTTAAAAATTCTTGTGATATTCTGTCCAAACAGTACTAAGGATTTTTTTGTACCAAATATCTGTGAAATAAATGTGGTCAACCGTCATCTTCGTTGTCTAACTGGCAAAAACATAAGTAGTTTTATGATTTTCTGGGTATTTTATGAAGATGGTCGGATTTTTCAGTCGGAAAACTCGTCGGAAAAAGTGGTCAAAGGGTCAAAACCCTAAACTTACGCATAAGGAGCATCTACAGAGTTGTTACGCATGGCTGTGAAGTTACGCGTAAGGAATGGGTTACGCGTATGCGTTTACGCTTAAGCCTTGGCTTACGCCTATGGCCTACGCATATGTTTACGCGTATACTTACGCATAAGCATGAAGCTACGCGTAAGGGTACGGATAAGGTTAAGACCAAGATGTTACGCATAAGGTTTCGAGCTAAGAAAGATTACGCATTAGAAATTTTTTTTTGAGTACAAATGAAAAAAAAATTATGCGTAAAACAACATAGACCACGACCACATCTGACTACCAATACCATAAACATATCGACCTCAAGTCAACATTATCATCGGTCCAAAACAAGAAGCTGTAACATCACATATCCAATCCGAAACCAAAACCTAACCTTAACTACACTCAACCCAAAGGACCCTCACAAATCTCTCCTCAACTCCATTCAACAACCATTCGAAAACAGATATTAAATATTATCTCAGATTGGGTTCAATTTTCACTAATCTTTTTCAAGATTTTTTTTTATTGAACATCATCTTCATCGATTTTTTTAAGCACATTCTTCTAATCACTATCCGAATAAATAAATATTGAGGCATAACAAGTATGTTACCCTCAGTCTTAGATTCGTTTCAATCAAAACGGAAACATCAAACCACAACATAACCTTACCCGAGACCCAATCAGGATCTTGTAGCCACATAAGACACGATCTTGATTCGAACCATAATGAAAATACCAAGGAAGAGGTACGGGTGTGCTTGTGTGAGATGTTTTAGATTCTCCATGAGTTCATAAGGTTAGTATTCTGAATATTGTGATTCGGTAAGGTTGATGCAGATTGAGATCTGGATGAGTAGTTGTAGTGAGAGGATTTTATAAGTTGGAGGCGGATATTTATCAGTGAAATGATTCTAGGTTTAGGTTAAGTGAATTAATTGGGTCACAAGTTTTATAACCGGTTTTGTGGGGATTTTTTTGGACAATGGGCTTCAGCCATTAACGTCATGTTATTTTGGATCAGAATGGGCCTTAAATGGTCATAAAGTATTCCGAGATTAATAATGGACTGGGCTTTGGAAGTTGGGTTGAGATGCTATTACTCACGCTATATCTTCAAAATGGTCATCCGAATTTTTGCTTACAAAATTTTGGACACACTTTTGATATATTGCTTAAATGTGGTATTTTAGTTATGATAAACTTTCACGGGGATACGTTTTGACAAGATTGGAAAACCATTATCAAGTTCATTTTAAACCGTTAACAAAGGCTAGATTTGGGCATGTAACCGCAAGATGTGACTACGGCGCGAATTCACTATTATTTATTTGAGGTTGAAGTGGGATATCACGGATGCGTGTACTTAGTATCTGAAGATATCGGGGTTGGTTGGATGCATGATTCTTGAGATCCTTGTTCGAGTTTTAACTGATACGAATGACAAAGACTTAAGTTATCTAGTTGAACTCGATGTAAGGAGTTACGTTGTTGTGCTCACGACTTATAACTATCACTTTTAAGGAGTTACGTTGTTGTGCTCAAGTGTCACACTAAGGTGTGGATAATTTGAGAAACTTTAAGTTTACCTTTTTCGATGGAGTTAAGAAAAGGGTTCTTCTTCGACAATAGTGCAAGTTTAAGTCACAAGTTCGGGTTATACTACTTGAGTCTCAAGTTCGTCATATTGGGTTTCTCCATCGGTAGTCACTACTAAAAGTCGTCGAATGATAATGGGTCGGTAAAGAGTTAGGCGAGAAGAGTATACAGTAGAGAAGATTTATCGCCAGATTGATTCTCACGAGATATTTATGGTACTTCACACTTGTTCGATTAATTGAACATACATGGTTTCGATGTCTCCAATTTCATCCTCAACATACGTGGTGTATGATTCGATTCATTGAAAACATCGGGAAGAGAGTATAGGTGGTGTCTCGCTTCCTTTGTTGTTTTGTATTTTTTGCTAAAACCCTCTCCTTTCATGAATTTCTTCAATCGGGGAAGATACGAGACGATCTGTGGTTTAAATGTCTCACTTTGGTGTTATCGTCTCACTTTCACAGAGTTATCGTGCATGAAGTTACCTAAATATGATGTTGTGATGCCTCACACACGGTCATTTTATCGAGTAATTGCAGATTCTTTGGTAACTATTATTCCGATAGACCATAACATTCGGGGAAGTCGTTTCATTTCGTCTTCGTGGTTTGTTTGGTGTGAAGCATCTATATATGTGAGAAGATCTTGTTGATTTCTTGCATGTTACCCCGAACGGATTTTCATAATAAGTCGAGTTACCTAGTGTGGTTTCTTGCTAATCTACAAATTCCGCTACGCATCTTGGCGTCAAAAGTTTGAGGAAATGTTCACTACATCAAAGTTTGAATCTGCTAAAGACGGTTGTCGGTTTGGGGGAAGTCGATTGAAACTTCGCCAAAAAGGAGTGTATGGAGAGACTGCTAAAGACATGCGGCATGAATTGGGGAAGTTAATCCAATTTATGCATATTACATCATTGCCTACAAGTGAAAAAGCGGTTCTCAAGTCAAGGTACAAGAAGAAGACAAAGAACGTAAAATTTCATCATCCTCGGACTTGAAGAGCTTATGAAGACCTTTCTTCACTTGTTTTCTATATTTATAGTAAATGTTGTAAGTAATCCCTTATGTCGTCCCATTGGGGGAAGATTGTTGGAATCGCTCCTAACTCGTAAATGGAGCGACATTGGCGGGATTACATTTCTATCTTTGTTACCTCAAACACAAGGGCTTGTTATGTCATTTAGTGATAGATGTAAGTGTTTGGGTATAAATACCCTCCATACTTCCATGGAGGGTGAGTCTCATTGTGTATTTTCACCTTTCCTAATAATAAAACACATAGTTTCTCCCTTCTCTCTAGCTTCTCTCTCTAACTTGAAGATGGCTTTCTTCCATTTTCCAAGACCTCCGAATCACCATATCTTCCATAAATACGATCCTAACGGATAAGCTCAAAAGGTGTTTTGTTTTGGCGTTTGTAATCATTAATCAATTTTGAGTGTAGCATGGGTTGATACACACTACCACAAGTAATCCGGAAGTTTAGCATTGATTAACATTGTTCTTCCAGCTTCCACTAACGTACGGTTTCGTCTTTCAACAAATCCTTTTTGTTCTTGTGTACGTGCAATAGATGTTTGATGCTCAATTCCCACTTTCTCATAAAATTCTCGAAGAGTTTGATTCACAAATTCAGTTCCTTTGTCTATTCTGATTTGTCGGACTGTGTTCTAGGGCTAAACTTGAATTTTCGTGAGAAAGGTGATGATCATTTGTGGAGCTTGATCTTTACTTCGAAGAAAGTAGACCCAAGTCCATCTTGAGTAGTCATTGACAATTACCAAGATGTAGCATTTGCCATTAATCGTTTGCACACGCATCGGGCCACACAAATCCATGTGAAGAAGATGAAGCACATGCTGGGGGTTGTGTTCCACCTTTGAAAGAAAGTGAGCACGAGTGCTTTTCCCTTGTTCACATGCTGATCATAGGTGATCTTTAGAATATCGGAATCTCGGGAGACCTTCAACTAGTTTGTATCGAGCAAGGTTGGTTATGGTTTGAAAGTTTAAATATGAGAGATGACGGTGCCATAGCCAAGAATTTGTTGATGCTGCCTTTGAAAGTAGACAGATGGGAGATGAAGCAATCATGTATTTCATGGAGATAGTGTAGAGACTTGAATTGCGAGTGCCGGACATAATATCGTTTCCTTGTAGATCACGAATGAAACAAGTTTTTCCGAAAAGTAACTTCCAAATCTCCATCACGAATTGACCTCATCGAGAAGAGATTGTGACGGAGGCCTTCCATAATAAACCCCGCTAATTTCGATGTTGCCATTAATTTAATCTCCGTAGCCCATGATAGTTGTGAAGTGATCATTCCGAATCTGCAGTGCCAATGAACTTTGCAATAAAGTTTAATAACGGTTTGAGATTGCTGTCATGTGTCGGGAACATCCGCTATCAACAATCCAAAGGATGATCAGTATCACCGCATTACACACGACATCACAGATGGAATAGAAGTAGATGTGGAACCCAAGAGTCGAGGGTTCAAGCGATTATAGTCGAAATACACACATCAATGATTTTAGGCATCCATTTAAATCCTAGTGTATTATGTATCCATTTCGCCATCTCCAACTAGTCTTTGCTTTAGTCTTAGTGAATGCACTAGGTGGTACTACATTCCTTGGAGGTGATATCGAGCTACTGGGGACATCAATGCGTTTCTTAGAATCTAAAGAGGTGGTTTACCAAACACGACTTAGAAGCATTAGTGGTCCTAGAGGTATTCATTTCTTAGGATTCCGTAAGCGAGACAAGATAGTTTTAGCAACACATTTATTATGACAATCGAAAGCATACTTTACGATATATAACACAAGAAGCTTGGACCTAATATCAAAAGTACTTAAAGGTTCAAGATTCGTTACATCACTTTTTCATTACATTTGTTAGACGCAATATCTAAAGTGGGTGCAACTTGGGTCTTATTCAAAGTCCTAGGGTGTTCTTCTACTTCAGCATTCTTTATTGATCTTTTCTTAGGTCGAAACTTCCTATTCTTCCTTGTATTGCTCCTAGGCTGTGAAGTGTGGATGTTGGGAAAAGAGGCAACTATTCCTGTTTCAGTAGAGGGAAGCACATTAGTATCTTGTGGTTTGTCAGTAGGCATTCTAGGGTCACTTTTCCTAAGTGTTATAGGTGCAAGTTTCTTAATGTTGCTAATCTAAACTTGTTCATACTTTCCTAACTTTTCCTTTAACTCAATGATAGTGTGCAACAAATCCTGATTTTCAGAACGAAGATTTCCAGAAAAATTCAGGACTTCTTTAGTGTGTGCAAGATAATGATCAAGTTAGTTGATGCTTCATCACGAGTCTGTTTGAGTAAATCAAATATGACACCATATTCCTTTTTAACTTTTGCAAGTTCTTGTTCATATTTTGAGATTTGAAATTTCAAAGACGCGTTTTGATCATCCAGTTGCTCAAATTTTGGATTAAAAGTTTTGGAATGCAACTGGTTGATTTTGTTTTGCAAAGCAAGTGTAAGATTTTGACAATCTTTTTGACACCATTGAAGACGACGTTTTGCATTTGAATGCTCATTTAACAGTCGTTCATTTTCAACTTTTAACGACTCGATCTGAGGCACATTATCAGTATTCTCAACAATTTCAACAGAGTCAACAGAATCATCAGAGATATCAGATGCATATGGCAAAGAGTGCAATAACACAACATTATGGATATCAGCACATATAACATCTTTCAATAGTCGATCAACATCTTTTCGTAACATTTTCTTTTTACGTTTTGCATTTGAAATAGATGTTTATGTTTTCTCGAAAATGATTTTCATCAATCCAAGTTCCTTATGAAATTCCCTTTCCCAATATAATGCATAATTTTTCAAATTTTTAACATGGGGTAAAATTCTTTTCTGAAAAATATCTCCTTGTTCTCGCGCCTGAGGCGATTGAAAATGTTCAACTTTTATTTCAGAATGACATTCAATCTCACGTTCTAAAAGGTTGATGTCAGAAGTGAAAATGTCATAATATCGAAGAATTTGACGATTTTTGGGTTTTGAATTTACTTCACTGATTGAAGGTAAAGGACCATAAATGTGTGCATAATTTGGTTGGGGAGCAACATTAGAAGACTCAGAAATAGGTGTGATAATCCTAGGTGCGTTAGAAGAATCCTTTTGTGTGACGAAAGTGATGGCTTTTGAATAGTTAAATGGTTTGTCATAAACAACATTTTCTAATTTTGATCGACTCTCGTCTTCTGCATCTAATTCCTCTTGACAATGATATTCAACAACACTCATAACTGAGTCATCAATTTTGTATTCTCTTTGGAAACTTTAGGATTTGGTTTGAATGCTTTGGTTGAAATCTTTGGTTTGTAATCGCAAGATTCGGTCCATATCCATTTGATTGGGTTTTAAAGTAAACTTTGAATAGTTGTGATTGACTCACCATGTTTGTAAACAACATTTCAAACTCTTTGAGTTTGTTTTTAAGCCGACAATTTCTTCAAGATAGTCATCTATTCGTTTCGTTGAATGCTTTTTGTACGCAGAGAACTGGTTTTGACAAGTTAACAACTCACCTTGGCTTTTGAGTTTCAAAGTAAGAGCGTTAAGTTGTTTTTATGTTCATGTTTCGATTGTTCTATTTGAGACAACAAAGCATTCTTTGATGCGGCTAGATCACGTGTCGTCGTTCTAATGATTTTTTCGTTTTGGTGTGATTTAGCAAAAGCGACTTCAAAACCTTTTCACGTTTTCTTGAGTTTTGAAAAAATTGAGTTGCCGTTTTAAGCATTCAATATCCATGGTTAACAATGCATTTTACCGTGTAATTGCTGGTTTAGGCACAACATTCTTCCATTCGGGATTGTTGGTCTTTAAGTAAGAGATCAACATCCGGATTAGGCAAAGGTTCGAGCGTGTTCAACGTGAGTCACAACATGATCACTATTCGATCCAAAAGTATAACCACGAGTCAATTTGAGTATCAAAGGTAACCATAAGGTCATCTTGATCATCAAATGTAACTATAGGGTCTAGTTGAGAATCATCATTGAGATGTGGACGGCTCATGTTGAACATTCCGAGCCCCGTCGGATTCGGATGTTACGAGATATTAGATCGATGATGAATATGGTTTGTTCGGGCACACGAGACAAGCCATCGGTGTCATACACTCGGGCCTGTGTCACTCATGTGGAGTTCGTGAATATTAGCCATCAACATAATTGCTTTGCATTAGCACGCAAGTCCTCCATATCATCATCCGAGTCTCGCATCCGCCATAAAGCTCTGTTCTTTGTTTGTGAGGGTTCCACCGACTTCATCCTTAAGAGCCAAAAGTAAAGCCTCCTTGTGATAAGCACCGCCTAGTCCTCGGCTTTGGGCATGCATTAGTCGTGACCCTTCTCATTACAATTGTAGCAACGAAGACCATTTATCCCATTCTGAGCATTACCCTGTTCAACCACTTGAGCTCTCTGTTGTTGTGGAGCACCCATGTTATTCCTTCCCATAGCATTAAACCCTTGACCACCGCCCATCTGACGAACATAACCACGATTCTGAACTTCAACACGTCCATTGTTCACAACAACCTGATTCCTTGTGTTTGATGAGGAACGAATGCGATTGTTGGATTTGTTTGTGTAACGACCGAAGGCTTTAGCCATCATAACAAATCCTTGTTGCAATGCATCAAAAGCATCGGAGTCCTCATTAGCTTCACTATAAAGTGCTTGATCATTGTTGTTATTGTATGGAACCAATTGAGTTTATTGAGATTGTTGCTGTGACGGATCATATGGTGTAATTGTTGCAGTTGGTTGAGGATTGGGTTGAGGAGGATAACTAGTTTGAGCCCACAAAGCAAGTTGTTGATTATCCGGAAGTGAAGGTGAAACAGTTTGTCCACAGATAACCCTTTCCTTATCAACTTCTTTTTGATGGGGCTTCAAATAGTCGTACAACAATCCATATGTAGCATGATGAAGATTCTTCGCTTGACGGATGAAAATGACATACTTTTCCCAATCAGGACCAAGACTACTTAGGAACTTAGTGTTGACTGCAATTCTTGGCATATTGATGTTATGTTTTTCCAAGTCATTGATGATGTCTGAGAATCGATGATGCATATTGATGTTTTTCCAGGATCACTTTCCATGTGGCAGGATTGTAGTTTCTGGGAGTGAGCATTGGAGGTCTATCAAGTGATCCTGCCTCATGAATGGATTTCTGGCTACTTAAAGCTTTACACATCTTTGCAAACCAAGACGGTTCCTTCATAGTATTCCTAGATGGATGTTGATTAAATTGTTGTTGATTAAATTGTTGTTGATAAATTTGTTGTTGTTGATTGAATTGTTGATGTTGTGGACTTAGTTGTTGTTGTTGTTGTTGAGAGTACGTATAAGGAAAGTAGCTAGAGTATGGTGGTTGAGACATGTTGAAAACTTGTGTTGTAAAATGGATCTTTGTAGTCGAATGAAACGTTGTTGATGAAGTATCCTTAGGCGTAGAAACCACTTTAAGGCAAAGTAATGCTTATGCGTAAAAACACCAAACTTACGCGTAAAAGTGATATTTACGCGTAGGATTAGCTTACGCATAAGAATTGAGAAACACTAAGATTAGGCGAGTAAACTGAAAGTTAGACGTAGAAAACTTATGCGTAAGATTAGATTATGCGCAAGACAACGCTTAGGCATAAGAAAATACTTAGGCGTAAAGAGTTCTACGCGTAAGTTTAAGCTTATGCGTAAAATTAGGATTTTGCCCAAAATTCCTTTACACTATCACAGTGTAAACGATATCCAAATTCGAAGTGTTTTCAGGCTTATCCAAGCAAGAAAACACTGAGTAAACCAATTTCACCGAAGATCAATCCAAGGAAAACTTATGCGTAACTTTAGGGTTTTGTTACGCGTAAAACTTAACCAAAATTGTTGGGATATGAAAGTGTTGAAGAATGACAAAGTACTGGAAAAGTCAAAGTACTGCTAAAGAAGAAGTCAAAATCACTGTCAAGTCAAAGTAATCGCAAGGATAAAAGAACTGTTATATTCGCTTATGGAAAGCTTTGTAATTCTAGAATATTCTTTATTAGATTACTTGTCCTACAAGGATACAAATTGTAAACCGACTAGGTTATCCTTGAACCTATAAAAGGACCCTAGATTGGCATTAGATGTCTGCGTATCGTTAGAGTTTTAGAGTTCGATATTATTAGAGTTGTTAAAGAGTCTGCATAACAAGCAGATTTAGAGTTATTAATAAAATCGTTGAAAGTTAAAAGTTATATTCTTCTTAGCTTTGTTAAGTAAATTCCGCATACTTAATAAAGTTTGCTCAGTGTTTCATTGTTAATAACTTAGGATTTATCCGAGGTTATTAAACCTTAACAAGCTATTTAAGTTAGTTTGGTTATAGTACATCGATCCAACAAGTGGTATCAGAGCTTGTGTGGAAACTCTGACTAAGAAGAAACCCTAAAACCTAGTTAACAAAACCTAAAGATGTGAACTGAAGCTGTTCCACCACCATCCATCACCTCACTCAGGATTCCTATCATCAAGAAGGGAGAGTACGACCTATGGAGCATGAAGATGAGACAATACATTGCAATTACAGACCATGCACTATGGAATGTGATTGTCAATGGTAATGAAGAAGTTCTAGAACCTATTGATGTTCCTGGACAACCTAAAGCACCTAAGGCAGTCTTACCAAAGAGAACAATAAGAAATCAAGAGAAGGCTCTCAATATATCGTTATGCTATCCCGAGATAGTCATCTACTCAAGTTCCATGATGCTAAAGATGCAAAGCAACTCGGGGCTGCAATCAAGACAAGGTTTGGAGGCAATGATGCTTCCAAGAAGATGCATGAAATATGTTGAAGAAGAATTTGAAACTTTCAACGTTGGAGAAAGATAAGGCCTTGATCTTGCTTATGATGATTCCAAAACATTCTCGATATCTTGAGTTATACAAAGCAGAGGTTTCGATTGAAGATGCTAATCTTAAGTTCTTAGGAGTTTGCCATAGACATGGCATGTGATTGCTACAATGATCGAGAGGACAACTGGTTTGGATGTTATGGACTTTGATGATATTTACAATCATCCGAAGGTGTATGAGCATGAGATGAATGGCCAAACCAGTTCCAAATCTCACAAGATTGCCTTTTGTCATCCGAAAGAGGCGTTACTTCCACCAAAAGTACTTGCTTCTCCTACTCAAATCTTGTGGCTCAATCTTGTTTCTTATTCTACCCCACCTTGCTCAATAAGCCCCACCAACAAATACCATGCACTCGGATGAAGTTATATGCTCTTTCTTTGAACAAAGAAGCTTTTTGTCACTTATGAAGAAGATCTCTCACAGTTGAAGAGGATGCTCTAGAAGAAATTGATATCGGTGGCAAGTAGCAATGATCACGCAAGGATCAAGAAGTATATGAAGAAAACAGAAAAGCATTGACTTCAAACCAAAGCAGGAATCACTTTTGACAAATCCAAAATTGAATGCTTCAATTGTCAAAAGATGGACACTTTGCAAGGAGTGCAGGTTTGCTAAGTATCAAGCAAACAGGATGATGAGAAACCAAAGCTAGAGCTCAAAGAAATTCCTATTATTGAAACAAAAGCTTTAGTTGCTCAAAAGAGTTTATCGAGGTTGACCTGAGTGCGAGTTTGATGATGAACCAAGAACCTATTGTATGGTAGGCGTGGAGGAGTCGATAGAAGAGTTTGATTGAGCACGGCTTTTGATGAGGAACCTGAACATGCTGCTTTGGAATCCAGAGATGGTCTAGGAAGCTTTGATTGGAGCATGGAGAGTGAAGATGATCCTGTTCTACTTGTAATGGTGGCTACTTCACCAAGTTCACCCCCTATCTCTAAGGTATGTTCCAATTGTCATGACTTTTATCAAAAAGTACTGAATAGTTATGTGATTAAAAGAGATAATTGTATAAGGGCTAGGTCTGAGGTAGCTAGTTATCAAATAACCTTAGAGTAAATGGAAGCCAAAATCTTAACACATGAAAATAATGAAATGGCTTGGGCAGAAAAGTATGAACAACAGGATTATCAGTTAAAACTAAGTGAATGGAAGTTAAATTATAAGATAGCTGAAATTGAGAAACTGACTAAGGAGAGAGATGATTTGTTAGCAAAGTTTGATGCCTGGAAAGAATCTTGTTTGTCACATGTTTCTTATGTTCAAAAACAGAGAAGAGCTTACATTAAAACTGGCCTAGGTTTTGGTATGGACTTTAATAACATAGAAGAAAATCAATCTAGTGATAAGGATGACCTTAATTTTGAGGATATAACCACTAGTGATGATGAACTCATTAATTATGTAGACACATCTAGTAATGAGGAATCAGTTAGTGACACACCTCTTGAGTTTAAGAAAGACAATGGTTATCATGCAGTCCCCCATCCCACTGGAATTCATCAACCCCCTAGGCCTGATGTTTCTCGTTTTGGTGTAGACAGTCTAGAGTTTAGGAAAAAGCTAATTGGTCAATCTAGGTCTGGAAACCCAAAAGAAACTGTTGAAAACACTAAGGATAATTATGTTAAAAGTCAAGAAGTACCTTCTACTCAAAGTACAACTACAACAAGATCTTTAGGAAAATATTTTTAAACCGCATCGCTAAACCTTTTGGGATAACTTTGGTCAACAGTTTTAATCATTCACCTAGAAGGAGAATAGTTTTGGTCACGCATACGAGAGGAAGAAATTTTGGAAGTATAGGTCAAAAATTGTGTTTTGTTTGTTATAGTCCTGATCATCTGATCAAGCACTGTGACTTTCACTCAGAATACCTAAGCAAATTTCCAAAGAACAGAAATACCAACCAAAAACCTAGAGAGAATAAACTAGTCTGGACTCATTCAAATAGGGTTAACCATAACAACTTTTCACAATACTATAGGTACCCTCACCAGAGAAGATCTTTTTCCAAATCACCAGTACCTTCAAATACTTTTCAAAGAACTCAAGCAATACCTTCTCAAAGTACTGCTAGTTTTTCAAACAATCAAGGTACTGAAAACACTTTTTGGAATGGAAAACCTAGGAGATCAAATTATTATCAATCTAGAAGGCGTTACAACCCGTAAGAGTAGCTAGATCAAGGGACTCTTCACCGAAGTTAAAACTAAATGGGTTAAGAAGGAAAGTACTAATGGGAACAAACAAGACTTTCAAAGAATCGAAAGTGAAACGAGTTTTTGTTAAAGATGATTTTGTGGAAAAGAAAAGGAGATTCTTGTTGAAAAGAAAATTTTCTTTGAAAATCCATCACGGGTTTTAAAACAAAAGATAATACTTGATTCGTCTACAAAAGCGTGAAGGATACATACTCAAGGAATTTGAGTTTGTTACTCCACAAGGGAACACAATTCGAGAATGGCTTGGGTTCCTAAAAGACACTAATTTTTTATCTTTGTGCAGTCAACCCGGAAGAGGAGCTTAAAGATCATCTAATTGTGGATAGTGGTTGCTCTGGAAGCGTGACAGGAGACAATGAGATTCTGTCAGATTTTAGATCTATTTGTGGAGGAAGAGTTGCATTTGGGAATGATCCCAATGGAGGAAGAATTACTAGAAAAGGAACCATCAAAGCAGGGCGTATAGATTTTGAGAATGTAAGATATGTGAAGGAGCTCAAGTTCAACATGTTGTCAGTCTTTCAAATCTGTGATAAAAAACATCATGTGTTATTCACTGACACAAAATTTCTCATCCTTTCCCTTGAATTTAAATCTGTTGATGATAACTTGGTAGTTCTTAGAGTACCATGAACCAATGATGTGTATAGTCTGGATATGAAGAGTCTTCACTCTTATGGGAGAGCCACATGTTTATTGGCAAAAGCAACATCTGAAGAAGCACTCAGTGGCATAGAAGATTGGGCCATGTAAATTTCAAGAATATCAACAAACTGGTCAAAGGAAATTTAGTTAGAGTTTTACCTTCAAAGACTTACAAGAATGATCACTCATGTTTGGCGTGCAAGAAGGGTAAACAACATAAAGCTTCATGCAAGAAGCTTGAGGAGAGAACTATTAGAGAACCATTGAAGCTGTTACACATGGATTTGTTTGGATCTGTCTCTGTTGCAAGGCTAAACAAGAAAAAGTACTGCTTAGTTGTGACAGATGATTGTAGTAGATTCAGTTGGGTATTTTTCTTGGGATTTAAAGATGATACTTTTGATGCTATTCAGACTCTCATAATAGCATTGAAAACCAATTGAGACTCAAGGTTAGAGGTATTAGATGTGATAATGGGACTAAATTCAAGAACAAGCTTATGGATGAATTTTGTGCCAACAAAGGAATCAAGAGGGAATTCAGCATTGCAAGAACACCACAGCAGAATGGTGTTGCAAAGAGAAAGAATAGGACTTTGATTGAAGTAGCCAGAACAATGCTAGCAGATTCACAAATACCTATTCAATTATGGGCTGAAGTTGTAAGTATTGCTTGCTATGTACTTAACAGATTATCAGTCACCAAACCACAGATGAAGACACGTTATGAGTTGCTGATGGGAACTAAACCCAACATTCATTTTATGAAGCCTTTTGGATGCCCTCTAACTATTTCAAATATGATTGATAATTTGGGTAAGTTTGATGGCAAGTAAGAAGAAGGATATTTATTGGGTTATTGTACCAACAGTAAGGGCTTTAGAGTGTACAACAGAGTCACCAAGAAGGTTCAAGATTGTCTTCATGTTGAATTCTTAGAAGATCAAGAAAATCAGAAAGGTAAAGGTCCTGATTGGATGTTTGATCTTGAAGTTTTGACTCCTTCTATGAATTATGTACCTGTTAGAGAAGAAAATCAACATGTGCGCAATGGAGAAGATTTAAAGTATGTTGTTCATGGAGACCATATTAGACCTGATGTTGTTCCTGATGAAGAACCCGTACCTGTTGATCCAAAGCAAAGTACTGATGAACCAAAATCCTCATTATCTGCTGAGGATCAAGCTATTCAAGAGGAACTTAATCAGATGCTTTTTCAAGATGTACTAGCACATTCTTATAATGATTATCAAAGAAGAGCTTATGAAGAAGCAAAGAAAAAGAACAAGACTGCAGAGTCCTCTTACAGTACTTTGGGTGATAGTACTTTCGATCAAAGTACTGCTGCACCCATTGACAGTACTTTGGATGATTTAGATGATCCTACCATGCCTTGCTTAGAAGATTCTGATGATGAGTATGATGTTGAAGGTATTTTCACAAATGAAGATGCTGATTACACAAACTTGGATGATGATTATGCAGTTCCACAGACTCCTACCTTAAAGGTTCATAAAGATCATCCTACTAGTCAAATCATTGGACCTTCTTCTCATGGAGTGCTTACAAGAAACAAAGCTAAGGGTTTTTCTACACCTCACAATGCTTTACTTAGCTTTGTTTATAAACAAAACAGATTGAATCACAAGGATCATCAGACATGTCTGTTCACTTGCTTTATCTCTCAAGAAGAACCCAAGAATATAGCTCAAGCATTATCTAATAAGAGTTGGGTTGAAGCTATGCAAGAAGAACTTCTTCAATTTAAACTTCAAGAATTTTGTGTATTATGTGATCTACCTGATGGAAAGAAGGTAATTGGTACAAGATGGGTGTTCAGAGTCAAGAGAGATAAAAGAGGGAATGTCATCAAGAACAAGGCAAGGTTAGTAGCTCAAGGCTACAGACAAGAAGAAGGAGTAGATTATGATGAAGTATTTGCTCCTGTATCAAGGATTGAAGCAATTCGAATTTTCCTTGCTTTTGCATCCTATATGGGATTTCAGATTTACCAGATGGATGTCAAGAGTGCCTTTTTATATGGTACTATTACAGAGGAGGTTTATGTCAAACAGCCTCCTGGTTTTGAAGATCCTGCACATCCAAACAAAGTCTACAAGGTGGTTAAGGCTCTTTATGGCCTTCATCAAGAACCTAGATCTTGGTATGAGAGGCTCTCTACCTTCTTATTGCAACATGGTTACAGGAGAGGAGCCATTGACAAGACTTTGTTTATCAAGAGAGACAAGAAGGATATCATGTTAGTACAAGTCTATGTTGATGATATCATATTTGGAGCTACTAAACAGTCCATGGTTAAGGAGTTTGAGCAGCTGATGAAGAAAGAATTTCAAATGAGTTCAATGGGTGAGTTAACATTCTTTTTGGGACTTCAAGTTAAGCAGTCAAAGGAGGGAATTTTCATAAGTCAAGACAAGTATGTGTCTGACATACTTAAGAAGTTCAATTTTGATGCTATGAAGCCAGTCACTACACCTATCAAATCCATCAACTCATTGGGCAAGGATGAAGATGGATAACCTGTTGAAGTCAAGTTGTACAGATCCATGATTGGATGTCTTATGTATCTCACTGCATCTAGGCCTGATATTATGTTTGTTGTTTGTCTATGTGCAAGATATCAAGTCTCACCAAAAGTCTCTCATATGAATGCAGTGAAACGGATTTTTAGTTATTTGAAACAACAACCTAAGTTGGGGTTATGGTATCCAAAGGATTCTCCTTTTCACTTAGAAGATTTTTCAGACAGTGATTATGCAGGTGATAGTTATGATAGAAGATCAACAACTGGAGGATGCCAATATCCGGGAAGAAGACTAGTCTCATGGCAATGTAAGAAACAACTATTGCAAAGAACATCCTCTCTTGAAGCGAGAATATGTAGTGTTGCAAGCTGTTGTGGACAAGTTTTGTGGATGCAGAATCAATTCTTGGACTATGGGTTCAATTTCAAGAATACTCCTATCAATATTGATAATGAGAGTACAATTTGTATCGTGAAGAATCCAGTTTATCATTCCAAGACCAAGCACATTCAGATTAGGCATCACTTCATCAGAGATTGGTATGAGCACAGGCTCATTAATTTGGTCAAGGTTCACACGGATGATAATGTAGCTGATTTACCCACCAAAGGCTTTGATGTTTCAAGATTCAATCACTTGGTGGTAAGCATTGGCATGATTAACTACTGAGCTACATTTGAGGGGAGGACTATATTGTGTAAGTATAGTCCTATGCATTGTTTGAGTGGAGGATATTCATGTTTACTTAGTGTGTAAGGAGGAAATTGGGAAAGTACTGCATTGTGGTTTTATGAAAGTACTACTTGGAAAGTACTGCACACGTGGAAAGAACTGTTTGTCTTATCAAAGTACTGTTCCAACGGTCATATTGAGGGGTAAACTCCACTAACGGTAACTTATTTATTACGGGCTGTGATTTTTTAAATCCCACCTATAAATAACTACTCTCCGAATTTCCCTCTCATATTGATATCTTATAATCTTTTCCATATTTCTCTCACTTTCACCCATAATATTCATCATATCTCTTACTGTGTTCACATAATCATCAATGGCGAATCGTAATACAGTTTCCAAACACTACATGGTGGCGAATTTAGAAAATACTGAAGCAAATGTAATCTTTCATGATATCATTGATTTTCTTACTGGGTCGCCAAATAGTTATGAACTTTTAGTGGAACCGGATATCATTGAGCCCTAGATTCAACAATTTTGGGCGACTGCTAGGGTTCATATGGAGAATGATGACTCCTATATTCAAGCTACAGTTGCTGGGAGAACTGTGAAGGTTAAAAAAGCCTATATTCGTGAAGACTTATTGTTTGATGATGAAGCAGGGGCTGTTCGTTTTGATAAGCAACTGATTTGGGATACATTCAGAAATATTGGGTATGAAGGGTCTTTAACTGAAGAAACATTCAAGAAACCCTTATTTTCCCACACTGGAAGTTTTTAGTTCATGTATTGCTTCATTGTATTAGTGCTAAAAGTACATCATGGGAGCAGTTCGGCTCTAACATAGCATCTGCTATAGTAGGATTAGCTACAAATCGTGTTTTCAATTTTTCAAGGCTAATTCTTGATGGAATGCTCTCACACATCTCACATGGATCCAAATGGTTGATGTATCCAAGGTTTATTCAAGTGTTCTTGAATAAACAACTTCAAAACGTGCCAAAGCCTACAAGTTTACTACCTGTTGTAGTACAACAAGCAAAGATTTTTACTTTTATGGAGAGGAAAAGTGATCTCTTCACTGGAAGGCACACTCCATTAACTACTTCTATGATGGAGGTTGTTCAAGCTATCAGAGATGAGGCTGTAGAAGGTGATGACAGTGAAGGTACTGCTTCTACACAGGGTACTACTTCTCCATGTGCTGCATCACAAGGTACTGCATCACAAAGTACTACTTCCCAAAGTACTGAAGTTGCAGAAAATGTTGCAGTTTCACCTCCACCATCTCCACAAGCTTTTGCTCATGATTCTCAACAAGAAAATCACCCACCATCCTCTCCTTATGATTATAATTCAACCAATGGGCTTCAAACATCTGGAGGAGATGAGGGAGATGTGGCTTCTGAGGGTGAAGGTCTCACTAATTATGCTTTATCAAGGGAACTGACAAGGTTGAAGAAATCTTTTGAAGATCAGGCTACACAAATTAAGAAGTTGAAGCTTAAGTTTAGAAGTCTCAAGAAGTTTGTCTGGCCATTGGTTCAACATCATCGTCTGTGGGTCAAGTCTCGAACAAGGCAAGGAAGGCCAGTTAGGCAGTTTCCAAAGACAACCAAAGGCAAAAAGTTTCACCAATCATCTTCTGTCCAATTGGGGAGGAATTTAGAAAAAAAGAATTTGAAAGAAGATACTGTTAAGGAGAATGAACCTCAAGGTACTGAAGAGCATGTCAATATTAAAAGTACTGAGGAAGAAAGGACTGGAGTTCAAGGTACTGAAGATCAAGGTACTGAAGATCAAAGTACTGCTTTTCAAGGAACTTTCAGGCAAGCACTGATTACTCCAAGGTTGTTAGATTTTGAAGAGGAAGTTGGTCCTTCAACTGTTATACATGAAGAAGAAGCTGGTCCTTCAACAGTTATACCAGAAAAGGAAGCTGATACACCCAAACCTATACATACTGCAAGTGATGATGAAACAATTGCTGAGATCTTGCATGACTTATCAAAGCCAAGGTTTGTTAGCATTCCAGGAGTTACAGAAGAACAACCAAGAGCTTCTCAACCTGCTATAGATCCAAAAGATAAAGGAAAGGGCAAGATGATTGAAACAAAGAAAAAGAAGCTTACATTGGCAAATATTAGAGCAATTGAAGTTGCTAGGAATGAGGAAGCAGCTAGAAAGGTACAAGCTGAACTGAATGCTGAAGTTGCTTATGAAGAAGCTATGAATGAAGAAGCAGCTAGGAAATTACAAGAAGAATTGAATGTTGAAGCTGCTATACCATCACCTCTTCCTATTTATTCTCTACCAAGAAGACCAAATCTTGCTAAACAAAGGAATGCAATGATGGCCTATTTGAAAGGTCGAGGATATACTGGATTGCAGAAGCTGAATTATGTTAATATGAAACAGTTATATTAAGCTGTTACAGAAGCTTATCAGAAACAAGTTGATAATATCAAAGACTATAAAGATGATGATACTCAGAAAGAATATAATAAAAAAGGAAGCTTAAAAAGGAAAAGAACATCTGAAGTTGAAGATTCACAGTCATCAAAGAAAATTGAGTTAAGATCTGCGACAGATGATGAGCTAAGGAATTACTTAAAAGTAGTAGAATTTGAGTATTCTAAAGATGATGCTAAAATGAAGATGAACAAATCTCCAATAACTACTTTTGAAGTTGTAGAAGCCAAGGGTGGAAATTATCTGATGTTTCGTAGAGAAGATGAAAGCTTCAAAGTGTTCAGTATGCTATGGGATTTTGTTGCACATAATAGATAGAGTGGATTTATTTCGTCTATATCATTTGGTGCGAGATTACTTTGAACATAATCCATCAGAAGGAATTGGTTTAATCTTGCTTGGAGATCTCACAACTATTTGGGAAACTGAAGAACAAAGCACAGATGAGATTTGGAATAACCAAGAAGATTGGGAGATTGTCAGCTAGAGATTCTTTGAAGAATCTGGAGTACATGTTCTAGAGCTAGAAGATGGAACTATGATCCACATGTTAGCAGACAAAAGATATCCTCTAACAGCATAACTTATGAGGAGAATGCTAGAGCATGGAATGGAAGTTGAAGAAGACAATGAAACTGCTCTTATGGTCATCAAATTGTTTATCAGATGGACTACTATTGTGGATGATGATGAATAACTGGTATGAATTTTAATTGAATAAATTCTTTTTGAAATATCAGTACTTTATTCAAAGTATTGCTGATCAAACAGTACTTTCATCAAAGTACTGCTTGCAACTTTAAACCAGTTAAATGAGTTTTGAAAGAAACCTTTTGATAAGTGACAAACATTTTGAAACAAAGGTTGAATGAAATAAATGGTTTTTGAGATGGTAACACCAATAGGTTATCAATCCACCATGGTTACAAAAGGATTGGATAATCCATGAGCAAACGACTCTGGTAAAGATATCTCAAATCCGTTTTTAGTTGACAACTTGCTAATAAGTTGTATCGTAATAAACTCACAATATCAGTAAATGTGAAGAGTTGGCTAGCCCACAAGAAAATGGCTTGTGGTAAAGGCGTGGAAAACCATTATTTGGTAATTAGTTCACCATAGATGAAAGAACTAACTAGTCCAAAAGGGTACAACTTTTGGTAAAGACAAATCAAATCATTGATAGTCGATGATTTGCTAAAATCATATGGTTATCGGTGTACCATGGTCTTACACACCAAAACATTTGGCTACTCCGAGTTAATGGCTTTGGTAAAGAGAAATCAAAATCCATTAAATTTTCAATGATTCACCTCTCACAGGAGTTTACACACCGAAGTGATGAGAATAGACGCAACTTAAACCGAATTAATGTATAAATTGTCATATGTTTGTGTTCTTTGAAAAGATGGAGCTTCTTGAATGATGTCAGAAGAATTATTTCTAAAGGATACTTTGATAATCTTGATAAAAGCATAGAGACTACAAAGATATAATCTAAAGACAAAGACACAATCTTTCCTTGAAGATGGAGAAGCTAAAGATAAGTTCACAAAGGAACTTGAACTCAAGCAAGTAGAATTCAAGTTAGGGAGGATTGTTGGGATATGAAAGTCTGTCAAGAATGACAAAGCATCTTGGAAAAGTCAAAATCTTGCTAAAGAAGAATTCAAAATCTTCACTGTCAAGTCAAAGTACGCAAGAATAAAAGAACTGTTATATTCATTTATGGAAAGCTTTATAATTCTAGAATATTCTGTATTAGATTACTTGTCGTACATGGATACGAATTGTAAACCGATGATCTGTGCAAAACCGTCAAGTTTTCTCATGCAAGCTGACCACTTGTGAATGGCCAACTGTAAGAAACTTAAAACGGTTCAGAAACAAATGCAATGAAGATCAGGGGAGTATAGTGTTTCCCCGGGTCGTTATGTCCCAGCGAGCTATGCAATGGATCACCAAACGTATAGTGATCGAGAAATTTGAACAGAAAAAGGGATTTGCGATTATTATAACTAAAGAAAAAGCAAACAAATACAAAGGCTTAAATGCAAATTAAAGGAAATTAAAAAGATAAATTATATTAAATAAACGCTATCACTATTTTTAAAATGATTTTTCTTGATTTATAAAACAAAATAACTTAAATAAACTATTTTAATTAAAACGTAAACCTAAATTACCTAAAAACGTGACCTAGAAAGAAAACGCACGTTATATGTAAAAATTACGCGAGTGCGCAAGTAAAAACGTAAAATTTGTAAAATAAAAGTCCTACGAGTGCAAAAACGATTTTCCTACATTCTACATGACAAAAAATAATTTTCGGAAAAATCCGGGTATTTTTTCGACTTTTATTTTATTTATTACGAATTAAAGACTATTTAACACTAATTAATTAATTAAAAATACTAAACATTTTGAGAAAAAACTGAAAAAATCACAAAAACTACTTTAAACAGTGATGGTCTTAAGAAAAATAAAAAACTTGGTGGTTGCTTTAGAAAATAAGCACTAAATAAGCTAAAATGTGCTTATAGTTAAAACTGCCAAATGCCCTTAAGGTATTAATTGTGCAAAGTTAAACACAAAGAAGACCCAAGGGCAGATGGTTGGAGTGGTGGTGCATGTGGGGCGTTGCTGTGCTGGGCTTGAGGTCCTGGGTTCGATTCCAGCTCCTTCCCTTTCTCACATTTTTTTCTTTTTCTTTCAGTTTTGCAATTCGAACAAAGGAACAAACAAACAACAACAAAAAAAACAATTTTGGGACAGAAACAAAGTTACTGAATCGCAAACTAGGTCGCTAATCGCAGAAGATGCGAAACTAAAAAAATGCTAAAGCGCTAAGGGTATGTTTGGGACGGGGAGAAAAAGCACGAAGAGCTAAAAATAAGCTCTATACACCCCTAAATCCAAATAAGCTTGACAAGATAGATTTTATGCTAAACTGAGATCAACTACTTTTATAAAAGCCAAAGTTTTTTTTTTTTTTTTTTTAACAACTGAACAAGCTAAAAAAGTAGTATAAAAGCTTAACAATTAGCAAGTGACTAACTGTCAAGGAAACCAACACACCCCTGCATTCAAATTTTTTGGACAAGAAGTTCTAATACACATATGAACTAAGCAACAATAAGTTACAATTATATGACCTAACTAAAAATAAGATAAGGACATAAAGATGAGCTAATAAAAAAAAGAAACAAGCAGTGGGTAAATAAGCTCCTAGGTGAAATCCTAAACTAAGGAAAAGACAAATAAGCAATGGAATACTACAAATAAGCACCTAATAAACTAAAAATGATCTATCCTAACTTGATTTTTCTAAAAGGAACTTAATGAGTCTAAGTGGAGCTAGGCGAAGCATTAAAAACAAAACAAGAAAGATATGTGTGCAAGTCTGTGGGGACAGACTCAACCAAACACCCTTTACTTGTTTTTGGTCTAAAAGCACATGTAAGCAATTAGATTAAGAACACGATGAGAAAGTGACTCTATTTAACTAAAATAAGCAAGTAAAAAAATGAAACAAACTAAAGTACAAGGTGTTGAGCAGTTGGCAAAAAGACCTAAACTAGGGAAATCCTAAAACTAGGAAAAATGGGGAAAAAAAAAAGCAATCTAAAGCTACAAATTAGCACTAATAAGCTATAAACATCTACTTGCTTAATACACTAAAGGGGCATCTAATGAATCAAAATAAAGCTAACTTAAAACATGATAAGCATTTGAAAAGTAACCGACCTATGTAATCGATAAAAAAGCTAGGTGAAGACGACCTAATGAGGCCCTTTGAAGCTTGTTTTTAAGCCACCAAAAGCTCTTCCCAAGCCAAGAAAAACAGAAATAATAAAGTTATCACAATAGAGACCCAAAATGGGTCAAAAATAGATTTTGGCCCACCATCTGTGCTGTTCCAAACACACTTTTCACAAGGGAGAAAAACCAAAATTTGAAACTGTGAGGAAAAAGCTTAAACTAAAGCCTGGTTTTCATCAAAAATAACAACTCAAAACTAAATTTTACTCATTTGAAGACTAGAATGGTGATTTTAAAGAACAAGAACGAAATTAAAACTGCATAAATAATTTGAATTAAGAACTGAGAATTACATTAATCTAAACTTAAAAGTTACATGAAATTAAATTGACAGTGAAAATTAAAACTGAGCTAGACAAACAATGATTCTAGACTAAAAACTAAAAACTAAAAAAAAAACTAACTACTCAACTAAAAACTGCACGCCCCCTATTTGTGCTTCTGGGTCTTCTCTTTCTCCTCTTCTTTCTTGTGAGGTAAACGTGCCAAAGCACGCGTGTCTGCTATTCTGTCAGTCCCTTTGTCTCTTTGTCTTCTTTCTCTGTCGCAGGGGTGGGGAGGTGATTGGTCAATGGGTAGAGTTGAGAGATTTGTCAGGGGTAGCGTGGGAGTGATAAGGTTTGTCAGGGTAAGTGCGGTTTTTGTTTAGGTTTGGGCGGGAAAGAGAAGAGGGAGCGGGGTAACTCTTGACAGGGTATTAGGGTATGAAAAAGGGTGGGATTTATGGGTTTGGTGTTGGTCTTAAGGTGGACTAGGATGGGTAACGGGCTTGGGTAGTTTTTTATGGACTTGTTAGGCTAATGTGGAATTGTTAGCAATTGGACCTAGGATAGGATTTGGATGAATAAATCATTTAAGGGACCAAAGGTGTAAACTTTGAAATTCCAGGGACCAATCATGTAATTTCTGAAAAGTAATCCAAGGGCCATTCTTGACATTATCCAATAATCAAAGGACCATTTTTGCATATTGTGAAACTTGAAGGACTGAAACTGTATTTTTCCAAAAATTATTATAAGGACCATAAATGACAAACTTTATTAACCAAGGGCCATAAATAGTATTTTTCCATTTTTTAAAAAATCCTGGGGACTTGATTTGCCATTTTCTGAAAGTTGGGGGACTGAAACTGCCAATTATGCAAACTTTGTTCGTTTTTCATTTGTTTTCAATAATTTTGCATCTGAAACATATAAAACGCAATTTTCGAATATTTTCAGTATTTTGATGCATTTCTGAGTGTTTTTAGATGTTTTGCACTTCAGATTTGACCAAAAATGATGAGTATTTACACACTCATCAACCGACTAGGGTTATCCTTGAGCCTATAAAAGGACCCCTAGATTGGCATTAGATGTACGCGTATCATTAGAGTTTTAGAGATTTCAATATTATTAGAGTTGTTAAAGAGTCTGCATAACAAGCAGATTTAGAGTTATTAATAAAATCGTTGAAAGTTAAAAGTTATATTCTTCTTAGCTTTGTTAAGTAAATTCCGCATACTTAATAAAGTTTGCTTAGTGTTTCATTGTTAATAACTTAGGATTTATCCAAGGTTATTAAACCTTAACAAGCTATTTAAGTTAGTTTGGTTAGAGTACATCGATCCAACAAAAATTGATTTTTAGCCCAAAGTGTTTCTAAACCATATTTTTGTGATGAAACAGCTTCAATATCACCAAAATAACACAAAAGTATAAAACTTGATGATCCAAAACTTGTAGACACGTTACGCGTAGAGATGAACACACGTATAAAACCAAGCTTAAAAACAATGAAGTACTCGTAAAGTTTGAAACTTTTTGCCAAAAACTGAAATTTTAACACCTAAAAACCTTGAAATTACAAGAATCTTGGATTGAAAAGTGTAAAAAATGAGTTTTTAAGCGTGTAAAAGTTTGAAGACCATATGTTACGCGTAAAACCAAAAACTTCAAAAACAAAAAACTTTTCACCCAACTATTTGGCGATTGATACCACTGTTAGGTTCCCATATTCATAACACAAGCATCAATAGAAGAAATAGAAAAGAAGGGATCGGATGAACACTTAATCAACACACACGTATGGATATAAGAAAGGTTATGCGTAGAGTGAAATGACTAAGATGAACAACCAACCCTCAAGTGAGGGTTTACAAGGATTATTTATAGGAAGGAACTAGGGCAACATGCAAGTTCCCTTCCTTTCCTTTACGGGCTTGGGCCAAGGCTCATGGGCTTTCTACATAAGCCTTGGCATGATTACTAACATAAAAGCCATAAATAAGCTAACTATTACATATTAATTTCTAACTCTTGAATTCTAGTTTAGGAGTGATTCCAACATGGTTAGTGACATTAGTATCCAAACCCTTTGGGGTTTCACAGTCAAACTTGATTTTGTCATCGGTAAACAGCTTTCCGGTAGGCATCCACCTATGTCCAACATCCTTAAACATTTTATTAGACGGAATACACTTATGGCAAGGTCTAGGATTGGTGACATTCTTATGCACAGTGAAAGACTTATCGTTATTCCTAGACTCCAAATATTTAGCAGTTGGGATCCATCTAGGCGAAGTTTTGGATTTTTTTTGCTTCATAACATGTTGAACCTTAGCCATGAAGGTAGTATTAGTGGATTGTACCTTAGCATGTGAATTGGGAAAATGTTTCTTATTCGGAAAAGACTCAGAATTTCTAGTTTCATTTGCTACATGTTTAGCATTCTTCTTCACATAACTACTCTTAGATGCAAGCCAACCCCTAGTCTTTTGAGAGTTCCTAGGTAATGGTTTACTACTACTAGCGATTGCCTTGAAATCTCATGGAATGCATCACCTAGGTCTTGCACCTAAAATTCCGTCTTTTCGAATCATGCCTTTTTCCTAGCTTCTTCTAGAAAGCAGTTCTTCCACAAGTCATTCATATCATATGAATTCGGGTTTTAATGCTTGGTTTTGACACTGTTTTGAACTATTCTTACAGTCTTTGGGAGTAGAAGTAGTGACTTGTTGATGGTTAACGGAGCTAGAAGCCTTATTATTAGGTAACTGGTGAAGTGGTGGTTTTGACAAAACTTGTTTCTCATCAACTTGGGAGGCAAACCGTGTTTTGAAAATTTTGGTCTTTCGGATATAAACGCAGAGGGCTGCCTAACAACGGACCGGTTTCTAATGGGATGAGAAACCGGTTTCCCAAGTTTGATGGTTTTGTAAACTTAGTGTTTACACTTTTCTGCTGATTTTCCTAAGCTCATTTTTAAGGCAACAATAGCGAAACTCTTTTCCTAAAGTTGAGCTTTGAGTTCATCAATTTTGCTATCAAAGAGTTTGTTTGTTCCATTGACTTAGTTCTAGCTTCTTTGACAGAGTCACTTAGTTCTATGTGATGCTTTCTCGAAGACTCATTTTCCTTTAGTAATTTGGCCACACAAACTGCTAATTCATCATTTCTCATTTAAATATCATAAATAGCATTAACATCAGAATTAGTTGTAATCAAATTACTTTTCACATGCATACCCGAAATATGTTTCTTCAAATTATTGATAGTCAAGTTTTTGGCTTGATGCTGAGCTTTTAAATTGTTAATTTCAAAAAAATCATGAAATTCAGGAAATTCCGGATTTCTGCTGTAACCACCCGTATTTTCAAGTTATTTTTCATTTTCGAGAATTTACTATTCACTTTTACTATTCACATTTAATATTCATTTTCACTATTCATATCAGTAAATATTTTTTATTCTACTATCATGACAAGATAAATAAACTCGACAAGTCGTCCGACGCAAGACGTTGAATCCATTCGAACTGTTTTCACGAAACCGTGTCCGAGAACTACTTTAGGGTTAAACGTCATTCGGACATCCCGATATGTCCAATAAACCATATAAACATTAGAAATATGTATTTCTACCATTTTATGACAATTCCACAAGTTTTGGAATTTTCGTTTTCGATTCGCTTTACGCAAATTTCGCGTTTTGACCCGTATTTCCGACTTTAAGCAGCGTTTTGCACCCAATGAGACTTATCACTCATTTTATATTTTTAGATGGAGTATAATGATGAGTCTCATCATTCTGTAAGTTTCGTATTTTACGATACCGGTTGTACGCTTTATGGCTTAACAACTTACGGTTGGCATTTAACGGAACCAAAACTTACTCTAAACCTCAAGATAAGACCAAGGCTTATCATCTAAGCCTTGTCATACATTAAAACTGACCTAAGGGTGGGGAGTCACCATTTATGTGGCTTGATCCTAAGCATGCATCATTTTGATCATTACAAGTGTCCTAACTTAACCATGGTTAATAATTAACCCAATATATGGTTAACCAAACTTACCCTCCTATAAATAGGAAGTGAAATACATCATAAACTCCCTCACAAACTGATTTTGGTCGTTCATACCCTAAACCACTCACATCTTCCATCATTTGATCTATAAACTCCAAGTTTATGCAAGGAAGTTCCAAAGATCAAGCTACTTCATCAAATCTCTAGCAAGTTTAAGTGATCCTCTTGAGTTTAAATCCACTCAAGTCACTTAGTACTTCATCACCAACTCTTCAAGTTTGCAAGGGTGCCAAGGTGTGGAAAGCTAGCTCAATACAAAGTCTTACCCGATCAATCAAAGTCCTATCCTTACTAAGTTACTCCTTTCTATTTTGAAAGCCAAAAGTTGTAAGCAACTTATCACCACCATCATCTCATCTTTATTATTCATAATCTTAACTATTTCATGCTATATATATAGTTACTATGTTGATTCATGATGTACATATACTCAATCACTTGTTTTAATTTACATATTGTCATAAAAGTAACAAACTAGAAAACTAGTCATATCCTATACAGGTGAGACCATTAAAATCAGTAACATATGGACTATGTAACTTACATAATATGGTAGACAAGATAAAAAGGTAAACATATCAACTTGAATCACCCGAAACGGACAAACGAGTCAAAAGTTATAGGCAAAAGAAGTTAGTGAAACCTAAACGCCAAAACTGCCATATGGGGACTGTTTGGTTCTGCCATTTTCAAAGTCATACTTATGGTCCGAATCATAAAAAAGTTAAAACACAAAAGTTGTCCGGAACGACGTTTTCCTTCAATAACAAAGAAGCTCGGACCTTGAAAACGCTTAAATAAGCCAAAAATCTTTCAAAAACAGAAACTGCCGTAAATATAGTCTCACAACTATACTTTTGTCACAACTAAAAGCAAACCAAGAGGCCTAATGTCACACCCCAATTTACATTTTGCGTGAATGGAATTCTCGGGGATTGACCGTCATAGCACCACAATCACAGCTTATATTGAACGACCTAAAGTGTCGTTTTAAAACACATCGTTGGATATTTAATAAAAACATTCAGAGTACAACATCGGTCCCAAAAGGTTTACAAAGTTAGCGGAAATACAAATATGTTACAAGTCCAAACGATGTTTTTGGAAGATAGTGCCATAATGTACAATAATGTAAGTCGACGCCGCGACTCAAAATGGTAGGTCCTAAACCATGTCACGATGATAATGCCTCAGTTACCTGAAAATACATTGCTAAAACGGTCAACAATAATGTTGGTGAGAAATCATAGGTTTAAGTAAATGTTTTATACGACTACGCAAGTATAGACCAGGCATGACAATCAAGTCACGTAAAAATGTTACAATTGCAATAAGTCCATGACCCCGAAACTAGACTGTTCATAATGTATGCCCCTGCAGAGTGTTTGCCAGACAACTCCGTAATGTTATTAAATGAAATGCATCCGTATGACAAGTTGGGATTCACCAACTCGGATGGAGGCGTCACCCTCGATAGATCTATCCACTCATCCTCGCTTCAAAGATTAACGGTTCATGTTCAGGTAATGGGGACTTTCAATTGGCAAATGCGGTAACTTAAGCAATGTAATGAATTTAATGTACTTGGTATCGTAATAAAAATGTTGTGCAATGTATTCTCCCCCGTAGGTTTGAAAATAATTAAAAGCGTATACGACGGGGCTATGAAAACTCACTTGGTAAACTGGAATGATGACAAGAGTGAGTACACTGAGGTATAATGTGATGCTTTAACCGGGACCTATTACGAATGATATGACATGTAATGAGTTGCAATGTAATGTTATGTTATGCATGCATTACGTATGTTATTTATACCATTTGCGAGTTTTGAAAATATTACTTATCGTCGATAAATACTCTTTTGACGTCTTGACCATTCAAAAATGACTTTACAAGTTTTTACGTCAAAATGTCATCCTACAATGGTTTTATAATGATTTTGGTGAAATTTTCACTTTTCGTCGCAAAACAATGTCGCCGAATTTTTATAAAAGTAACAAAATGGCTTTGGAAAACTAGTCGTAAAATGGTGTGCGTCGATCGTTAGGAAACGAACTCGACGGTTTTGGAAAGTTTGTATTGAAATCTAAAAGTTTCGATTCAGGAGTTTTCGTCAAAAGGTCTCGAACATAAAGATAATAAGGGTTAAAGATAGTGATTTTGGCTAATTGTAGTGCAAAAGTGAGTTTCGCCAAGTTTAGACATCCATAAATAATTCATTACAACTCCGCTATACAAACGGCTTGTCGTTTTGAAAAATATGCTCGGTGATCTTAATTTTATTAGAAGACAATTCGTTCCAAAAGTTCCACATCATGGTTAAAAACGACCTCAAACATGGTCGTTCTGACTACCGTAACACTTGTATCGTAGAAATAATATAGTTTTTCGAAAATAATAGTTACGGCAATTTTATAAAACGTGCATATCTTTGTCGTTTCAAATCCGTTTCACGATAATACGTCCTTAGCTTCGTATCAAAGTATACTAATATATTTTTGACAATTCGAAATAATTTGTGAAGCTTAAGGCTCGTTTTTGACTCGTACAAATTAAAAACAGCATGCTGAAATTTCAGAAAACTATATATTTCGTCGTCAAACTTGTAAAATCCATAACTTCTTCGTTATAACTCCGTTTTAATCCGTTCAAGTGGCCACGGATTCGTTTTAAAGTATATTTTCTAAATATCAAGGCCAAAAATTCGTGCCTACTGTCGGTTTTTCCAGAAAATCGAAACAAGGACAGAACCTATTTTATACGTATTGAAAATAGTTTTTCTCGGACAAAACCTATTCTAATCCCTTCAAATCAACTCCAAAACTAATCTAATCCTACCATACACCTTCTTAGGGTGTCATGGGTTCCTAATCACCATCAAGACCAATGAATACCAAGGGGATAATTATAGGATGACAATATATATATAAAACTCCAAAAATCAAGTAAAAATGGTATAAATCACATATGTCTTGCATGTTTGTACCAAAAATGAAGAGATACATATGAAATGAAAAGGAAACATGAAAAATGAAAGAAACATGCTTACAAGTGAATATGATGAGGTGCAAGTAACAAGGTTAAGCCTAAACACTCTTGGTTTTTATTTCAAAACCTAATAAAGAGTGATATCTAGATTGTATAAACACTTGAACTTGAGAAAAAAAATGATGATCCCTTGAGCTATTCATGATGGTCGGTTATAGAAGGAGAAGAACAAGAGAGAAACTATTTTTACTAATACTTGGGAAATAATGAAGTGAATGAGAAATAATAGAAGTAAGACTTATGTATTGTGTAAAACATGTATAATCAAGACCATGCTTAATTTATGACTACCCTCCCCTTGGTCGGCCAAGGGGAGGAATGTCAAGATATTTTGTTTTTTTTTTTTTTTTATAAACTTGTATATTATTTGTGTAAAATTTGACAAAAGTGTAAGTAATTGTGTAGAAAATGTACAAGTAAAGGTAAATGGAAATTTTTAGGTAAAAGTAATTGTTAATAGATCAAAATAGAATGTATTGAGATAATAAAAATTGTAAAATACATTCCTTGTGAAATTTGAGTGATAAAATAATTATCGAGAAATTTTTAAGAAAAACGTCGTAATAATATAACTTCAACGATTTATATACGAAATAAATTTAAAACACTAGGTAAACTAAAAATATAGTTTTTATAACTAAATGTAAGTATAAAAATACATCGGGATCATTTTTGAAAGTAATGGATTAAATATTCAAAATAATAACTCACGCGATAACGTTTTTTTTAATATAAAAATTACGCGGTTAATGTGAAATGTAATGTCATGAATGAACTAATATGATGCAAATGATGTAAATGAAATGTAGACTAATCTTAGTCCATATGAAATGTTCGTGATGATATGATCATGAATTCGCCGCTAAACCATTAAGGTTACGCGAATTTGAAACAAGTAAACCAAGTTTACGATAAATGTTGAAATAGTGAGGCATAAATTGTTTCGAGAAATGACCTGGAAGTACGGGTTGTCACACCTAATGGCCATTAGCCAAGACCACGGCTACGGCTAAGGCCAAAGCTAAGTCTCAATACCATGGAAGTCAAGACCAAAGTCACGGCAAGGCCATGGCTAAAGCCTCAAGGCTTGTTTGAATCGACGAGAACTTGTAAAAACTAGATAGTTATTAAAACATGATAAACATTATGTTATAACAATCTTCACTCAAAACATATGTTGTATTTACTAAGTGCTACAATAGTAGGGAGCTTCATGTGAGGGTTTCATTTGAGTAAAGCGATCGACGAGTTCTTGGATTTACGAATTAAAGTGTCCTAGCTCCTCGACGTTCTTGCATGACCTCACGAATTATGATGGCCGTACGATATCTATAAACTAAATACGTTTTCACATATTAAAGATCTTTCTATAAACATCAAATGAAAATTGACTACATCATGATCAACATAGGGATATATATAGGATCGTTTATGTTTTCCTAAAACATTATTCCAAACTTAAGTAGCAACATTTCATTTTTAGGTTGTACGTAGAAGTCTTCCGACTTATCCATCACATCCGTTAGTACTTAACATCATCAACTCTCGGTGAGTTCATAGCCCCACTTTTATTACTAAATTGTTTTACAAACCCTTGGGGAGATACATGCTTATTTTAAACCGAACACATTGCTTTCAAATTGTATGCTTATCTGATTGTTTTATTAGTACTAAGTTACCGCATTTGCCAAACATAAGTCCCTAAATCATGAATCATTAATCACTATGTGAGAGGCGCGAATATTGTGAATAGATCTATTGGGATTGATTTAATCCGTTTGTGTTGGCCCGTTAGAGGCAAACAAACGACTATATTTGAGTAACATTAGGTAAAATGGCAATTTTACCTACTAGGGCACGTACCAACAATTTCTCCAATAAAATTTGGAACACGTTAACGCCTTGATTGCATGATGCTTAGTCTAATAATAACTGCTTTATTTTCAAAACCTTGGTATGAGTCAAATTAACTCACACTACCAACATAATGTGTTCAACCATCAAAAACTCTATGAATTTCACTCAACCTTTGTGTTGTGGTTTTAAGCATGTATTTCGTGTCCATAAAGTCGAAGTCGCACGGAAGGGCAAGATCAAGAAGGCTATACATAAATAATTTATCATTCACAAAGCATCAAAACTTTATATTGATGTGTTTTGTAATCAATGGAACCAACTGGGACCTATTTTGTAAACTCGATATATTTGAATGATAAAGCCTTTTAAACGACTCTTTTAGAGATCGTTTTCTATTATTATGATGTTGTGCCATCAAGTAATACCAGTTTGAATTCATTTGCATACATAGAATTGGGGTGTTATGATTGGTATCGAGCCATAGTTATAGAAACGAGTCTAAATTATGACTTAAACTATAACCGCTTTTGCAAACAAAATATTTTATAGCCTTCCGTTCTCCGTGCCTTCCATCCTCCGACGATTATTGGCTCTCAAGACATGTTATAATAACATGAACATATTAGTATATTGATATATACACTTGAAATATTTAAAGCTTTCCCTAAATATTATAACTATTTTAACATCATATCCTTTGTAGTCACTATGTTTGTGCTGCATCTCCGATTACATTCCGCATCACCCGAACAAATTCCAAACATTCCAATCATTCCGAACTAGATTTTCTTTATATTAATGATGACTACCTTGATCTTTGTTGATTACGAAGATGAACCATACGAAGATATGGACGAGGAAGTAGAAGAGGATCCGATTATACCGATTCTCCCG